>JANUYF010000008.1:3876168-4341168 GCA_026167975.1 Phrynosoma blainvillii
GACAATGTGTTTTGCAATGCAAACAGTTCTAGGGCTACCCCATGGAGGGGGCTGCCCCTTTCTCCTTAATCTCCTGCCCGCCACCCTGGCCTCCGGAGCTAAGGCAAACATGGAAAGAAAGCCCTAGAGATGTGGGTCCAAAGTTTGCTCCAAACCCTATGCAATCCACATAGGTTCAGTGGGGTGTGTAGGTGGGATCTGTCTTTCCCACTCCCTTCTCTTCTTGGGACCGGGGCGGCCAGAATGGAGGCAACACTGAGATATTAAACAGCCGGACACTTTTGATTTAGTACAAGCGTCTCGAGCTAGCACTTGGGTGCACTGAGCTGCTGTCAAAAGCATAGGAGCTGGCTGGAAAAAATGTAGGATGAGAGGCAAAAATATTATGGCGTTCAGGGATAGTGTTTCACCTGCACTGATAACTGGTTTCTATGTCCCCATGTATGTTCCTCTCAGTTATATGCAGGCTTAAGACCCTTTCCACACTACATACTTATAACACTACGATTTCATTTTAACTGCCGCGGCTCTGTCCTATGGAATCTAGAAGTTTGTAGTTTGGGGCGGCACTATTGCTCTCTGGATGAGAATTCCAAGTACCATTCCCTAACTACAAATCTCAGATCCCATATGAATGAACAAATGGAATCATAGCGCTATAACTATTTAGTGTAGAAGGGCCTTTGTGCAGGTTGAGTTTCCCTGATCCGAAATTCCAAAATACTCCAACAACCAACACTTTTTTCATGGGTGGCTGAAATAGTGACATCTTTGCTTTCTGATGGTTCAAGGTACACAAACTTTGTTTCCTGCACAAAATTATTTAAAATATTGTATAAAATTACCTTCAGGCTATGTGTATAAGGCGTATATGAAAAGTAAATTATTTTGGGTATAGACTTGGGTCCCATTTCCAAGATATATCATTATATACATATATACAAATACAGATATTCCAGAATTTTTTTTAAAAAATCCAAAATCCAAAACACTTCTGGTCTCAAGCATTTTGGATAAGGGAGACTCAACCTGTATTGTATTGTTGTTATTGTGTGCCTTCAAGTTGTTTCCGACTTATGAAGACCTAAGGTGAACGTATCATGTGGTTTTCTTGGCAATATTTGGTCAGAAAGGGTTTGCCATTGCCTTTCTCTGTTAGCCCCATTGAAATCAATGGGACAAGTAAGTTTTGCCTAGTGATTTCAGTGAGTCTAGTCAAACTCTGATTTAGTCTGGACCCCAATGCCCTTTGTCCTTCCAAGCCTAATAAGTAAACCAGTAGTTTCTAGACAGAGATCAAAGGAGGTGCCAGAGTTATCATCATCCCTTCCCAGGTTAGGAAACATTTATTTTTTAAAATTACCTTTTTTTCTCTCTCTCTACAGTTTATTTCAGCCCAGTTCCTTCCATCCCTTTATCAAGGTCTGCCTCTGGAAAAAGCAAAATGATAGGAAAGGAACATGTGTATCAAATGTATTCCTTGCCGTCCGCTCGTATAATTTAATGTACTTTCCATCTCTTGCTAATGAAGATAGGGAAAGGCGCTCTTCATTTGTGATTTGATATTCTGGATAGAAAGATTCATTATTTTGGCATAAAAGACTAATAGAACTCTTTTTTTATATTAAAAAAATGCATCCTTTTAAATATACTGTAATATAGACCGCTGTGGGATAACATGCAATGCCCGGAGGTGGTTGGGTGATTGATTGAGATACATTTGTTATTTGCCATCAGGTCAACTTCAACTTATGGTGACCGTTGGAGAGAAAGACCTCCATGAACCCTGGTCATCTATAGCCCTACTCAGGTCTTGCAAACTTGGGGAAACTGTTGGCTTCCTCAATTGAATCAACCCACCTGAGCGCAATCTCCCTCTTTTCCTGTTGCCTTCCACTTTACCCAGCATTATCATATTTTCCAATGAATCACATCATCTCATAATATGTCCAAAGTATGACAGCTTCAGTTCAGTCATCTTTACTTCTAGGGAGAGTTCAGGCTTGGTTTGCTCTTGTTGGTTGTTGTTGTGTGCCTTCAAGTTGTTTCTGACTTATGGTGACCCTAAGGAGAGCTTATTCTGGGGTTTTCTTGGTAAGATTCATTCAGTCCAACCAATGGGTTTGATAGCTGAGCTAGGCATTGAACACTGGTCTTCGGAGTCATAGTCCAACACTCAAACCATACTCCATGCTGGCTCTTCATGATTTAAATTTTAATGTTGTTATGGATTTAATATATTTTTAAGGGGGGGTGGGTGATATGTCCTTTGTATTGTACGGGATTGTATTTTTAAATTGTAAGCTACCTTGATAGCCTTAGCTAAAGGTGGGATATAAATAAATACATAATAATAATAATAATTAATGATTTTCGCATAGACCCATTTTTTTATTATTATTTTTAGCAGTCCTTGGTATTTGCAAAACTCTCCTCCGGCACTACATTTCAAATCAGTTAATTCTCTTCCTGTCAGCTTTTTTCACTATCCTGCTTTCACAGCCGTACATAGAAATCAGAAATACTATGGCCTGGATGATTCTGACTTTGATATACTTTTACACTTCAAGATCTCGTCTAGTCCCTTCATGGCCGCCCTTCCTAGGAATAATCTTCTTCTGACTTCTCGACGACAAGTCTCCATTTTGGTTAATGACTGAGCCAAGGTTTAAGAAATGGAGGTATGTAGAGGGATGAGAAAGAGGGCACAAGAGAGTGCATGATGTACCAGAAGCAGAGAACAGAACAGTGGGATTGCCTGATGAACAGTTGGAGTTGTTGAGCAATCGCAGCGCATCTGTAGTTGTGGACAAAATGTCCAGAGAGGATATGACTCCCTGTGTTACTTGAACCCCAGTGGGTTCTCTTTTTTGGCAGCCAAAGCCCTGGACTTCCCGTACTGAACTTGGAAGGACCATCAGGCTTGACGACTCATAACGTGGCAGATCTGTGAATATTTATCGAAGGATAGATTTCTATAATAATCCATGTTGCAAAATTCTAGAGTACTTTGGAGTCAATTGGTCCATATGGGCAAGGCTTTGGGGCAGACATTGAGGGCCTCACTTTGGGCCTTTGCAGACTGCCAGAAATAGTGCAAATTGAGTCCACTTCAAGGGTTAGGGCTAGGGTTAGGGTTAGGGTTAGGGAATCATGGGAACTGTAGTTTATTGTGGCACCAGAGCTCTCTGACAGAGAAGGCTCAATGTCTCAGAAAAAAACAAACCAATTATCATGATTCCTTAGCACTAACCCTAACCCTTAAAGTGGATTCAATTTGCACTAGATGCCATAAAGTACACTATTCCCAGTATTTTGGTTTGCGTTTGTATGTGTTTAATAAAACCATGGAAGAAATGACTTTTTTAGGCCATTAGGAGGCACTGCTTCCTTGCTGGGCTGCAGAATCACTACACAGCTCTGCAGCTCAAAAATAAGGATTTATAGTGGTTTAAATATCCTCCACAGGTATTTTTCTGGGATGTTTGGTGGGTTTTCAACAAGACAAGATGCAATAGGGTATTTTTCAGGGGTTCCCACCCAAATTTCTATTTGCTCTTATTTTATATGCACAAACACACACATAAGTTAATTCTAAGTTAAGAATTTTAAACAAAAAATAGCAAGGGCAGTTTAGAAAGATGTGATCTTCGCTGCATCAGGGTAGCCCTCTTGTGTTCTGCATGTGACGCTGAATAGAAGTTCCTTATCTGTCCCCCCCAAAATGAATGTGAAGCTGTTATCGCTTGGACTTCTGCTGGGATCCAAGTGGGAATCACAAGGGAATGGGAGGTTAAGGCGATGAGAGATTATAAGGGAATGAGAAATGGAAAGATAAGAGAAGTTTCTTGGTGGGGTGGATGAGAAATGGAGTTTTCAAAAGTTCACACAGCATTTTCCTTCTAAGACAACACAAAGGGAAAGGGGAGGAAGTCTGAATAAAACAACCAACGGCATACAGATAGTTTCCCTTGTCCAAAATCCTTGGAGTCAGAGCTGTTTTGGATTTGGGATCTTTTAGGATTCTAGAAGACCTGTCTTTGCATATACATATATAATCTTGGAGATGGGACCCAAACCTAAACACAAAATTCATTTAATGTTGCATATCCACCTTATACACATAGCCTGGAGGTAATTTTAGACAATATTTTTAATAACGTTGTGCATGGAACAAAGTTGGTGTACACAATGAACCATCAGAAAGCAAAGGTGTCACAAGATTTGGTTTTTGGAATATTTCAGATTTCAGAATTCCAGATAAGGGAGACCCAAATTGTTTTTCAGTTTCATTCTGGTAAAGGTTTTAGCGCAGGTTTCAAACTTGAATGATGTTAAACGTAAACATTATAGTCAAATTACCCCTCTTTTAAAGGTGGTTGAAACTGATTTTTAACAGCTTATCAATGATTAACTAAACACATTAAAAAACCCCGCCTTTTCTTTCTTTTTTCTTTTTACTAACTTTCCTAGCTATACCTACAGCAGAGAAGAGCAAAACAATACTGATATAGATTTGGGGTCAGGCAACCTGGTGCCCTCCAGATGTTTTGGATTACATGGCATATATAGTCTCCAAACCATCTGGAGGACCCGAGGCTGTCTTACACGATACGGGGATCACCTGGGGACACATAGATCTGCTCTACATTGAAGAAAATCTTTGGTCCATGCATGCGATATTATCTATTCTGATGAGCAGCATCTCTCCAGGGCCTTAACTTTAGATTTGGGGAACTGAACTTTGGATCTTTGGCATGCAAAGCCCTGCCACCGAATTATGACCTTTTGGCGAGGAGAGCAAAACAACATGGGTAAAGCTTTCCAGGGCTAAGATACATATACATATTAAGGCCCTGGAGAAATGTTGCAATTATATATATATAATTGCAACATTTCTCCAGGGCCTTAATTTTAGATTTGGGGAACTGGACCTTTGGCATGCAAAGCCCTGCCACTGAAGAATGGCCTTTTGGCGAGGAGAGCAAAACAACATGGGTAAAGCCTTCCAGGGCTAAGATACATACATATATATATATATATATATATATATATATATTGCATCATCTCTCCAGGGCCTTAACTTTAGATTTGGAGAACTGAACTTTGGACCTTTGGCATGCAAAGCCCTGCCATACTTTGGCGAGGAGAGCTAAACAACATGGATAAAGCCTTCCAGGGCTAAGATACATACATACATACATACATACATACATATATATATAATTGCAATATCTCTCCAGGACCTTAACTTTAGATTTGGGGAATTGAATCTTGGACCTTTGGCATGCAAAGCTCTGCCTCTCTATATATAGATAGATAGATAGATAGACAGACAGATAGATAATTGCAGCATCTCTCCAGGGCCTTAACTTTAGATTTGGAGAACTGAACCTTGGACTTTTGGCCATGCAAAGCCCTGCCACCAAACTATGGTCTTTTGGTGAGGAGAGCAAACAACATGTGTATATATATATATATATATATAAATTGCCTAGTGGGCCTGGGTGATACCAGCCATCTCTCCTTTGTCCTTCTGTCTCTTTTATTTCTCTCCATTGCTCCAACAAGCTGGGTCTTTCTGCCATCTTTCGGGCGCCAACAGGAAGTCCTGGTTAATCATCAACTGGGCAGCACTACCATGACAGGTGTGGGCCAAGGACGCCAAGAGATAAGCCGACAGACGGTGGTGGCAGCGGTGGAGTTGCTGGGGGGGACCCACCCCATAGATAACACGTAGCCGCCACGCTTAACCTTTTCTCTTCCGCCACATCCTCCATAGCATTTGTACCAGGAGGCAGGAGAACCATGTCTGAATAAAATTTAATTTTGAAAGGTGGCAGGAGAACCGACATGAATGGAAATAAAATAACAAGCTCACGAGCTTATTATTTCCAATATTGATTTCTTTATGATATCTTGGTATCATCTCCCAGCCTGCAAGGGCTTCCAAGGTGAGGGACAAATAAAAACATGAGTACGGTTTGCTTTAGGGTCGCCATCAGTCAGAAAATGACTTGAAGGCACATGACAACAAAAATACAGCCATCATGCCGTATCCGCAGATTGTTTCTCCATGGATTCCAGCATCCACAGCTTCAATATATTCCAAAAATATATAAATTCCAAAAAAAGCAAACCTTGATTTTCCCATTTTATCTAAGGCAGCGGTCCCCAAACTTGATTCCTCTAGATGTTTTGGACTTCAGGTCCCAGAATTTTTGACTTTTGGCCAAACTGCCCAAGGATTCTGGGAGCTGAAGTGCAAAACAGATGGAGGACCAACATTTGGGAATGACTGATCTAAGGGATACACCATTTTACTACTCCATTGTATATAGTGGAACATAGGCATCCCCGAATTCTGGTATCTGTGGGATGGTCCTGGAACCAAACCCCAGTGGATACCAAGAGCTCACTGTATAAAGATAAAAATATATTTTTTAAAAAAATAGTTATTACAATACTCTTTTAGTTTTAAAAAAACAATCTAAAAACAATCCTAAAATACAATTTTAAAACCGCTAAAGTGGAGCAATTTCAAACTCTATGCCCACACTTGAATTATTCTAGTGTGTGTTTGCTTGGAAATGAGTTCTGATGCATGTAATGGCTGTTGTGTCCTAATGTTGTTGTTGTTGTTGTTGTGTGGCTTCAAGTTGTTTCTGATAGTAATCCTATCATGGGGTTTTCTGGGCAATTTTCTTCAGAAGGGATTTGCCACTTCCTTCCCCTGAGGCTGAGAGCATATGACTTTGGGGTCAAAGAACAAAGCATTGCATAGCAAGTTTTATTTGGCTTAAGATTTCATGCAAAAAAAAAGGCAATGTGCATCTGATGGACAGAGCCAGCATGGTGTAGTGGTTATTATTATTATTATTATTATTATTATTATGAAAAGAAAAGAAAGACATATTTAATTTGCTCTATTATATATTCTCTGGAAAACTATAGTATACCAGTTTTATATATCATAATACGCTGAAATATTGTTTTCCAAACCATTCCTCCCCCTGCCTATATAATTAACATTCCTTCATAGATTGCAGGTTTTTGAACACTCATTAAACAGATCCCTTCTATACTCTTTCTAACAATAGTATTATCTGATCTTATATCTCTTCCGAGTCCTGAAACAAATCCTTACGACAATATTTATAAATTTCTCCCCATTTCTTCTCATACTGCTGATTCTTTGGGAGAAATGGGAGATTAAACTATATGAACTTGCGAATATGGACAGTTTATAAATGTATATTGCTGGGAAAACGAATCAGCATGGTGTAGTGGTTCGAACCTTGGATTATGACTCTGGAGACCAGGGTTTGAGTTCCAGCTCAGTTGTGTAAACCCACTGGGTTATCTTGGGCAAGTCACACTCTCTCAACCTCTGAGGATGGAATAGCAAATCCCCCGATGAAACTTGCCAAGAAAACCTCATGATAGGTTTGTCTTAGGGTCGCCATAAGTCAAAAATGACTTGAAGGCACACAACAACAACAACAAAGCACCTGATGGAGCAGGTTAGAGATCACCAAAGTCTATGCCAAATAAAGCTGGCTAGTCTGTAAGGTGCTACAAAAAATCCTTGTTGGTTTAGCTGCAAGGAAATGGTGGTCTCCGAACTTTATCGCTCTCTCAACACCACTCCCATCCATGCAGGTTATCAAGAATAACATAAAAACCCTCCTCTCTTCTGTCAGAGACGAGTCACCTTTGGTGGTTTGTGACTCTTGCCAAATGTGCAAGAGTGGCTTTTTCAATGGCCTTCAAGCAGAATTATCCTATTATACCTTTATTTCTTGCAAACTGGGGAAGCAAAGAGGAATAAATATTGTGGATGACAGCTCACAGAGCATCCAACTCAGGAGGCTTGGATTAGTCTATTATTATTATTATTATTATTATTATTATTATTATTATTATTATTATTATTATTTATAGTTTATCATTATTTATTATTATCCCAAATTATTCACTGTTGTTTTTCTTGTGTCACAAATCTGATTCCTCTCTGCCTCTTTCACATAGGATTCCTGCTATTCCTTCCCCGATTTCATTAATAGTGAATTTTCCCTGTGCATCAGATGTTTTTGTCCCTCTTCCAGATTTTCTGAGAGCATTTATAGTCACCGCCACTGGATTTATAGCAATTGATCACAAAAGCATTTTCTAAATCCTAGTGAGGGAGGTGCACAGGCTGAGAAACAAATTTATCATTGGGCACCACCAGGCTTTTGCAAGACTTCCAGTCTGGCTTGATGATGGCTTCCATGCTAGTGGACCGGTGAATCCGCACAGTGTTTTAGTCCAAATTTTAAAAGAGAGCTCAGCATATTTGGATATTTTAAAGTTTAGACAAATACCAGGAGTGGATTCTTTGCTACACTGACATGGGAACGATCAGTTGCCATTGATCCCCAATATGGGCTGTCTGAAAGATTAAAGAGTTTTATTAGTTGGGAGTGATAAAATTGTATTTTGCAATTGGTTGGCTACTGGCAATGGAGTATTTTAAAGAGAAGTTTTGGGCATCACGTTGAGCAACACCTGGAAATGTTTTTTAAATCTATTTATTTACAGTATTTCTTTCTTTCTTTAGAGTATTCAGCCAGATAGGTTCCCAGAATGGCTTACAAATCATTAATTTGTACAATTCCCTGCCTTCAGGCTTACAATCGAAATAAGACATAAGTAAGGAAAGAAGGGAATGGCAGTGAGGAAAGGGATTTCTCCAATTTCTAAATATGTTTGGAAATTTTAAAGGCTTCAAAGATCTTCTAAGATCACCAAAAATAAATAAATAAAATAAAATAGGAATACCTCACACATGGTAACTATAATGTTGTTGAATCTCTACAAAAGAGAAAAGTGAGATTGCTGAACCAGTTTCAAAAAACAAAATGGCCCTCTCTCTCATGAGCTAAGTAATCCCGCTTTTCCTTTAAAAAAAGGTTGTTGATATGAAAACAGGAGTTTGGAAGGACAAAGACAAAAATAGGGATATGTGCAGACAAACGTCTCACCCAAACCGCCATCCCAAATCCCATGAAGATGGCAGTGCCAACTCAAAGCTTTTTGTCCATTGAGATGGCAGGGTTGCCAGATTGAAAACCGGAGAGGGCTCCTGCGCCTTTAATGGTTGTGTAGAAGGGGGAGATTTCAGCAGGTGTTGTATGTTACCTGGTTGTGAGACAACAAGCAACACCTGCCGAAATTCTCCCTTCTCCGCAACCATTAAAGGAACAGGAACCCTCTCCGGTTTCCAAACTGGCAAGGCCTAAATACCCAAATGCACCAGATCTTGTCTGATCTTAGAAGCTCTAATGCACTTTGCAACCAAGTAGCCTTTTATAACATTTTTTGAAAGTTACTTTTACAACAAATGGCCTTGGCCTTGTTAACAAATGTACAGTGCAACAATGTAATCATAACCAATTTGCTAATTGCATTACAGTTACCATTTTCAGGGTATTCCTTTGTTTGTGATCTTAGCAGCTAAGCAGGGTCAGCCCTAGTTAATACTGGCATAGGATGTCAAATAAATTGTCAATAGGATGACAAATGCTGTCAGCTGTTTCCCAGGAAGGAACTGGCAAAAGCACCTCTGAATATTCCTCACCAAAGAAAACCCTATAAAATGAATGGGGTCCCCATAGGTCGACGGGTCGAGTTGAAGACACATGCATGCATGCAAGGTTTGTATTCTATCGAAATACCAGATTTGCCAAGATGATATTATTATTATTATTATTATTATTATTATTATTGCTATTCGATCTCTCTGGAAGGTTTTGTTTTACACCTGCACCTTTAAGGGTTGGTCTGCAAAACCTCTTTTTATAGAGGCATGACCTGGAGGGGGACTAGCCCAGAGGTAATCCCTCATGGCAAACAGAGCATGTGTGCTCAAGATACCGGGTGCATGATAGACTCTTAACCCTTTGGCTGGAAACAGCGGTGCCTCTCCCACCATCCCCACCATCCCAGGCCAGAGTTAATCCATCAAACTGGGAGAAGCCTGCTGGCAGCCCATTAAACATTAACCCCGGTGCAGATCTGCTCCCTTTTCGGCACCATCAGGCGGGTGTTACCAATGCTCCCAGGTTGGGTGAGGTCCGTCTTTTTCCACTGCCACCACCAAGAGCTTCCATTGCCACCTACAATACACAATCACTTTGTGGCAGAGGAGCCTAAGAGAAGTTGAGATCACGTATTGGGACACGCTTTGGTCCTGGAACCAAACCTCAGTGAATACCAAGGACCCCCAGTTTTCCAACTGTACTTTGTTTTGCATCATTGTGAGCTAGCTCGAATCCTGTGCCAGGGGAGAAGTGGACTAGAAATAAAAATAAATCCTCCCTGCAAATGTTATTATTGCTAGACTACAGGCTGAACATTTCATGGGGGTGTTCTGAACTATGTGATGATATGAGGGCTCCTTCTCATTTCTGGGGTATGTCTTTGGCACACATCCCAAATTCATCCCAAGAAAGGAAGACTTCTTCCTTAACCCTGGAAATATACTAGATTAAAGCGAGGGAAATGTGAGCCAGTGTGGCATAGTGGTTTGGGTGTTGGACTACAACTCTAGAGACCATGGATCTATTCCAAGCTTGGCCATGGGTGAGTCACACTCTCTCAGCCTCAGAGGAAGGCAAGGGCAAAACTCCTCTGAACCAATCTTGCCAAGAAAACTACATAACAGATTCGACTTAAGTTGGAAATGGCTTGAAGGCACGCAACATGTGAATCTACATCAGAGCCATCATGGTGTAGTCGTGGTTTGACTACAATTCTGGAGGAAACCAGGGTTTGAATCTCCATTTGTACCTGGAACCCCCCTGGGTGACTTTGGCCATGTCACACTCTCTCAGCCTCAGGGGAAAGCAAGGGCAAACCTCCTCTGCACCAATCTTGCCAAGAAAACTCCACGATAGTTTCTCCTTAGGGTCGCCAGAAGTCGGGAACAACTTGAGGGCACACAACATGCGATGGGAATTGCAGTTTGGCTAATTTGGAGGGTGCTAGGCCAAGCATGGATGCCGGAACGGGTGACGTCTCCCCCTTCGGTGCAAGATAGCAGTTTTTTCACCCGAGGAGGCCAACCCTTGTGGAAGGAAGGAGACACTAGTCCCTTGAAAAAAGAGAGGGGAAAAATTGCTGTTGTGAGTTTAACTTTCCCCCTACGAGTTTTGGAAATCCACCTTCTTCCACATCAACTGGGACCTTCTTCTCTCCAAAGCCCCCTCCTTTCCTTTGCAGCAGCCACCACACCACTTCCATTTCCACACACATACACATGCATGCACGCACACCCTGCGTCCGTCTGAGTTGTCCTCCTGTCTTACACCTTGGAAGGAAATTGGCAACCTGGACAGGAACATCTTTATACTCCCAGCCTGGAAGCCCAGGTCTTCACACCCAGCCCACCTAGAGGGATACAAAGGCCCAAGTGTTTGGTGTCTCCCCCCCTGTCCTGGTCTGCAAAGCCCAACTGCCTGGAAAAGACACACAGGGCCCCGGTGTTGGTTTAAGAATGTATGGAGGGAGATATATAGATATATAGATATTTATATATATATAAAACTACTCCAAGCAACCGGGCCAGGAGACGGATGTTTTCAGGGAAACCGAGCGAGGATGTGAGGAAGGTTGGACAGGCAGTGGCCCAGCAAGCTCAGGGGTACATCGGCTACTATGCAAAAAATAATAATAACAATAAACAAAATAAATTAAAAAAAATTAAATTACATTAAATTAAAAATGAAATCAAATAAAAAATAGTTTGGTTGTCTCGTCTCTTTCTTTCAGAATTGTGGCACTGGCTCAGCAACGCTGAGCACCAATGGGGTACATCACCTACTTTGCAAATTAATAATAATAATAATAATAATAATAATAGTTTTGCTATCTTTTCTTAACTTCAGAATTGTGGCACTGGCTCAGCAATGTTAAGCACCAATGAGGTACATCAGCTACTTTGCAAATTAATAATAATAATAATAATAATAGTTTTGCTATCTCTTAACTTCAGAATTGTGGCACTGGCTCAGCAACGCTGAGCATCAATAGGGTACATCAGCTACTTTGAAAATTATTATTATTATTATTATTATTATTATTACAACTTTGCCATCTCTTCTTAACATCAGAACTGTGGCAGCGGCTAACAAGCTGAGCCTCAATGGGGTACATCAGCTACTTTCCATAATAATAATAATTATAATATTAATGAGAATGAGAATGAGAATAATAATAATAAAATAAATAAATAAATAAATAAATAAAATTTATTTATACCCCGCCCCTCTGTCAAACAATCAGGGCAGCTTACAACAATTTTTGCTATCTCTTCTTCCCTTCAGAATTGTGGACTAGCAAGTTGAACCTCAATGGGGTGCATCAACTACTCTGAATAATAATAATAATAATAATAATAATAATAATAATAATAAATGTTATTAGGCCATCTCTTCTTTCCTTCAGAACTGTGGCAGTGGCCCAGCAAGCTGAGCCTCATCAGCTACTTTCCATTATTATTATTATTATTATTATTATTCAATCTCTAATCTGCCTGAATCAATCAATCAATCAATAATAAACAGGATAAATAAATAATGAATAATCGGGAGAAGACAGGGCAGGCTCTACCCTTCCCAGGAGGCTTTGGCAAAAGCACACTGCTGCACCCTTGCCTAGCTTGTCATTCCTCCTGTTTCCTTCTTCTTGTTCCCTGCCTTTCTGCCCTTCCTCATCTCCTTGTGTGTGTGTTTTTAGGACTGTCCCGGGGTTGCATTTCTTTCTAGATATTTCCTGTCTGGGCTCTATTAAACAAAAATAAATCACGTTGCGATTCATTTGCAGAGCCTAATAATTGGAGAAGGAAGAAACAGGAAAGTCATGTCGTGGTGTTGCTAAGATTTCTTTGGCTTACGCCGGCAGCCGCCGTGGCTGTAGATGTTCCTCTTTTATTTGATGGACATTCCAAAGGCACACCATTGAATATGGATTTGATGCACCCTGGACTTTTTGCACAGGGAAAAGCAGGATATAAAATAAGGAGGAAAGGGCTAGGGGTTTTGTTTTGTGTGTGTGTTGCCCCTCTTGCTCCTTGCAAGGGGGTGAGGCCTTTGCACACCAGAAGGAAGCTAGCTCTCTCAGCCCATCTGTCATGGAAGTGACGGAGGCAGCCGTGGTGGGGCTGGTCTCTCTGGCTGGTGGAGCAACCCATGTGTGGGACCATGAAAGGAGCCTTTGTCGTCTCTGGCCGGCCGCGCCAGGAGCCAAGGGAAAGGGCAGGGTGCTGCTGTGCCCTCCCGCCAGTTATTTATAACTGCCAGCAGGTATTCCACGTCCCCACCCAGCCCACTGCCAGGACTTAGGCAAACTCACCTGATCCTGCAAGGCTAAAGGCTTCTCGGAGCCCTGGGATCCTAGAATCCGAGAGTTGGAAGAGACCCCAAGGGTCATCCAGTCCAGCCCCATTCTGCCATGCAGGATTTCACCATCAAAGCACCCCTGGCAGATGTCCATCCAACCTCTGTTCAAAAGCCTCCAAAGAAGGAGACTCCGCCAACCTCCAAGGCAGCATCTTCCATTGTCAAACAGCTCTTACTGTCAAGAAGTTCTTCTTAAGGTTGAAGTGGAATTGGTTTTCCTGTAGTTTGCATCCATTGTTCTGGGTCCTATTCTCTGGAGCAGCAGAAAACAAGCTTGCTCCATCCTCAATATGACATCCTTTCCAATATTTAAACAGGGCTATCATGTCACCTCTGAACTGTCTCTTCTCCAGGCTGGACATGCCCAGCTCTCTAAATCATTCCTCATAGGGCATGGTGGTTTCCAGACCCTTCACTATTTCATAGAATCATAGAATTATAGAATCATAGACTTGGAAGAGACCCCTAGGGTCATCCAGTCCAACCCCATTCTGCCATGCAGGAACTCACCATCAAAGAACTCCCAAAAGATGGCCATCCAGCCTCTGTTTAAAGACCTCCAAAGAAGGAGACTCCACCACTCTTCATTGAGGGAGTGTGTTCCACTTTCCAACAGCTCATACTGTCAGGATGTTCCTCCTAATGTTGAGGTGGAATCTCTTTTCCTGTAGCTTGCATCCATTGCTCTGTGTCCTATTCTCTGGAGCAGTAGAAAACAAACTTGCTCCATCCTCAATGTGACATCCCTTCAAATATTTAAACAAGGATCTCATATCACTTCTTAACTGTCTCTTCTCCAGGCTAAACATCCCTAGCTCCCTAAGTCTCTCATCATAAGACCATGGTTTCCAGATCCTTCACCATTTTGATGGCCCTCCTTTGGACACGCTCCAGCTTCTCAACATCCTTTTTGAACTGTGGTGCCCAGAACTGGACACAGGATTCCAGGTGAGATCTGACCAAAGCAGAATAGAGTGGCACTATTACTTCCCTTGATCTAGATACTATACTTCTATTGATGCAGCCTAAAATCGCATTGGCCTTTTTAGCTGCCGCATCATACTGTTGACTCATGTTCAACTTGTGGTCCACTAGGACTCCTAGATCCCTTTCACATGTTGTCTTGTTAAACCAGGTGTCTCCCATTCTAGATCTATGCATTTCATTTTTTTTTGCCCTAAGTGCAGTACCATACATTTCCCAATGTTGAAATTCATTTTGTTAGCTTTGGCCCAGCTTTCTAATCTATTAAGGTCATTTTGAATTTTCATCCTGTCCTCTGGGGTATTAGGCATCCCTCCTAATTTGGTGGAGGATCTGCAAATTTGAGCAGCATGCCCCTTATTCTTTCATCCGTCATTGATAAAGATGGAGAATTGCCCTGGGCCCAGGACAGATCCCTGTGTCACCCCACTGGTCACTTCTCTGCAGGATGAAGAGGAGCCATTGCTGAGCACCCTTTGGTTTACTCCAGAGTGGACATATGCCCCAGGGATGTTGCTTTGCAATAACACCGGCTTTGGAAGGGATGCTGAATAACCTTCTCTTCTAAAGCCAAATATCTTGAGAGCTTAGGGTTTCAAATCATCAATATGTTTCTCTGGGCCATGCATCTGAACATGTGCAGAGAGTCTCCTAGTACAGAGGTTGGGTAGCCATCATTCAGGAGGGCTTTATTTGTGTATTGCTGAATGGCAGGGGGTTGGATTAGATGACCCTTGAGGTCCCTTCCAACTCTTGGCCTTGATTTGTTGATCTTGTCTGGAGCTCAGCCCTCCAAAACTGGAGAATTTGCCTCTTTGTCTCCTGCCTGGAGCATGGAAACTGGAGATTCATAGCCATGCGCTGAGATCTGGCAATTTGAATGTGCCAAGAGGATGCCAGGGCCTATTTAAAAAGCAGCAAAATTTTACATTTCAGATCAACGGTTTTGAGAATGGGTCCAAATGGATGGGAAATCTAATTCCTGGAGCCTCCCCCCCCCCCACTCATCCTTTTCCCCCTTCTTTGTTTGCACTCTCAGCAAAGCCAGCTTCATGGTTTGAAGTTGGACCCGTGAGAAAGAGCTTTCCTTCTTGGAGACCAACTTGGTTCCCGCAAGAGGGCTTGACTTCTCATCCCTCCATTCATAACCTGGGTGTTTCTCCTCTTTTCCCACCAAGCAAGGCCCATTGCTACCTGGCCTGGAGCAAGAGAGGGCCGCATCCGGCTAGGCAAGGCGTTGCACCTTCTTGTGTTTGCCCTCGTAACGCACGGCTGGGAAGGACTCATCATGGCAAAAGCAAACAGATTAAGTTGCAAGAGAGCCAGGAGAGGAGGCTGAGCCTTGGTGGGATGCGGATCAGTTGCCACCTCCGAGGCGCAACAAAAGCCCCGAAGGGTGTGGATCCGGATGCGGGGGATCCTGGTGGGTGTGCGTGGGACCTCCATCCACCTGCTTTTGGCACGGGGAGAAACAGGGCCAGTGGTTAATCCTCAGGCACAAAGACGTCCTGGGTTACTATTGCAATCGCAGGGTTGCCAGATCTTGGTGACCTTTGAAGGCACGTGGCGACAACTGTGGATGTATCCACACTAGCGAAAGAAAGCAGTTTGATACCACTTTGATGGTCATGGCTCTGTCCTGGGGTTTGTAATTTGGTGAAGTATTCAGCCTGGCCTGACTCTGGTGCTTCCCCAAACGACAAATCGCACGATGATGATGATGATGATGATGATGATTAGAAAGTATATTTATTAAATATTTATAAACTTACACACATTAACACATAAACACAAACCTTGTAAATATATATACTACTCCCAACTCTCTCTCTCTCATATATATATATATATATATATATACACACACACACACACACACACACATATATATATACCAACTCTCATATATATATATATATATATATATATATATATACCAACTCTCATACATATATACGGTATATATATCCCAACTCTCTCTCTCTCATATATATATATATATATATATATATATATATATTACTCCCAACTCATATACCCCCACTCATATATATATATGTGATATACATATATATCACAACACATTTTCAACTCTGCGACATTTACACTACACATATTTACTACATCACATTTATATTAATATTTGGCCCTGTACAAATCGCAGGATTCTGTGAGTCACGGCAAATATTAAAGTGGGGTCAAACTGTTTTAATTCTGCAGTGTGGATACACCCAATAGTGCTTCGTGACATCTCCCCTGTGACATCCCAAGGAACCTTTCTTCTTTCTCAGGCTTGGTCTCTCATATCTCAGGGCCTGGTTTGGCAAGTCTATTTAGGTGGATTAATCTTCTGGCTCAGGTGAAGACAACATCCTGTGGTTTTTGTTTTGTTTTGAATATCTGTTTTAAATTCTGGCATATGAACAAAACTCAAAAGGTCTGCTCTATGGATTCGAATCCTCCTTGAATGAGCAGGTGCAAGCATTGCCCTACTCTGGGTAAGCTAACATTGGAGTTTATCACACAGAGGCACATGGAGGCAAATCCCGTGCAGAAATGGGATTTTAAAATCCCCTAAACACTGAAAATGCGGGTTGTTTTTCAGACGACGTTTGCGTGAAAGAGAAATAATGTGAAAATAACCCAAACAGAAAGTTGACAAAAAACATTGCTTTCAATTTTGGAATTTCCTGAAAGTAAAAAGGAGCGGGTTTTGTCAGCTTTCCGTTTGGGTTATTTTCGCATTATTTCTCTTTCACGCAAACGTCGTCTGAAAAACAACCCGCATTTTCTACTTTCTGTTCGGGTTAACCGAAAAGCGAGTTGTTTTCACTTTCAATCTAGTTTCTGCAAATGATTTGCAGTGGCAAATTATTCTGGAAACAAGGGTTCGGTTCTCAGCACAGTCATGAAACCCACTGGGTGACCTTGGGCAAGTCACACGCTCTCAGCCTCAGGGGAAAGCAATGGCAAACCTTTTGGCAAATGTCAAACCATTAAAAAAAATATTAATGTTGGTTCCAAACCAGCCTCTCCTTCCTCTGCCCACCTGTGAGAAACCTCTGGTTCTTGCTTCTGCCTCCCTCTCACCTGCTTTTCTACCTGACGCCTTTCTCGGTACTTTTCCATCCCTGCTCCTGGGTTGTTTTTTCCTTTCCAGGCCCTTCTCTTCCTCCCAAATTCTTCTCTCCCCGCATTGCCCACTTCGCCTTGGACATCAGTGCCAGGCACCGGGGCTGACTTTGGAGATTTTATTTGCAGGATCCACACGGGCGCTGTGGTCGACCCCGGCGGGTACGCCAGGCCTCAGAATAAATGCTCTTTGCTCAGAAGGTCCCATAAAATATATATATAAAATAAAATATATTTTTTAAAAAAAGAAAAAGAAAAGAAGGCTGGAGTGTTTCTCGGTTTTGGATGGGAACAGCGGGTGAAGCCAGGTCGTGGGCTCTGGCAGATAAATTTAGAAGCTCTTGGAAGCCACGTGGCGATTCCTTTGGCTTTTTCGGACCTGCCTGAAAAATCCCCCTTGAAAAAGGACATTGAGAAGGGCTCACCTGGGCCCCATGTGTGCTACCGCCCAAGTCTCTCTCGGGTCAGATCAAAGGACTTGCAAACTTGGACAGTATGTTTATGAAAGCGGATGTTTCCAGAATTGCTAGATGTAAGCTTCAGAGCGACACAGGGCTCTTTTTCAAGGCAAGGGGATTCAGAGCCCAAAGGGGGATGTTCCTTCTGATGCTGAGTGCTCCCATCTGGAAAGCTTTCTGGTCTTGATGATGATGATGATGATTAGTCCCTATATTGGGAGAAAGGTGGGATAGGACGACGACAACAACAACAACAACAACAACAATCATCATCATCATCATCATCATCATCATCTTTATCCTGCCTTTTTTTCCAGATTGGGACTCAAAAAGTGGCTTTTTTGTTGTTGTTGTGTGCCTTCAGGTAGTTTCCAACTTATGGCGGACCCTGTCATGGTTTTTTTTCTTGGCAAGATTGGTTCAGAGGAGGTTTGCCATTGCCTTCCCCTGAAGAGGCTGAGAGAGTGTGACTTGCCCAAGGTCACCCACTGGGTTTCAAGGCCAAACTGGGAATCGAACCCTGGTCTCCCAGTGTCCTAGGGGAAACCTATTGTGGGGTTTTCTTGGAAGGTTTCCTGGTGGAGGGGGTTTACCATTGCCGTCCTCTGAGGCTGAGAGAGTGTGACCTGCCCAAGCTCACTCACTGGGTTTGCATGGCCGAGCTGGGATTCGAACCTGGGTCTCCCAGAGTCCTAGTGCAACGCTCAGACCAGTACAGCACTAGTGCTAGATTATTATTTTACCAACAACCACAACACAGAGATAGGCTCAACCATAGCCCCTGGGCAACCATTTCCACTGTTTGGCTTGCAGAGTTGGGCAGGTTTTACGGGGCTTAAGAGTGGCAAGACCTCTCTCAGGTCACCTGTTTGGGAAATCCAGGTGTGCTTGGCCCATTTCGGAAAGGAAGCCCTCTGGCCTCCTTTCAGCTGAGGTGGAGCTCACCCGCTGGCATGCCTCCAAGTGAATGTACAGGATAGACATCACCTTTCAGATTTTTTTTTTTACTACTGAGAACTGTAAATCCCGAACCAGGAAACTGCATCCTGTTCGGTGAGGTCTTTTGCAGCCACACCTGCTTTATCACTGGGGAAAGGAAAGAAGGAACCAGGAAATCTGTAGATCCATCAGAAGTCAACATTGGGGCATGGTCGGCTTTGTCTACTCCGAGGACCAAGTGGCAATATTTCGTGATCAGCTTTTGGGGATGTTGGGTCATACTGCGCCCCAGCCAACATTCATACCCTGCAGTGTCCCAGTTGGGCAAGGACAGTCCCCATTAATCCCCTGCCATCCCACTTTTCAACTGTTTTTAAAATGCCCCGGTGTCCCTCTCTTCCTCCCACCTTTCTCCTCAGCTTACCTCAATTGCTGAAAACTGAGGGCTGTCTTCGAAAAGTCTCAGGAAATTTCAGTTGGTACAAAGAGCTGCAGTTAGAGTATTAACTGAGGTCGGCTACTGGGATCATTCCTCTGTTAAAACAGCTCCAGTGAGAGCCAGTTTGTTTCCAGGCGCAAACTGGAAAGTGCCGGTTATGACCTATAAAGTCCTGTATGACTTAGATCCAGGCTATCTCCCCATATGAGCTTGCTCAGATGCCCAGATCCACAGAATTAAACAATCTCTAAACGTTTACTTATTTTTATTTTTATTTTAGGCTTACGGGGCTACACAATTGGCTGTGGAATGTATGTACGCTTAATCCACTTACAAGCAGACTTCTTTGTTATTGTTGTGTGCCTTTCCAACTTTCCAAATTATGGCCACCCTAAGGCGATCCCAATATCATGGGGTTTTCTTGGCAAGATTTTTTCAGAGGAGGTTTGCCATTGCCTTCCCTTGAGGCTGAGAGAATATGACATGCCCAAGGTCACCCAGTGGGTTTACATGGCTAAGCTAGGATTCGAACCCTGGCCTCCAGAGTCGTAATCCAGTGCCCAGACCACTACACTGCACTGCCTTCTTACCTATTAAATAAACAAACTCATCCAGGCCTCACCTGTGCAGAATGTATTATTTTAACATTGTTTTGACTGGTTTTCAATTGGCCGGTATTCATTTAGCAATTATTTAATATAATGTTTTTTAATCTGTTTGATTATAGTTACTATTATTTATTCTCAAATCGATTTGATTGTGCAATACTCTTGAGTGTTTTTCAGATCTAGGGCAGGATATGAATACAGGTTGGGTTTCCTTTATCCAAAATGCTTGGGACCAAAGTGTTTGGGATTTTGGATTATTGTTGTTGCTGTTGTTGTTGTTGTTTTGATTTTAGAATACCGTACCTGTATTTGCATATGCATACATAATGAGATCTCTTGGAGGTGGGACCCAAGTCTAAACCCAAAAATGAATTTATATTTCATAGACACCTTATAGACATAGCCAGAAGGTAGTTTGTATACAATATTTGAAATAATTTTGTGTATGAAACAACGTCTGTCTACAATCAATCAATCAATAGTTTATTATGGGCATAGACCAGCATAAAGTCTGTGTACAAACAAGGTGCCACTATCTCAGCCACCCATGAAAAACGTTTCCATTTTTGGAATATTTTGGATTTCAGAATTCCGGATAAGAGAAATTCAACCTATATTGAAACCAGCCAACCAACCTTCTTCTAAGTGATTCCCAAAGCACTATAGAAGACTGTCGCTGGACATGAGAGAGGAAGTAGTCACTTGCAAGGCATAAACTAATAAGGATTTTTTAAAAGATCAAAATCAGTGCCCTGAATCACAATGTTTAAGCCACTTGGGTCCCAGTTTTGGGGGAAAGGCGTGGTATAGAAATGATAATGTTGAAGGTGTTGATGATGATGTGCCAGTATTGCAAGGCAGAGCGGCAATATAAAATGCCAGCATCCCACTTGCAAAGTTGCCACCCTTTGCATCGCTTGCAACTTCTGAAGAGTTATCAAGGGCTGACCCTTGTTGAATATATTACAGTAGCCCAGCTTGAAGATGTATTCCTTGTCCTCCATGAGCGAGGCTGTTTCGCAACTTCTGACCAGACCACGGCCTGGAATGGCATCTGTTTTAGGATGCCACAGTACAAATACGCCTCTGCGGAAGTGTCGGACCAAAGGCAAAGCTTTTGGGCTGGCAGACCACAAAGGTGGGTGGAAGCAGACGCTTCGCCTGGGTCCCTATTTCACTCTTGGCAACCCTACTGCTGACACCTGCTCTTTTCAGGTTCAATGCCTGATGGATGAAAAAGAAAAAGGCCAAAGAGAAATGGGGGAACCCAAGAAGGCCAATCCACCAAAACATTGCTCCAGTCTGGAGCCAGATCTGAAATGGCACAGCCAAAGTGCGGAAGAAGGCAGCACCCCTTTTCCCGGCTGAATAGGTAGCCTTGCTTGGCACCCTCTTTTATTTTCCCCTTTCCCTTCTTTCTCTTTTTTCCACGGGAAAGGTGGCAGTCAAAAGTCTGCGGATCCCTGACCTTCTCTCAGCAGCCTGCGGTGTTTTCATTAAGAAGGTGTTGCTGGAATGACGTTTTGACTGCCCAGATCTACTGAATAAAGAGCCCTTTCTGGACAAGGTTTTTGCACCGGCCTGCCTTGGAAACTGTTAAAAACAGCTCTAGGAAGGAAGAAGGAGAGAGAAAGATTGCTTGGGTGGGGAAAGACAAGGATGGAGGTATAGGGGAAATCAGGGTGGCTCCTAGCAGTGGGAGGAAGCCTTCTTTTTGCATACTTTCCAACTGTCCCAATTTGGCAGGGACACAGTCTGGATTAATCCTCTGCCATCCCACTTTTGCAGCTGCTTTTCAAATGTCCCAGTTTCTCTCTTCCCCTCCCGCTTTCCCTCTTTGGCCTCAGCGTACTTCAATTGCTGCAAAGTGCAAAAGTAGTTAAAGCATAAAGAGGGAAGAGAAGGATGGTGGTGGAATCTCATCCTCTGGCAAAAGCAAACTGCTGCAGCTTCTCCTGGCTCCTATGTTCTTCCTCTTTAATACCTTTTCCCATCTTAACCACACTCTGATATTGTATCCTAGTGAAATGTTGAAGGATATGCCTTTTTTAAAAAATTGTGAGCCAGGGTGGTTTGAGTGCTGGACTATCACTCTGGGTTCAATTCCCAGCTTGGCCATGAAGCCCATTGGGTGACTTTGGTCAAGTCACACTCTTTCAGCCTCAGGGGAAGGCAATGACAAACCTCCTCTGAACAAACCTTGCCAAGAAAGCCCATGATAGGTTTGCCTTAGGGTGGCTATAAGTTGGAAATGAAGACACACAACAACAACAACAACAACAACAACAATGCTTTTTTGGGGGGTGGAAGCCAGAGCTTGGAAATATTTATTATTTGGAGAACTCCCCAAATCCTCCAGCCAGCATATTTAGTGGCTGCTGTGTATACAGACATTTATTTATTTTTCTCAACCCTCTTGATGTACAGCTTATGCTAGACTGGGCTTGTACGTCTTTATTTGGGCCTTTTGCATTGCCACATAATGGGCCCATTTCCCATTGTCACCCTTACAACAACCCTGCAAGGTTGGTTACCCTGAAAGATGGCTAGGGAGGAAGGAACCTCCAACTCTGGGGTCAAATCTACTAGCTCCCTTGGGTTCCAATTCAGCCTAGCCAGATCCCTCTTAGGGTTGCCATAAACTGGAAATGATTGAAAGGCACACAACAAGAAGAAAAGAGCAGATCAGGCCCTAGAAGCCAAGAGGACTGAATTGAAATTGTTGTACTTTGGACATACCATGAGACCAGATGACTCACGAAAAGGCGATAATGCTCAGTGAATTGGAAGACACTATGAAAAGAGGAAGACCAGGCGGCAGATGGATTGATTCACTCAAGGAGGCCACAGAGATTGCAAGATCGAAGCAGGCTATTGATAACCGGGCAATGGATTGGGAGATCTCGCACTCAAGTCGAAGTCAACTTGCCAGCAAATAGCAACAGCAAGCCAGAGATTGGGACCATACTTATGTTACAATGGTTGTTTTCTTTCCTGGAAACTCTCCAAGGATGGGCGGCTGATGGCTTCTGGACCGGCACCAGTTCCCAGACCAATACTTTGGGTTGCACTGGATGAGATCCCATTGAAAGTCCTGTGGTCTCATGCTCTGAGAGGCAATAAATGAATACTTTTTAAAAGAGTATTGTTGTTCTTTTAAAAAATAACTATCTGGACTACAGCTCCCAGGACCCTCCAGCCAGGGGATTCTAGGAGTTGTAGTCCAGAAGAGTAATTCCCCCAAGCTTCCCCTGAGGCTGAGAGAGAATGGCCACCCAATGGGTTTTTATGTCTGAGCCGGGATTCGAACACTAGTCTCCAGATTTGTAGTCTAACACTCAAGCCCTGCTGGCTCAATACATAAACAGATAAATAAAATCAAGGTATAGGTTGAGTCTTCCTTATCCGGAATTCCAAAATCCAAAATGTGCCCAAACCCCAAACTTTTTTTCATGGGCGACTGAGATAGTGTCACCTTTGCTTTCTGATGGTGCCATGTACCCATGATTTGTTTCCTATCCTAAATGGTTTAAAATACTATCTTGTCCAATATATATATATATATATATATATATGAAACCTAAATGCATTTTGTGTTTAGACTTGGGTCTCCTCAAGAGATCTCATTCTCGGAATACAGGTATCCCAAAATCCCCCAAAATCCCAAATCCCAAATCCTTTTGGTCCCAAGCATTCTGGATAAGGGAGACTCGGCTTGTATTACCATGCATGCTAGGAAGTGATCAATGGTTATTTTTGCCTTATAGCCCAAATTGACGGCCTCCGCTTTAGCGATGGTAAAGTTGCCAGGTTTTCAAAATAGCACCAAGCGACAGTTGATGTTTGTGACATGTTTGTTGACAATCAGGAAAACAACCATTAGCAAGTTTGGGCTCTCCCTGGTTCCCAAAAGGAAGGGCTGAATCCAGTTCGCTGTACTGTGTTTTTTTTTTGTATAATAAACATCTTGGTCAAAATCCATAAATTATACAATGCAGGCATTTCAGTCTTTAGGATGGGCTCAAACCCCAAAATATGGGACTTTTGGGCAATGTGCTCAGTCTCTAAAAGGAAAAGCTTTCAATATTAATACTAATACTAATACTAATAATAATAATATTTGAACCCTGCTTTCTCCCCAAAATTGGGACTCAATGGGGGACATCCGTTATAAAAAGTTAGCCCTACAAAGGATAGGTTCTCCAGCCTCCAAATAAGTGATGTTGTTGTGGTTGTTGTGGTGTGCCTTCAGGTCCAACTTTTTCCAACTTATGGTGACTCTCTCCAACTTATGGTGATGGTGATGGTATTATTGGTTGACTAAGCATTGCATTGTGGTTTGAATGTTTGACTACAACTCTGCTGGGTGACCTTGGGCAAGTCACAGTCTCTCAGCCTCAGGGGAAAGCCATGGCAAACCTCCTCTGTACAAATCTTGTCAAGAAAACCCCAGGATAGATTCGCCTTAGGGTCGCCGTACGTCAGAAACAACTTCAAGGCACACACTACACACAAACAACCCTATGAGGCTGAGAGAGTGTGACTTGCCCAAGGTCACCCAGTGGGTTTTTTCCACCACTGAACAAGGGGCTTCAACCCTGGAAGGATGCATCTATACTGCAGAAATAATGCAGTCTGATACCACTTTAAGTGCTATAGCTTCATCCTATGAGGTTGTTAGTTTTACAAGGTCTTTTGCCTTTTCTGCTAAAGAGTGCTGTTGCTGCACCAAACTACAAATCCTAGATTCTTCATTAACCTCCTCATGGCTGGGAGCTACAGATCCCAGGGGCTTCTGTAGAATGGAGCCATGGCACTGAAAGCGGTGCCAAAAATGCATTCTTTCTACAGTGTAGATGCATCCCTGGATTCCAGACAGAGGCATGGTCCAATGGTCCAACCAGGCTCAGAGATGCCATCCCTTGTTGTTGTTGTTGTGTGCCTTTTGACTTATGGTGCTCCTATCATGGGATTTTCTTGGCACATTTCTTCCAAGGTTTTTTTTTTTTTTTTTTGCCATGGCTGTCCTTGGAGGCTGAGAGAGTGTGACTTGCCCAAGTGGGTTTCCATGGCCAAGCCGGGATTGGAACCCTAGTCTCCAGAGTCCTAGTCCAACACTCAAACCACTACACCAAGCTTTGGTGTACACCAAACGCTGGCCTGAATGATGGGCACAGCAAGGGCACAGGGGTGGCAGGGCTCTCCTGGGAGGCTTTCCCTGTTGGATTCCTTCCTGCCTAAGAGCTGGAGCCAGGCTTGCCAACTTTAAAAGAAAACCTGCCTCTCTTTCTCTCTCTTTCTGCATCCTTGCCAGGGTGGCTTCCTGGGCATCCTTTTTTTTCCCTTGCCCATCCTGGGGCTGGGCAGGGCTTCTTCTTCTTCTCCTTCTTCTTCCTCCATCCATCCATCCATCCATCCTCCCTCCTCTCCTGGCCCAGAAGAAGAAGGGCCCTTTGCTGCCCAGCCCAGGAGGAGGGTGTTGTTTTTTCCAGGAATGTGCCTCCGGCGCCCCCCAAGAAACACTGGCTCCATTCAGGGATGGAGGGATAGAGGGATGGAGGGAGGGATGGCATCCTTTTGGGCACCGCATCCCTGGCCCGGAGGGTGGCACGGATGCCAAGGATGGAGGAAGGCAGAGGAGGAATTCTCTGCCCAGGCATGGGAAGGTTCCTGGGAAGCACTCCAGCTCCCAGCATCCCCCAGCCATGGAGAGGTTCAATTGTGAGCTGTTCCAGGCCTTGGCAACACTGCCACTATGGGTAGGATTGCAGCTCCCAGCATCCCCCAGCCATGGAAGAAAGAATTCTCTGACAGTGCATGGGGAGGTTCCTGGGGAGGACTGCAGCTCCCAGAATCCCCCAGCCATAGGGATGTTGCTGGGTAGGATTGCAGCTCCCAGCATCCCCCAGCTATGGAAGGCAGAATTCTGTGCCCATGTATGGGGAGGTTCCTGGGTAGGATTGCAGCTCCCAGCATTCCCCCAGGCATGGGAGGAAGAATTCTCTGCCATTACATGGGGAGGCTGCTGGGGAGGATTACAGCTCCTAGCATCCCCCAGCCATGCGGAGATTGCTGGGTAGGATTGCAGCTCCCAGAATCCCCCATCCATAAGGAGGTTCCTGGGTAGGATGGCAGCTCCCAGCATTCCCCCAGGCATGGAAGGCAGAATTCTATGCCTGTGCATGGGGAGGTTTCTGGGTAGGATTGGAGCTCCCACAGAGAGGTTCTTTTGCAGGACCCTCCAACTCCCAGAATCCCCCAATGGGGAGGTCCTTGGATAGGACTGCACCTCTCAGCATCCCCCAGCCATGGGTCGCCATAGTTGGGAAATGACTTGAAGGCACACAACAACAACCACCACCGTGTCATAGATGTCCAGGCAAGTTAATTTGCTTTTGCAAATAAATTTCTATTTTTTCTCACAATGGAGTCTTTCCTGGGCAGCTGGACTGAGACCAACTGGAGCCTCTCTTCCAAGCACCCTTTCCGTCCCTCTCTCTTTTCAAAGTGTCCTCCTCTTAAGCCAAGGTTGGCAAAACTTTGCAAGGCAGAACGTGGGTCCTGTTGAGAAATGACTGGAACAGGGACACAGACCGGGCCGGGTTATCAGTAGCACAATGTTCCAGCCAGGGCTGGCAGTGCCAGGGTGCCCTGCATACCTTCCGATTTGGCAGGGACAGTCCCAGTTAATCCTTTGCCATCCCAATTTCTCAGCTGCTTTGAAAATGTCCTTGTTCCTCTCCCCTCTCCCCACACCCCCCCTTCATCCTCAGCTTACTTCACTTGCTGCCAACTGAGTTCCAAATGCAAAAGGAGTTGGCACTCCTTTAACTCAGTGCAAAGAAGAGGATAGAATGGCATCTGGTCCTTCCCAGTTGGCTCTGGCAAAAGCAAACTGCTGCAGCCTCTAATAACTTGTGTGTTCCTCCTCCTTAGTAACTTTTGCCATCTTGACCACACTTGGATGTTGCCAGGCCACAATGCATGCGTCCCGGTTATCATCTGAAACGTTGGCGCTTATGGCCCTGTGTATGATGCCATGCTCATGCACACATATATCTGTGTGTTTTTCTTGTCTGGTGATGCTGTCAAATGAGGAATGCTCCTGAGGAAAGAGAGGCTGCAAACATGTCTCTCCCTGCCCAGTGCCAAGGCTTTGCCACCTACTATGGCATCATTGCAGCCAACCATGCCACTTCTTTGCAGGATATCTTTCAATGACTTTAAAGGACTGAACCACCACTTTCAGAATAAGCACCATTCTTGCCTTCAGTGCTGGGAAACCTCGTATTAAGGTCCTTGTATTAAGGAGAGCCAGTGTGGTGTAGTGCTTTGAGCATTGGACTATGACTCTGGAGACTAGGGTTCGAATCCCAGCCGACCATGCAAACCCACTGGGTGACGTTGGGCAAGTTGCACTCTCTCAGCCTCAGAGGATGGCAATGGCAAAGCTGCTCTGAAGAAATTTGCCAGGAAAACACCACAAGAGGTTTGCCTTAGGGTCATCATAAGTTGGAAATGACTTGGAGGCACATAACAACAGCAACAATTGTGTGGTGTAAAAATTGTGTAGATTTAAGCCACCTTGGATTC
Organism: Phrynosoma blainvillii; assembly: GCA_026167975.1. Taxonomy (NCBI): domain Eukaryota; kingdom Metazoa; phylum Chordata; class Lepidosauria; order Squamata; family Phrynosomatidae; genus Phrynosoma; species Phrynosoma blainvillii. The sequence goes on from JANUYF010000008.1 coordinate 3,903,764, forward strand.
CATTTTTGGGAGAAAGGCAGGATATAAATCCCAAAGGATGAAGGAAAAAGAAAGAAAGAAAGAAAGAAAGAAAGAAAGAAAGAAAGAAAGAAAGAGAACAATCAGGCTCTGGCCTTGGATATGCCAGCTGGGACCCTGGCAAAGGGTTTTCCCAGACTCACCCCTCTCTTGGGCATCATCAAGCCTTATCCACCTATGGAGCAAAGCCCACTTGTATCCAAAATAAGGGGGACAGTATATTTTTGGGAACTGCTCCAGGGTCTTAGCCACTGTAATCCCGCATCGGTTGTGGAAGACCGCTACTAGGACGTGGCCTGGTGCGCATCATGGTGCTTGGCTATGTGGGGCTGGAATGACCCTTGTGCCCAGGAGTCAGTGCCATGGCAAGTTAGTGATTAACCTCTGCTGCAAGGGCAGCGAAGGTAGGTGGGATTGGAGGGTCTGGGTACTTCTGCCTCCACCTTTCCAGAGAAGTGTGTGGGCACTGTGTTTGATGAGCAAACAAACCCAACGGTCATGGACTACAGTAGGTAGGCGTTGGGGAGGGGAGGATAAAGTTTGGACCCTGGGCAGATGGCATGAGGACTAGGGTCCCAAACACACTGCAGAAATTAAGATAGTGGGGAGCAACCTCAGACATTTGGGGCAAATCTGACCTTCTGGGGTTCATTCCCCAGGTGACCATATCTCTTCTTCAAGTATGAGTAAAAATTGCATAAAGGTATCTTGTTTCTATATCTGTTTTTTGCTATAGCTTTCTGTGGGTTTTTCAGGCTGTGTGGCTGCGTTCTGGAAGAATTCATTCCTGATGTTTCACCTACATCTGTGGCTGGTATCTTCAGGGGCATCCAGCCACAGCTACAGGAATAAATTCTTCCAGAACTCAGCCACACAGCCCGAAAAACCCACAGAAAGCTATAGCAAACTATGGGTGCTGCCCGTGGAAGCCTACGATTTCATATATATATATATATATATATATATATATATATATATACACGGTATATATTGCTGCCTGTTTTAATTTGCTGTTAGTGTTGTTAATCGTTTTAATCCATTTTAATGTTGCTCCCTGGATTGTTCTAATTATATTGTAAGACTTCAGAATCCCAGTTCTGGGGAAGAAGGTGGAGGGTAAGGATGATGATAATGATAACAACAATAGTAATGACAAGAACCATCATTTGGTGTTTCCCAGGTTTTGTTTGTTTGTTTTTACCTTTTAAAAAGATCGGGCATGCCTCTTGTAAGGCTTTGTTACTGGCAGTAAAGTTCAGAACTAAAACACATTGGAATCGCTGTTTTCAATGGTATTGCTTTGGCCCCAACCATCAGGGAAGGGCACCCTTGCTGCCAAAACACAGACACTAAATTTGGCTTTTGTGCTGAAAGAGATTTCCTCCCTTGTAATCAGGATCCCATCTTCCCCCATTGCATTCCCTCCCATTGTTCCCATCTGAGAGTTGACATTAATTCTCTGCAGCCCCACTTTTTCAGCTGCTTGTAAAATGTCCCAGTTTCCTTCTCCTCTTCCTACTTTCCCCCTTTCTTTTCAGCTTACTTCAATGGATGCAAACTGAGTTCAAAGTCCAAAAGTAGTTTGCACTCAATGAACTCAGCAAAGGGGGAGAAGAGAGGAAAGGGGCAGAATTTTGCCCTTCCTCGTTGACTGAGCAAAAGCAAACTGCTGCAGCCTCTCCTAGCTTATGTGTTCTTCCTCATGAATACCTTTTCCCATCTTGGCCACACATTGACATCGCTTGGCCACACGTGCCCCAGTTTTCCTCTGCGAGATGTTGGAGAGAGAGTATTCCATCGCTCTTCTTGGTTGAAACCTGTGGAGAATCTCAGGTACTCCAAAATCTGTGTCACATTGCTAGGATTTTACGAATCAGCCATTGAAGAAAATGTCATTCCATCCATTCTCTCGGTAAATTATAAACTATTCAGTAAATGAGGTTAGGCTCCGCTCCTAGGACCTTAGATCCGAGCTATCTAGGTTTAAACCTACCTTGCAAAAGGACATCGTATTGCGAAGAGGCTGCGATCCATCTGACAAAGCAGAGCATGGAAATGTTAAGGTTTGGGGAGCATAACTTGGAGAGCCCATCAGTCAGTTCTGGTGGATTATGGGCTCTAGAAAGTTAACTTTTCTAGCCTCTGTGATAAGTATTTCTTTGCATTTGCATGCAGAGGCTCTGCTCTCCTTTGCAAAGAGCCCTGTCTTGCTAAATAGCATTGCTTTGGACAGACTTGACAGAAAAACAAGGAAGTCTGAAGACTGGTGAGGGTGGTGCTGGAAGGAATGGGGAAACTGGCAGCGAAGTTTAAAAGGCACATTCTTAGATATATATTCAAGAGGATAAGCCTATCAATGGGGGATAAAGCAATCAGTCCTGGCTCTGTGCTACTCCCATTATCAGAGACCTGCCTCTCAGCACCAGTTGCTGGAGAACTGAGCAAGAGACCGATCTTGTAGCACCTTTGAGACTAACTAAAGAAAGAAGTTGGCAACATGAGCTTCCGTAGACTTAAGTCTACTTCCTCAGATGCCTTTAAATGTGCAATCCTGGGATTTGTAGTTTGGGGAGGCACCAGAGCTCTCTGAGAGAACAGGCTGAATATCACACCAAACTACAAACCCTAGGATCCCACAGGCTAGATCCATGAGAGTTAAAGTGGTGTCAAACTGCTTTATTTCTGCAGTGTGGCAAGAAGAGCCTCAGTCTCAGACGGAGGCAAAGACAAACTTTTCTCTGAACAAATCTTGTCAAAAGAAACCCGTAATAGGTTCACCTTAGGGTTGCCATAAGTGGAAAATGACTTGAAGGTAGACAACAACAACAAGGGCTGGATTTCAATTGAAATAAATATTTTTTGTGTCTCACATATTGGAACGAGGATTCTTCACCACAAGATCAGATTGATAAACAGGGGTAAAGGGGACTGGATATCATTTGATTTAATTATTGTTAATACCAAAAAGAGAGAGAAAAACAAAGACATCCCCCGAATTGTCTCTAAAGTACGATATATTAAATCAACTCTTACCCTTTTTCCCGACAGAAAGCACAAATATTTAAATATAAAGCCACTTTTTTAAAAAAAAAAATATTGGAACTATATTCTCCTTGCTCCTTTTCAGGCTGAGGATTACATTGTCTTTGGTGTAACCAAATCCCTTTGTGTGTATGTATTGTAACAACAGAGTCTGCCAAGTATGATTCTGACCTAAAGGTGGGTTTGCAAATCCTAAGATGAGAGTTCAACCATTGACTGTAACATCTATGTCGAAGCAGGAAAGTCAACTGTCCTAGGCCAAGGGATGGTCCTCAGCTTGGTCCATCTTGCAGAATTACCTTTCCTATGTTCCTTCTCACGGACGCATGGATTCCCGTCAACGCTCCACTCCTGGAGGTATCAAAGAGCGGGGCCCTTCCTTTTGATTTGCTTTTGGGAATCCATGCCGGCAACAGTACAACCATGCCAAAGTGAAGATGGATTCATGGACATCCTTCTGACCCATTTGGTGGTTGGCGGATAGCGGTAAGGCACGGACTTTTCCTTTCTTTCTGCTCTCCTAATCATTATGGGCAAATGAGTCTATTGAAATGACAGGGCTTCCAAGAAGCTGTTGACCACTATGAGGCAATGTCCATCTGGAAAGCGTATGGTTGCTGAGAGTCTGGTAGACCAGGCCTCTTGAGGATTTTTACTCCTTTCCACTGACTTCGTTGCGACAGAATGGCACTGGAAGGGGACATCTCATGGATGGTCTTGCTGGTGATGGCACCAGGCATATAGTTTCTCTTATTTCTCTGGTCTCCCTCCCCTTTCCCCCCTTTTTTCTCTCCATTGCAACAAGACTAACAGCCTTAGGAGGCATTGAGCAAGGAGCGGTTGTAGAGGCTCTGATAGTAAGAGCCGGTCTCGCTGAGAGAGGTGGATGTCTCATAGGCATGCTTGCTTTCCACTGAGTGTGGCGAGTTGTACCCACTATATGCCATGGCTTGCTCATAAGACTTCAGGTCAACCTTTTGACTCTGCTCAGTTGACATCAGATTGGTGATGGAAAAGGGATGGTTGAAGTTGAACTGAGGGTCCATTTTGAGGTCGCTGGGAAGATCCAAGTTGGTGATGGAGGTGGCAAAGTAGTGGCTGTTCAGGGACTGGGAAATAGGAGCTGGAGAGGCTTCAGAAGCTGGGGACGAGCCCTGGGCCCCTGAACAATCCAGTTGAACCAACCCTCGTTGCTCCTCAGAGCCATGAGAGGTGTCTGAATGGCCTGACTCTGCCCCTTCCGAACCCGTGTTGGGACTCTGGCCTTCCTGAAGACCTTCTGAAATCTTGGAAGTCTGGTCTTGGGCACTGGAAGCCTTAGAGTTGGTCTTCTTGGCCTTGTCCTCAATTTTGAAACGCTTCTGGCGCCTCAGGTAGCATCCGTTTTCAAACATGTTGCCTGAATTTGGGTGGAGGGCCCAGTAGGAACCTTTGCCGGGCTTGTCTGGGGAGCGGGCCACCTTGACAAAGCAGTCGTTGAAGGAGAGAGAGTGGCGAATGGAGTTCTGCCAGCGTTGTTGGTTTTCGCGGTAGTACGGGAAGAGGTCCATGATCCATTGGTAGATCTCGTTGAGGGTCAACATCTTGCTTGGGGCCTGCTGAATTGCCATGGTGATGAGGGAGATGTAAGAGTAGGGTGGCTTGGCATGGGTCAACGTGCGCCGGTAGGACTTGCTGATCTCTTTGGGTCTGTTCATGCTTGACGGCGAATAGCCCAGCGGGGTCATTGACTGGCTGACATTTTGATAGGGTGAGAGAGAATTGAGAGTGGGGGCCTGAGCTCCCAATGGAGTCAATACCGGACTGACAGGAGAGGCCACTGTTGGAAGACCCATGGGGCTGGTGGCGTTGGTTAGTCCAGTCAGAGAAGGGCTACTCAAGCCGCTGTTGGGGTAAGCCATGTTCATAGAGCTGGGGGAACTCAGGGGATTCAACGTCACGTAGGAATTTATGGGGTTCATGGGTCCCAAGCTGGATGTCATTGTGCTCACGGAAGGAAATACCTAAGGGAAGCAAAGAGAGAGTGTTAAAAGAGAGACTCATGTTTTGTAGGAAGACAAGTCGGGGGGAAAAAAAGACAAATGAATAGAATAGAATCTTTATTATGGTCATAGACCAGAATAGGGACAAGCGAAAGCTCTGTGCCTTAATAGCCGCACACTAGGCAGAAATTGATGGGGGAACCATTTCCTATAGTTGATGTCAGGGCTGTGGAGTCAGAGTCGGTGTTGAAAGCAATTTTGGGTGGAGTTGTAGTCAGAGCATTTCTACCAATTCCGACTCCACCCAAAATTGCTTTGAAAATACACATTTATAGTATTAACTGCCTAGCCTGTTACACGGTGACTTTCATAGGAATTTAAGAAAGTTTTCTCATTCTGAAATGTTAATCATATAAATATATTTTATATTCTATCAATCCAAGCAGCCTGATGATTCCTGCAGTGGTAATCAAATGCCTTGCACTGCTGTAGTAGATCTGTTATGACTAATTAATATACTGCCAATTATGAAGGATTTGGAGTCACAGTTAGAGTCAGAGGGTAGAAAAATACATAAAGGGAGAGAATACCATTCTTCTAGCAGAATTATGTACAGTTGGCCCTTGGTATCCATGGATTTCTTATCCATGGATGCAACCATCCACAGCTTGAAAATATGTTTGAAAATATAAATTCCAAAAAGCAAAGCCTGATTTTGCCATTTAGTATAAGGAGCGTCATTTTACTAAGCCATTGTATTTAATAGGACTTGAGCATCCACGGATTTTGGGATCCTTGCCGGGAGGGGCAATCCTAGAATCAAATTCCAGCAGATACCAAGGGCCCACTGTATAAAGATGGACTATAATGTGTAGACAAGAGTCCACCATTGGGTCCCCTGCCGAAATTTTGCCTGAAGGAAAATTTGAGAGGAACTGGAGGATCACCACTCTTTTACCATTGACTCACAGAGCAATGATTCTCAATCTTTGGTCCTACAAATACTTTGGACTTCATTTCTCAGAACCTCTAGCCAGCATGGATAACAGATCTGGAGGACCAAAAATTTGAGAAGCATTGCTCCATGAGAGAATATTGAAATAATAGTAGACAGGAAGGAACTCCCTCTCGAATTTTCCTTCAGACAAAATTTCAGCAGAGAATTCAGTGGTACTTCTATCTTTATTGTAGATCTTGTTTGGTGGCTTTGGGCTGGTGGCTTTGGTCATTTCCAGAGCTACTGCTGAGGTCTTTATTGCCTTACAAGGAGATAGATGTGTGGTTTATAAAGCTAATAATTTCCGCTTGGGGTGCCATCTTTCTTTACCAAACACCTGTTTGCTCATCAAAACCAATGAAGGTGAATCAGATGCTAAAGGGAAGAGAAACAGCAGCAAGATCTACCTCCTATTTACATAAGATAGAGGCTTAATTGGCAAAGCTATTGATTTTCATTGATAAGTGAGGACACGCTGCTGGTGTTGGGTGATATTGATCAATATCGTTTGGAGCCACGGGCCTCGGTGGCCATCTGGTTGTCTGTTGCTGCTGTCTTGACCCAGCCCTTGTATCTATCCACAGAACCTGTTTGAAAGGCTTTGCAAGGCATGCATGTGCATGTGAGATGTAAATGTGTTTAAGAGAAGAGTTAGACCTGAAGAGGCAGGGCTAGTGTTAGCCAGATTAAAATCCCATCTCAGCCAAGACATTCAATATGTTAGAGTGTTAGAGAGAAGGGGATTAGAACATCTCAGGCAGACTGCCCTGGATGCCACAGAAGATCAAGATACTACAAATGTAAACAATACATCATAATTCATAACAGGCTTTCCATAGCTGGCGTTCTGCAGGTACGTTAGACTGCAGTGCCCATCACCCCCTTCTAATGGCCATGTTGGTTGGGGATGGTGGGTGCTGTGTTCCAGCACATATGGAGGTGTGGTAATGTTGGGTCATCCGTCATGTGAATAACCTAGTTCAACTGACCCAGCATCCTGCAAGCAGATGATGTCCTTAGTCGCAGAGCATCATCCTACTGTTACTGAGTTATAGACAACTCTTCAGGATGTCATTGTACTGTATACATTCTTCTTAAAAGCAACTTTCCACGTTCTAGGAAGGATCTTGGAATTGTTATACCCAAAGTTCCTCATACAGCTTCATCCATGCAATCCATTCCTAAACATGCTTATGAGGGAACCAGTCCCATTGAATCTTGTAGGTAAGAATACATCCAAGTAAACAGGCACAAGGTAGCCCCTTTAAGGTGTACTACAGTCCTATGTACATTTACTTGGGAGCAAAACCCCATTGAATTCAGTGGGATTTACTTCCAAGTGAACATGCTTCAGTCTGGGCTGAAAATACAAAATTCATATGTTGCTGCCAGATGATTTGAGAGGCACCAAATCTCATCTGATCTTGGAAGCTAAGAAAGAACTGGCAGCACCACCTCTAAGGATTCCTTGCTTAAGAAAACCCTACAAAATTCATGGGGTTGCCATAAAGAGAGAGAGGGAGAAGATCAGAAAGATTCACTAGAATTCTAATAAACAAATACATGAGATTTGAGAATATATAGAGATTTGAGAATATATGGAAAAGTAAAGGATAAAGTGGAGGTAATGGAAGTAACTTGAAGTGGAATATATATAAATAGTTAAAAATTATATATGAAAAAGAAGCTACAATGAATGAGCAAAGACAATTAACTTAGGCTTTTAGCAGCTTTAATCACTGATGAGGGGAAAATATATGTTGGAATACTAATATTGTGTTGCATTTGCTACAGAAAGGAATTATGGAAGGTTTGGAAAAGAAGAAATATGATCAGACTTGATCTGTAGGATTTGTTTAAGATAAGATAACATTTGATATTGTTGTTGTTTTTATTGCTATTGTTTTTTATGATAAAATTTTAATAAAGATTATTATTTTAAAAAAATTAATTAATGGGGTTGCCATAAATCGACAGGCGACTTGAAGACACATAAACACACACTTGGTCCATCAGTGCCAATCTTTGGGGATTCTATATCCGAAATTGTTCTAGTGATGGGAAGGATTGAGAGAGTTGACCCAAGTACCTCTGGGGTGTTCTGAGCTCACCATGTGATTGTGATCACAGCAACATCTCCATATGAAAGAAGGAGGTTTAAAGAGTCTATTTCCCTTGGGAGCACTACTGTTAGCACTACTGTTGTGCTGGCTGGGGGATTCTGGGAGCAGTAGTCCAACAACAACAAAAAAAGGAACCATCCCAGAGTCTGGTTTTGCCAGCAGGCCACCTTGTTATTCAGGTCTGAGATGTGAACTGGGGATTTTCCAGCAATGCAGGCTCATTTCTTCCTCTCTCTTCATGGACTGAATCCACCTAAAGTCTTTCACCCGTATGTTTGTCTAACACAGCCTTATACAACCAGTTTCCCTGCTCCACCTCCTAAGACCGTAGTTTGCAGAAGGTAGGGGTAGGTCCTCCTCCTTCTAGGAGAGGATCCTGTTACTGATTCAAGGACCATCTTGGCTAAATCCACTCCTACTGGCTCTAGGAACCCCACCAATTCACTTACGATAGGTAGGGATGACTAGTCCCTCCACTATTCTGCCTTGTTATCCCAGTCTGATTTAGGAAGGGAGAAAGTACAGGAAGACTTAACACTGTTCTTCTAAAGTGGCCATCCTCCTCCATGATCTGCAGTCCTCCAGATGAGTTGGCCTACAGTATGACCAATGACTGAGTATGCTGGGTGATGCAGTCGAACACACCTGGAGAAGGCCAGGTTCGGAGTTGACTCTCCCTATAAAATCTCCCTCTGTGTGACTTGAGATCAGAGGTAGCCAGAAACATCCTCTTTCAATATGAATGTTGGACTTGATAGTTCCTTCCTCCCCATACAACAGCCAAAATCTGTAAGCTCCTGCATGCAAGAATCTGCTCACACTCAACAGTAGAGTTGGGTTATGAAGGAATTAGAGGATGTTGGGAAGGGATAACATATTGGAGACTAGAGATGGGCAAAATGTCTAACCAAACTCTTGTCTGCAAACTGAATCTCACGTCTTCTCCATCACATCATCCATAGAAGACAACCATGATTTGGACATTGGCACTTGGTGCTTGGTAAGACTTCTGACTCATTTGCTTTGTCTTCCAGGCTATCTCAGAAAAAAAGGCTCTTCAAACTTAACTGATTTTCAGGACCAGCTTGTCATTCTGTGTTTTATTGGGACTGTTTTGGGAAATGCAAGCACAAACAGATTTTGATCCTTGGTATCTGCTGAGGTTTGCTTCCAGGACCCACCAGGGGTATCAAAATCTGTGGATGCTCAAGTCCCATTTTGTACAATGGCATAGTAAAATGGTGCCCCTTATATAAAATGGCAAAGTCAAGATTTGCTTTTTGGAATTCATTTTTTAAAAATATTTTCAAGCCGTGGATGGTTGATTCCGTGGATGCAGAATCCACGGATACGGAGGGCCAAGTGTACAGTTATATTAAGCAATATTTCAACTGTAGTGCCAGTGTTTAGAACAGAGACTTTTTTGGACTACAACTCTCAGAATTCCCTAGCCAACATTCTGGGGATTCTGGTAGCTATAGTCTAAAAAGAGACTTCCCCAAGTTTTGCATGACCAAAAGATTGTGGTTTAAGTGTTGAGAAAATGCCCGGTGTTGACAGCTGTGCTACTTTCGGGAAACATTTTATGAGATCCGTCTAATTACCACTCTTGCTGCTTTTAAGAAAGCAGTAAAGACGGATCTCTTCCGGCAGGCCTTCCCGGAATAACTCTCAGCCTAGGGATGGGTCCCTGACTTGTAAATCTGACTCCTTATATTATTGTCATTATGTTTTTAATATTGTATTTTAATTGGTCATTTGTTTAATTCTGTTTTAAGGGGATGGGAGGGTGGGACTATGGGATGATGGAATGTTTTTAACTTTGTTCTATTTTAATATTGCTGTACCCCGCCCCGATTGCCGCGCAGAGGGGCGGGTTATAAATAAAAATTTATTATTATTATTATATATTATTATAAAACAGCCTGGAAAAGATCTTAAGAATGATGACACTAGCACTTAGAAAAGAACAAGTCCTGAAGCATAGTATTTTGCTTGTGGAATAGTCCAATATTGTGTGAATGCCAAGCACCTAAATCAAAGGTGGGCAAAGTGCAGTCCCCCATTCATTGCAGTTGATCACCCCTGATCTAGATAAAATGAAACTCTGGAAGAACTGTCTTACTTACAGGAATAAATCAATGAAGGATTTTTGAGAACAGAGTTGGGTACAGGTATAAATGTTGAGGCACCTAATTGTAGGCTACATTTTAATCTGAAATACATTGGATGACCTTGAGCAAGTCAGATGCTCTCAGCCTCAGGGGAAGGCAATGGCAAATCTTCTCTGAAGAAAACCCCATGATAGGGTCACCTTAGAATTACTATAAGGTGGAAATGACATGAAAGCCATGGCAACAATATCAATTGCCATAGCAGCTGCTCCAGGCATTGTCTGCATATATATTCTTTGCATTTAGGAGGCCTTCTGTGCTATCTAAGGACCTTTCCAGACAGAAAGCTCCTCACACAAACACTTACAAGGCCCTGTTTGCTGTTGTGAGTTGCTTCGGCTTATGTCAATCCTATAAATGAGAGACCTCCAAGAGTCCTGTTCATCAAGGGTCCTGCTCAGGTCTTGCAAACTCAGGCTTAGTTGATAGCCTTAGTCCACCTCTAAGGTTTCTTTCTCTATTTCTTTTGCCTTCAGCTAGAAGGCACGCTACATAGCCATGTTAGTCTGGAATGTCAGTATGCAAAGGGATCTTGCAGCACCTCTAAAAGTCAGTGTACAAAAGAAGTTGCAGCATAAGCTTTATGTCTGCTTCCTCAGATGCTCTCTGCAGTTCTTCCATCTTTTCCTTCCTGAACAGATTTCCAAGGAAAACAGTAAAAAATGAGGGAGGCTTATGAGTGGAGGACATGTGAAGATCTTTGAGTTAATGATTACAGCATTTATTTATATATATATATATAAATGTGAAGCTCACTCTGGCATCTGCAAGTAAAAGAAACCTAGGTGCGAAGATTGTGCCAGAGGCCACAGGCGATCAGTTCATGGTTTGGGTAGCCATGTGAGCCTACTGGAAATTTGAGATCCTCATCAGGAGTGCCCAAATCCTGTGCAGAAACTGGATCTGAATTCCAGGAATATCCCGCAATAGTGGGATTGTTTTCAGACACATTGGGGGCATTGAGCATTAATCTGACATTAACCTGCACAGAAAGTGGACAAAATTGGCCGCTTTTTACTTTCAAGATAATCCCAAAAGTAAAAAGCAGCTGATTTTGTCCACTTTCTATGCGGGTTAATGTCAGATTAATGCTCAATGCCCCCAATGTGTCTGAAAAAGATTCCGCTTTTGCAGGATTTATTCACTTTCTGTGCAGGTAAATTTTGGATTAATGCTCAATGCGTGTGAAAACGATCCCACTTTTGTGGATTTAAATCCCGTTTCTGCATGGGATTTGGCTGATTCCCTCCCGTGTGATAAACTCCAGAGGGACTTTGCATGTCCCACCACCCTGGGAGGCTGATGGCTACACATGATAGGGCTTTCTCTTAGTAGCAAAGGGGTCTTGTAGCACTTTTGACACTAACTGAAAGAAAGACATTGGTAGCATGCCTATGGATCTGAGGAAGCAGACTCAAATCTATGGAAGCTCATACTACCAACGTTTCTCTTTCAATTAGTCTCAAAGATGCTACAAGATCCATTTGCGGTTCAACCAATATTTAGATTGGAGTTTGGAAAAGTTTTTTTTAAACGACAACTCTCATAATCCCCTAGGTGGATTCTGGGAACTGTAGTCTGCAAAGAATGTTTCCAAAGTCGGTTTTAGACTAGTCCTTCCACCTGATCTGTCCTTGTCTATCTGCCCAAGGCCTGCCTTGGGTGTGTCTGTCCAGCGGCTTGGTTTTGTGAGCCAAACATTATAAAACTCTCTTAGGATGAGTGAAGAAGATTACCCCACTCCCAACCAAGGCCGGTTGCCTATTGTCTTGAAGAAAACAGATGGCTTTTGAACCTTCTTTCATTATCTTGGATTAAAGGGAGCTATTTCAGGGCCATTTCTGAAACTCCCTTCTGACGTGGTTGGAATTTACTAGCCAGATATTGCTGGGGTCCAGTAAGATACTTTCCCTCAGACGAGAGAGCAGCCCTTGGTTATGTTCCATGGAGAAACTACTTACGAGGAATGTATTGCAATGACTTGGAGAAACTGCTTTGATTCACATTGCAATGCAGCATGTTCACACTTTGCATTTGCAGACATGATTCTGAGGAGTGCAGAAAGGCACATGTGCAGAACATGTGTGATTTCTGGCATCTCTCTATGTATTTATAAAGACACAACAATGCCATGCACTTTTATGGTGTTGACTGCTACATACTAGAGTGTATATAGCAAACACAATGTGCCCCATAACTTGCGATTTGGGTCAGGCACAGCAGTTCACACGGTTGCAGCAAATAGTGTTTTAGGCTTTTACTTGTCCATTTGTATGAGATTCTTCCAAATGTTTCTTGACAATCCTGTGAGCTAGAAACTTACTTTTTAAAAAATTTAAATGTATAGTACAAAGATCCAGATTTACTAGCCACATATTACATCTTGGAACTATATACATAATTTGGTCATGGAAAGTGTGTGGCACAGTGGGCATTGTGTTAAACTCAGACCTAGGAAAAGTTATTTTTTTGACCACAGTTTCCATAGTGAGGGATTCTAGGAGGGGTAGTGCCCCCAAAAAAACACTTTTCCCATGCTCAGCTTCAGTTCTGACCAAAAAGAAATGAGATGAGATCAAATCTTGTAAAACCCAGGACTTTTTTGGATGACCTTGGCCCTACGTGTTTTTCCAAATAAAATTATTCTGCAGCCTGATGAAAACTGGATAAAAGCTGAAACTGGTTTATAGGGAAAGCCACCGGATCTGGTACATGTAAGTTTTGCAACCCATCCTCCATCTTTTCCCTTGCAGGCAATGAGACGGAGCATTTTCCATTGCAAGTTTTGCAAGTCTGCAGAGGAAGCGACTATAACTGCAGTTCCAGAGGGTGTAGGATTTAGTTTTTCCATGGCCTCTCTCATCTCTCAGATAGCCTCAAATCCTTTCCAAACAGCAAAGCAGACTCTCGAGTTGTGCAAGCTCAACCGGGGCCATCACCCCTCACCCTTCCTCCCTGCCCCCTTGCAGTCAGCCTTGGACATTAGAATCTGATGTTTGCAAGGGGGTCTGGACGCCAGCCCTGCGCTTGGTCTTTTCCCAAAAGGACAGAGGGAACTCTCCTCCTCCTGTGTGCAAGAAGACCTTTGAAACACGACAACGGTGACACTGCAGCCCACCCCTTCATTGGGAAACCAGGAGTCAGGCCTTCTTCCTGTGTCATCCTAAACTTCCCCCCAATGCAATTGCAGAGAAAGAGAGAGAGAGAGGCATTTGGCAAAATCTTGAAAAGGACTTGCAAAATCTTAAAAGAGACCCTGCAGACAATGGATGGCTAATTGAATAGACACAAATCCCGCTCACATATCCCCCACAACTCACCTCCAAGCGTTGCCATTCAACACAGTACAACACACAAACTAACTCCACCGTCAACATGCAAACCATTTCCCCTCAAACAAGGGTCCCACAGGTGTATATACCTCACACACTCCCATGCCACCACCCTCTCAAGATGCCAGCCACAAATGCAGGCGAAACGTCAGGAATAAATTCTTCCAGAATGTGGCTACCTAGCCCGAAAAACCCACAGAAAACTATGGACGCCGGCCGTAGACGTCTTCGACTTCACATCTTAAAAGGGAATTGCTCATGGATTGTACACAATGATATTGGGTTATTTAAATCTGCATTGCTACCCCAACCTGATTTATTGGCCACGTAGCAGTGCACTCTGATGCATGCTTACTGCATCCACACTGCAGAAATAATCCAGGTTGACACTGACACAGAGCTTAGATTCTGTGTTTCCTCCTGTTTAATACAGACTGACCCATCCCAGTGCTTTTTGGATGGTTGGATTGCAACTCCCATCATTCCCATTGGGCACGGCGAGGAAAGTATGTATGCATGGATGGCCATAAATGAAGCATTTAAAGACACACATACACATATACACTTTCTCTCTCTCCGATTGGGTTCTTTCCTTCCTACTTTTCACATTAATGCCAGTATAACAGGTGAATTAACAAGACAACAAGCTCAAGATGCATTCCTAAATAACCTTTACAGGGATGAAACCCTAGGTGCATCTACACTGTAGAAATAATGCAGTTTGACACCACTTTAACTGATATGGCTCCATCCTACAGAATCCTGGAATTTGAACCAGCACTCTTTGGCAAAGAAGGTCTGTGAAATCTTGTATGTAAAACTAAATCTTGTATGTTAAAACAAATTCCAGGTTTCCATAGGATGGAGCTACAGCACTTAAAGTGGTGTCAAAATTCAGTAATTCTACATGGTAAACACATTAGGACTTATTCCTGTGCAAACTTGGAATAATCTCAATCACAGTGTAAATTATTAGTGCATATACTGGGGGAGGTAAATCTTGCTAAAATCAAATTATGCCCTTACTTGCTCAACCAGGGCAAGATATATAGCACCTAAAGCAGAACTGGTCAGCTACAACAGGTCTGAGGGTCAGTTTTCTATCCCAAGAGCTTCCTAGCAGCTGTATGGACTGCCAAAAATGCCATGTGAAACAAAGATACAGGAACAGGCTGGAAGTCCTTTCTATATATATATTTGGGGAGTGTGTGTATTTTTTTATTACGTTAAACCCTGCAACCTTCCAGGAATAATCTAAAATCCTCCTGGAATGGTTGAGAATGGCAACAACAGTCTTGAGGGGTTGCACAGTAAGCAAGAGCACTGCAACTTCAGCCTCTGAAGTATTGCCTAAAGATCATGGGTTGTTGTTGTGTGTCTTCAAGTCATTCCAACTTATGGCAGCCCTAAGGCAAACCTATCGTGGCTTTTTCTTAGCATGATTTGTTCAAAGGAGGTTTGACATGTCTTGGTGGAAAAGATCCAGCGAGTGCCCGCTACCCACCCTTGAACAAAAGCAAGCTAAATTGTCTTGGCACATAAAGCTGAAAGTCCCCCAAACACCTCTCCTATTTACTGCCAGTAACCCCCCCAAAACAAACAAACAAACAAACAAACAGCAATTCCAAAATAAGTGACCATTTGATGCCTTTTCATGATAACCATCCAACCATCCAACTGTCTTGATTTGGCAATTAATCCCAATTAATCTTCTGTCATCCCACTTTTCCAGTTGTTTTTAAAATGTCCCAGTTTCTCTCTCCTCCCTCTCCCACTTTCCCTCTTTGTTCTCGGCTTACGTCAGTTGCCACAAACTGATTCCAAAGTGAAAAAAGTAGTTTGCATTTAATGGGAGTGGAGTGGAGGCGGCAAATTGTGCTCTTCCCAATAGGCTGAAGCAAAAGCAATCTGCTGCAACCTATTCTAGCTTGTCTGTTGTTTCTCATTAATAACCTCTTGACCACCTTCTGATGTCGCTTGCCCACATGTGTCTTGGTTTTCATCTGTGAAATGTTGGAGGGTATGGTCTCACGCTACCTAACAAGAACACCAGCCCTGCGAAGACTTGACTTGCAAGTTTTCCCCCTACCTTTCCCCTTCAGGTGTTATAAGCCCCTTCCCAAGGGCAACCTCACCTTTCTTTTTGAGAGCCAATGTGTTACCTGCATGGATACTTGGAAGAACTTGGGGAAAAATAATTTTGGGGGGGAGACGGTTGTATCCTGAATCACCCAGCAAACCTGCCCAGTGGACATGCCAGCCAACAGATTCTGGGGTCTGTATCCCAAAAATGTTTTCTTTAACCAATTCCAAGCTCTGGGGGATGCAATAGGACTGCAACAGACTTTGGCTTTTTTCAAAATGAAAAATGGGATGCGTAGAATTGGAAAAGACGCCAAGGGTCATCCAATGCAACCTCCTTCTGCCATGCAGGAACATACTATGAAAGCACTCCTGACAAATGGCCATCCAGCCTCTGTTTAAAAACCTCCAAAGAAGGAGACTCCACCAGACTCTACTCCGAGGTTAGCCATTTGGTTAGCAAGTTGTGAAGGAGAAAAGACAGCAAAAGGCATAATAATAATAATAATAATAATAATAATAATAATAATAATAATAATAATAATAATAAATTTATTTCTAGCCCGCCCCTCTGCTAGGAAAGGGCAAAAGGAGGAGTGAGCCCTCAAGGTACTTGGGGTCCCATATTGGGAGAAAGTGGGGAAGGAAGGAAGGAAGGAAGGAAGGAAGGAAGGAAGGAAGGAAGGAAGGATGTGTAAGGGCAGAACAGTAGTGATCCTTTTGGACTAATTGCACTTTGGCGTCACAGGCGTATCAGAGAATGGATTTCCCACTGGGCTGCAGCATGTTTGTTGTTGTTGTGTGCCTTCAAGTTGTTTCCGAATTATGGCAACCCTAAGGCAAATCTATCATGGGGTTTTCATGGCAAGGTTGGTTCGGAGGGGGTTTGTCATCCTTAGGCTGAGAGCGTGTGACTTGCCTAAGATCACCCAGTGAGTTTCATGACCAAGCTGGGAATCGATTCCTGGTCTCCAAAGTCATAGTCCAACACTCAAACCCCTATGCCACGCTGGTTCTCCTGCAGCGTGTTGCACCACACCAATGCCTGAAATGGGGATTCTGCTTCACATCTGTCACCTGGCTGTAAATATGTATTGTGCACTAGAATCTCCCTCGCTTATTGCTACCCATAAAGCACTGTTGCTCATAAAGTAATGACTTGTGCGGTTAAAAGCCCAACCTTTCATACTCTTGAGTCTTGGCAACTGTCACAAACAAGAGTGGTCAGGGCTCAAATGATGGGTGGTATCATACCTGTTTATTCCGGAGTAGCTAAACTGGGATAATGGCATCATGCACTGTCTCACCTCACCTCAAGCTGTCTGGGTCTTTTCAGAGGTATGACTTTCTCCATTGCTTAAGTACCCCCAAAGGCACCAGATCCTATCTGATCTTGGAAGCTAAGCAAGGCTAGCCCTGGTTAGTACTTGGATGGGAGACTAGCTGCTGTATTTCAGAGGAAGGAACTGGCAAAATCACCTTGCCTAAGAAAACCCTGTGAAATTCATGGGGTTGCCATGAGTCAACAGGCGACTTGAACACACATCCATAAACCCACACTTTCCCCATAGAAAGGGTGTGTTTGTGTGTGTGTTAGATTTCCCCCATAAATTAGCAACAACAAACCATCATACGCAATTACCTATGGAGGAGAGATTAAAAGCTGATCTCTGCACTGAGCCCAATTTTTTCCTTCAATCTCTGACTTAAAGCAAAAAGCAGTATTTTGACTATTCCCAAGTGTGAAGGGTGAGAGTCATGGGGACCTCCAGATGTGGTTAGTCTGCAATTCCCAGCACCCCTTAGCCAACATAGCCAAGGGTGAGGAATGATGGGAGTTGCAGTCCACCCACATCTGTAAGTTTGCAAGATTCCCACCTGTGCACTTGCGGATGGGTTGACACCTTACTCTCAACAAACACACTCTCACGTTTTTTTTACACAAAGAGGAAAGATCTCAGTATAATTGTTCCGAGCTCTTTTCTTCACCCTGACTTTGGGCTAAAGCTCCCTGCCGCTATTTTTGCCCAGCCTGAATGGCCATGCTGACTGGAGATAATGGGAGTTAGAGTCCAAGAGAGATGAAGGGCCACTGGCTTAAGAGAGGCTTTGCTCACATCTAACTTTGGCATGGTTCCTTTGAAAAAGAGAATATCATGGCTCAGGGACAGAGGACAAACTTGGCATACTGAAGACCCTGGGTTCAATCCTGCCATTTCTAATAGGGCTGAAAAAGGGGGAAAACCCACCTTTACCTCCTGGTGGTACTTTGAAAACCTGAATGTGGAGTCAATAAATGATCAGATTTCCATAATCTCACCTGAATGGAAGCCTACCTGTTTATGCAGATCCCAAATTCACTCTGCTTTCCTCATCTCTCACTTCTTCATTATTCAATTGTTTTAATTAATATTGTAAGTCTCCTGGGGGCAGGGAACTTTTTTCTTTTCATGCCACTAAGGTCTGTATGTATGTATGAATCTGTGTATCTTTGCCTGTTGACTTATGGCGGCCCCATGAATTTCATAGGATTTTCTTAGGCAAGGAATCTTGACTGGTTGTTTTGCCAGTGCTTTCTTCTGAAATCTAGGCTACAGCACCTGGTGTGTGTGTGTGGTCTCTCATCCAGGTGCTAACCAGAGTTGGCCTTGCTTAGCTTCCAAGATCAGACAGGATCTGGTGCCTTTGGCACATTTAGGCAAAAGATCTTATGTTCTTCACACCAATTTCCCTGAGCCTGAAACCCAGCCAAACATGTACTCAAACAAATAAATAAATAAGAAATGACTGGAAATCCATTTGGTTTCGAGGCTTTGAGAGGAAGCTACAACTAGTTTCAATGTAAAATTGAGTTGTATTTTAATGGTTTTATAGTAGTCTATTTTAACTGTTGGTTTTATGTGGTTTCTTTTTAAATTGTGTTTTGCATTTTAACATGTTGTACTCCACCTTGAGCCTTGAGGACAGGCATTAAAGATATTATTATTATTATTATTATTATTATTATTATTATTATTACCCCTGCTTGAAAAATATTTGGAGGTGCACATCTTTTTCTGACCATGGGGGTGCTTGTAGAAAGGCCCACAAAACCATTTTTGGTCGCTATGCAGCCAATGGATCCCATTTTCCCCATCCCTGATCTATTTCAGGGCTTGACCCTTCTTCTCAAAGGGATGAATCTCAGGGCAAGAGTGCTGCCCTGAAAAGTGTGTGCCTTTCTCATTAGTTAGACTTGGTGTTTTGAATAGCAAACTTTGTGCAACTGTGGTTGATGCTTAATGCATCATGTTTACCGGTGTCACCGGGATCTATCTCTTGTAACAGCACAAGCAGTCATCCCTAGGTCTCCTGTTCTGGTCCTTAAAATCTTGGGGCCTGATCTGGTAACCCTAAGTCATCAATCTATTGTTGTTGTTATTGTTGTTGTTAACTGCCCTCAAGTAGATCCCAACTCATGGTGACCCTATGGATCACTACTCTGCTTCCTTTCTGTCCTTCCTCTCTTCCTAATTCTCTCCACCTTTCCCAGCATTATTGTCTTTTCCAAAGTATGATGTGTCCGAAGTACAACAGCCTCAGTTTGATCATCTTGGCTTCTTCCAGGGAGGTTTCCGGCTTGATCTGCTCTAGGACCCCTTGGTTTGTCCTTTTGGCTGTCTATGGGATTCTCAACATCTTCTCCAGCCCCACATTCTCTCCAATGCATTGGTTTTCCTCCTATCCTCTTTCTTAACAGTCCAGTTCTCACATCCATACACAGTAAAAGGGAATACAATGGCTTGTATGATTCTAACTCTTGTGCTGAGTTGTATATCTTTGCATTTTAGAATCTTTTCTAGTTCTTTCATAGCCATCCTTTCCATTCTTAATCTTCTTCTGATTTCCTGACTGCAGTCCCCATTTCTATCAATGTTTGATCCCAGGTATGGGAATTCTTTTACTATTTCTATTTCTTCATTGTCTAGGTTGAAGTTGTGAAGGTCCTCGGTGGTCATTATTTTTGTGTTCTTTATGTTCAACAGTAAGCCTGCCTTTGCACTTTCTTCCTAGATCTTTCTTGGTAGTTGTTCCAGGTCTTTGAGGATTTCTGCTAGTATTATGGTGTCATCTGCATATTTCAGATTGTTGATATTCCTTCCTCCTATTTTTACTCCTCCTTCTGTGTCCAAGCCTGCTTTTCTTACAACATGTTCTGCATATACGTTGAACAGGCATGGTGATGAGATGCAGCCTTGTCTGACTCCTTTGCCAATTGGGAACCATTCTGTTTCTCCGTGTTCATCAATAGGACTGTGTTATCATCCTGGTCATTATCCGAAGACTGACATCTGGCACCGTAAAGCGATTCTGGAGCTCCCTTTTGTTCGAAACCTGGCTTGCATAAAATCCTGCCACTGTTGTGCAGAATCCCACCTGAACTTCAGAAGGATCGGCGAAGCCATAAATAAATAAATAAATAAATAACTATCCTCCTTTTCCTTTGCCGCCGCGCCACCCCCCTGTTCCGCCCTTCACCCATATCCTGTCCTCACCTTCCTCTGATGGACACCCATTGGTTCCTGGACAAATTGTATATCCTGCTCAGCAGGTTTTCTGTTTGCTCCATTCCACGAAGACCACAGAAGGTGCTAAAATTAAGTTGATTTTCCTTGCATGGGAAATTTTGGGCCAATTCTGAAAGTCTGGGGGCTGGACGGGAGGGCGGACTGGCCCGCTGCTAAGGGGGAGAGAAAAGAGCCGTTGTCTTTCAACGGGGCCATAGACGTCAACACGACCTGGGCTTGCAATAGGCCTTTTCTTTTTGACCAGCCCACAGGAGGGCTTGAATCACGGAGGGTTGCCAGATGTTTCCCTGCTCCAGAGAGCTGACAAAAATCAAAGCACAGCAGAGAAGCCTTTTTCCATATTTGCTCTGGCCTAGGAAAAGTGTCCCCTATTGAATTTCTGTCTGACCTGTCGCTGGTATAAAATGGCAGGTGCAATGCTCTTTTGAAAAGTTGGGAATCGTTTCCCAGGTTGACATTTCTACGAGTTTGGGGATAAATCGCAATTTATTTTGTTAAATATAAAATCCAGAAAGCTGAGCATGTTCAAGAAAGCTGAGCAAAAGAGATTATAGAATGGTTGTTGTGTGCCTTCAAGTTATTTCTGACTTACTGGTATGTTGGCTCTAAGGAGAACCTGTCACAAAGTGTTCTTGGCAAGATTTGTTTAGAAAGAATTTTCTTTTTCCTTTCTCCAAGGCTGAGAGAGTGTGACTTGTCCCAGTTCACCCAATAGGTTTCCATAATCAAGCTGGGATTCGAACCCTGCTTTCCCAGTATCCTAGTCCAGTACTAAAACTGCTATGCCATACCTGGCTATTATACCTAGCAAGGTTCAAAGTTTGGACGAGTTATTATTTGTTTCTGGACTACAACTTCTGGCTGCCAGTACAATATATGGAAGCACGTTGTCCTTTGTTGGGGGATTCTGGGATTTGTAGGGGCTGGGGGATTGTGGGGATCAAAAGTGGTTCCAGGGCTCTGAGATTTATGACAGGATCTCCAAAAAAACCTTTGTACTCATTGGTAGTATGTCATGAACAACTAATTGAAAATTTCAGATTTCTATCCACTGCAGAAACATTTACACCTTTTTTTCACGATAATGAATAAGTCAGTCAGCCGCCAAGTCTTTTACTTCAAAATACAAGGCATTAGGGTGGGTTACGACACACCGAGATCCCCTTCCTCTATCAGATCCCTCACTTATGCCATCCTTAAGCTATCTGGCAGGAATTTTTAAAAGAGGTTTGGTGGAAAAGCCTACTTAGTACAACCGCCATCCAAGTTTGGAAAAGTTAGTCCCAAAAGTCGTTTCGACTACACCTCCCAAAATCTCCCAGCCAGCAGGGCCACTGGGGGATTCCTTGAAATATAGTCAAAGTAACTTTTCTGAGCTCTACTACTAATTTTTAAAAAGTCCCACTTTTCCTGCTCTGGCCAAGAAATCAGCATGGTTTTGCAAATACACAGCAAACTGCATGAGAGCCAGCGTGGCATAGTGGTTTGAGCATTGGATTATGACTCTGGAGACCAGGGTTCAATTTCCAGCTCGGACATGAAACCCATTGGGTGACCTTGAGCAAGTCACACTCTCTCAGCCTCAGGGGAAGGCAATGGCAAGGCCCTTCTAAACAAATTTTGCCAAGAAAACTCCATAATAGGGTTGCCTTAGGGTTGCCATAAGTCAGAAACGACTTGAAGGCACGCAACAATGACAACAAAGCAAACTGCCATCGACAAAACTTGCCCTTGTTTTGATCTATGTTTAAAAAGCAGTGACTTTAGCAACTAAAGCTAAACCTGCAACCTCACCGCTTTTGAAGTACTTCCCCCCATAAAAAATATATCAATTTCCTCATTTCATGGTATTTCTTTCTCCCCCTTCCTTTTGAGCATTGGCTCAAAAGATTGCATGCCTCTGATCACATGCATTTATATATATATTTTTTAAAAAAACGCCTGTGAACGGTGAAATCACCTTTGTCAAAATTATTCCCATTTCCTAGTCGCACCCATCAAACATATCTCGTATCTAAGGCTCGGTGCACTTTCACGTACTCAGGCCTTTGTCATGCTGGGTGTGAGCCGCACACCTTTTCATAACGCAGGTATTCTCGCACGTCAGTTCGGAGAAAAATTGAAACCTGGGAGAGCTAACAATCGTGGGTTGTAGAATTGCTTTAATTTTTTGGCAGTGCAATTCCAGTGCTGTGGGATTTTGGGAGTCGCAGTCCAAAGAAAAACAACATTTCCAACCTCTGTTGCAGGCTGCATCATTATGTAGGCAGCTAGGAATATAATTTCTCTATCATGTACTCCTGGGGTGCTTCTTCATGCTTCTCCTGGTTGGGATCCCTTGAGGGCATCTAGACAAGCTCCCACCAAGCCTTTTTACCCCCCCCTTTTTTTTTTAATAATTCAGTAAGAAGTTACTTAAAGACACACAACACAGACACACAGCCAAGTGAAAATGTGGAAGTTCATCACTGGGCCTGACTGATTCATCCCAAATACGGATGCACATAGTTTTTTAAAAAGCTTCCATCTTTTAAATCTGTTTTTAGCTCATTATTATGATTAATATGTTTTGGTTTATTTGAATTATTTTGTTTCATTTTAAATTATCTTGTAAGCTACCCTGAGATTGACTGATTGATTGATTTTGCTATAAGGCATGGTATTAATATTTCAGAGAGCTAGCATGGTGCAGTGGTCTGCGTGTTGGACAAGGACTCTGGGAGTTCATGGTTCATATCCCTCCTCAGCCATGGCAACCCCCCGAGTGACCTTGCACAAGTCACTATCTCTCAGCCTCAGAGGGAGGCAATGGCAAACCTTCTCTGAACAAATCTTGCCAAGAAAACCCTGTGATACCTTCGCCTTAGAGTCACCACAAGTCAGAACTGACTTGAAGGCAGACCAAAAACAACCTAAACATTTTAATTAATAAATAAATAACAAGCGGCCAATTTGGTTTCATGAATCGGAAACTAAGCTTTAAGACAGACTCTTTGTGTACATAAAAATAAATGTTGTTACGGTGGGACCTTTTACTCAGCTAGTTTCTGTTGCTATTGGAATATCCAAGTGTCAAGAGCACACTTCTATTAGGCTTGTTGGCTGATTGAAGACCCTTCAACTGATCTGTCCTCTAACAGATTAATTGATTACCTAGTTTGAAAACTTTTGGTCTTATACAGAACTCCTCACCAAGAAAACGATGTTTGTTTGGAGCCGCACCAAAGTTATTTATTAATCCAGATCTTTCAAGTGACTCAGAGACTGGCCCAATCGTAAAATCTTCAGCAATACAATAAACTTATATTAATCTACAGGAGGGGCGGCTCTAACTGCTGCAATGGCTCACAGCCTGAATTCAATCCATTGTTTGTAGGTCGGCTAGTATAAAATCAGTTTAATCAGTAAATTCAGCTTGAGCTGAAATCCTGATCAATATAGGCATGCCTCCTCTTGGTTTTAATGGAGATCTGGTCCATCAACAGACTACAATTTCCAGAATTCTATAGCATTGCACCAAAGTGCTATCAGGCCAGATGATTTCTGCAGTGCGTATGCAGTCCTAAAGATGAATATATATTTTATTGTTAGTCTTTTAATTTGCCATAAAATGTTGTCAACATAAGATGTCGTGGCTTGAATATTAGACCAGGACTCTCTGAGAGACCAAGGTCTGAATTGCAGCTCAGCCATGAAAAGCCCTTGGATCATTTTGGGCAAATCCCATTCTCTCTGCCTCAAAGGAAGGCAAGGGCAAGCCCCTTTCTAAATAATAAATATTGGCATGAAAACTGTGGGAGAGGGTTGGAACAAAGACATTGCTATTTTTGCTGCAAAACATAGCCACCCCTCTAGAAATCTAAATGGCTATTGTGCAATCCGTCATTGCTGGGCATGATCCAATCTGGATTATATTATCTGTAACGCTGAATGAAAAGGAACCAAGTGAAACAATTTGTCTCAAGTGTAACTTCCCCTATTGCTTCCTCTTCTTTTAGCTGTGGATCCTTTTAGTATACATTTGCTACAGGGACTAATATACATTTACCAACTAAAGACGTCCTAGGTGATGATGCTTGGGGGTAGGTTTCCAGATCTGGAAAGCTTTTTAAAAAATCAATTTTAAGGCAGCAGTGTCGGGGATATACTTAAACAGGAGCCCATTGATTTACCCCAGTCTATGATAAGACCCAGGCTAATTGTACCTATTCCCATTGTTCTTAGTCAGCATGGTCATTAACTTGGACAACTCCAGTTTGTAAGGTTCCAAGTCCTACCCATATCCTGCAATATTTCGCAGATTAAAATCATGATACATATGGCCAAGCAGCACAAGAGTCTGGTCAAGTTGGCAAAGGTTGTTAACAAGGAAGGACAGACAAGCCAGGAGAAGCTGCATCAGTTTCCTTTGGCCAGAGCCTTCCGGAAAGGGCCAGATTCTGTCTCCTCTTCTGGTTTAACTGAATGCAAACTACTTTTTCACTTTGAACTCCATTTGCAGAAATTGAATGAAGCAGAGGACAAAGCAGGGGAAGGAGCGAGGAAGAGAGAGAAACCGGGACATTTTAAAAGCAGCTGGAAAATCGGGATGGCAGAGGATGAACTGGGAGTGAGGTCCAAAACACACTGGAGAAATAATCTAGTTTGAGACCGCTTTACCTGCCCTGGCTCAATGCTAGGGAATCCTGGCAACTGTAGTTTATTGTGGCACTAGAAATCTCTGATACAGAAGGCTAAATGTCACAAAAAACTACACTTCCCGGGATTCCCTAGCATTGAGCCAGGGCAGTTCAAGCGGTCTCAAACTGGATTATTTCTCCAGTGTGTTTTGGACCTGACCCTACCAATTGGACAGTTGGAGGGCATGCCTACCCACATGAAAAATGGTATATAAATCTTCCCAATAGTATGAAGAACAAGCAACGTAGCACGCGATACTTCTGTCCAGGCTTCCATCTGACCAGCTGGCCATGTTCTTTTCCAGATTATCCATTCCATCCCTTACTACCTCTATTTTATAGTCCTCTAGCCCTGCTGAACAGACAGCCATAGTGAGCATTGAACTAGGTTACTTTGCTCCCTCCCCATTGCCACCATTTTTTTTTTAATACTTTTGCAAACCTTGGGCTCTGCGTAGGTGTATGATACTGGCTTGAACATTGAATTGAGTTCCCTATTAATATCATCCTTGTCATTCCACACCTATACTATTTGGGAGAAAGGTAAGTTATTATAGTTGGTCCTCTGTATCTGTGGATTTTGCATCCATGGATTCAAGCATCCACGGCTTGAAAATATTTTAAAAAATATATAAATCCCTCACAACAAACCTTGATTTTGCCATTTTATATAAAGCACACCATTTTACTACGCCACTGTATATAATAGGACTTGAGCATCCACAGATTTTGGTATCCACAGCAGATCCTGGAACCAAATCCCAGCAGATACCAAGGGCCTACTGTTATATATAGAGCAACTTTGGGAAATTGACATTTATGGACTACACTTGCCAGAATCCCCAGCCAACATGATCACTGCTGGGAGTCATAGTCCAAAAAGGTAATATTTCCATACTCTGTTCCTGTGTTTGTGGCTCTGTCATTTAGATGCTTTTCAGGTTTTGACAGAAGAAAATAAGACTATAAAACAGTTAAAACAGTGTTATTTCAGTTGGCCTTTAGTCCTTAAAATTAGTATTGTTAACATTACAAATGGCTTCTCTGGCAGTTTTTGACTTTAAAAAAATGTATCTGATTTTGCAACTATCTTTTAAAAGGGGGAGTTTTTAGATTGTTTTAAATATGTTTTAATCATGTATTTACTATTTTGTATGTTTTTATCAGTTGCATATATTCCTCAGGGCTCCTGGTGGATTGAGAAGTAATAAACAAAGGCCATAGATAGATAGATAGATAGATAGATAGATAGATAGATAGATCCACATCTTTCTCTCTTGTGCTAATTGTGATCTTTTGTGAATTCTTAACCTATTCTTTAGTCTTATTCCATCTGCTCAGAGAACAACTGTTATTTGGAGGTGTCTTTTAAAAAAATGTATGGTTGTAATCTGTGGTTTGGAGGAACTGTATAAATGTATAAAGACATGGTTAAATAATCTTGGAGATAAGAGGTTACTAATAAGAATGAACTAGAACGTACTTGATGCTGGTGATGTTAAGATGTTTGATGTTATTATGAATTATATGTATATAGATGTTTATGCATGTTTTAACACTTTACATGTTTTGTATATTTGTTGAATAAAGATATTTTTAAATGTTTACTATTTTAAAAAAGTTAACAAACTGCTTCTTGATGCTTATAGCTAGATTACAGAGCAGGTAGCAATAGCGGATGTCCCACTCTAGTTCTGCCTCCTTAAAGCTTCTCATTGGCACTTTGTCTTGACAGTAACTTTGGCCTTTCTCAATTTCTCTGCTATGACTTAGCTTCTCAGTTTTTCAGAGGGTTTTATCCTTTGGTTGGCTTGTTCATCTCTTTCACACACCTGGCTATCTACAGTGGTAGAATTCAAAGATATAGCCGTGTTAGTCTGTTGAATCAGTTGTAGAGAGATCTTGTAGCACCTTTGAGATGAACTGAAAGAAAGAAGTTGGCAGCATGAGCTTTTGTAGACTTAAGTCTACTTCCTCAGATGCATTTGGTGCATCTGTTGTATCTGAGGAAGTAGACTTAAGTCTAGGAAAGCCCATGCTGCCAAGTTATTTCTTTCAGTTCATCTCAAAGCTACAAGATCTCTCTACAACTGAGTATCTATAGTTCAAGATGCCACTTAAAGCACAAATCTTTTTCACGCATTCAGAACAGGCTTTGAACAGGACTGCTTTCTCCCCAGGTATAGCATTATAACTTCCTTCCACCAATTTTCTGACCACCAGGACTTTTCTTTAGATCTTTACAATGTAAATCTACATGCAGGCTTTGTGGCTAATAATTAGATTATTATACTGTGCCTATTTCTTGAAGGAGAGAAAGGTTTATTTCATATTACATGTTGTGTCCCATCATCCTGAAAAGGGAGTTCAGTGACACAGGTCTTTCTCTGTCTCTCATCATCTGGGTTGCCCAAGGTGACTCCATCCTTTTTGAGTGTCCAGAAGGTAGTCAAAACTATTAAGTTTGTCACATGGCACTTACAGGAATGGGAAACGGAACGGAACGGAACAGGACGAGAACGCACGTTACCGCACAGGAGAACGCCACCGATGCCGCCGGGAGTCCCCAAGCCATTCCCCAGCCATTCCTGGCAGCTGATTTTGAAGAACAGTTCGAAATCATTTTTCACAATCGGCTGCCAGGCATACTTCAGGTAACAAAGCCTCTGATAGTGAAGCTTTTTTTTGGAAAAGTCTTTTTATGACTGCCCAGCTCCCTTTCCTGCTCATTCTCCAACTAGTTATAATTTTTTTTAGCATCGGCATTGGGAGGATGGTAAAGAAGGGCTAGAGAAACACAGACCTTCAGTGTCCGGTTGTAGCAATATATCTTCATAAACAATATAACAGAGCTTGAGCTGGAAAAAAGCAGAATTTTTGCTGTTCCAAGTGTAGCTGTGTGTGCCTTCCTACAGCAGGGAAGGGAAAAGGAGCTTCCTCCAGAATCCTTTCCTGAGCATGCATGAACAATAAAACAAATAAGAGCAGGTAATTCTGCCTCACCAGCTCCCTCCAGCATGTTTAAAAAGCCTAGATCTATACATTTAGACACCACAATGGAAATCGTAAGAAATGTGGAAGCTGGTGAAAGAAAAAGTAATCCCTGGATACATTTTTTTGAAGAAACCTTCCAAGTTGATTCTGGAAGGTTCAACATGTTTTTCCTTATGTAAGGCTTACCTGACCTGGTGGTTTCATTTCGCATGTGTGTATTTTTAGTTTTGAATAAAAAAACATGCTGAAAGATGTTGAACTGCTCTTCCCTTTTGTGGTTAAGGAAACTATCCATATTCTTTCCATGTTATTTCTGCCTCTGGGACCAAAGTTTCTGTGAAAGAAGTCATGCCTAGGAACGCACTGACTTCATTAACTGAGCTATATCTGTATTCTCTCCAGCCTCTTATTTTTAAAAATGGGGTGTTGAAGAATGTGCTTTAAATGTTTACTCACACACCGCTTTGGGGGCCCTGGTGGGCAGAAAAGCGATTGACAAATGCTTCCGATAAATGAAATAAAGATGATAGTGGCCCTTGCTGCTGTGTTCTTGCTAACTGTACAGAGTATGTTTTGGGAAAGCATGACAGAACTCTCTAAATAAATAAGAGTCATCAAGCAATCAGAGATTAAATGACGTACATGGTTGCATGGACCACCCCTTTGCAGCCTCCTGTTTGCTAAGGGAATCACCTTATGCCTGTCTCCTTATTTCCAGAATATTGGGTAGAAAGATTTGCCCAAAGGTGGAGCTGGAATGCCTGGATGCCTTGTACAGATAGGGATGCTTCAGTGACGTGGTAATCTGTGGCCTGTGATCCTCTCTGAAAATATAATCCCTTCCTTGACATTACAAGATGCCTTTTCCTTAACAATTTATGCATATAGGTAGAATTCAAAGACATAGCCGTGATAGTCTGTGGAATCAGTATGTAGAGAGATCTTGTAGCACCTTTGAGACTCACTGAAAAAAAGAAGTTGGCAGCATGAGCTTTAATAAACTTCACTCTACTTCTTAAGATATATTTATTATTACGATTGACCGATCAGACATACTACTTCCTAAGATGCACTGGAAGTAGACTTGGGTCTAGGAAAGCTCCTGCTGCCAACTTCTTTCTTTCAGTGAGTCTCAAAGGTGCTACAAGATCTCTCTACAATTTATGCGTATAAGAGACGTCATGTTGGAGCCCAGTTCAAAACAATTAAAATGAAAATTGTACCTTGGCCCCTTGGAATTCAAAACCCACAATGAATGTGCAAATCTTTTAGTGGATCAAGACCAAAAAACATCCACCTGGGCTCACATTTTGTTATAAGACACCTTGGGGGTGACTCATAAAAAAGGACAACACAAAGATCATCTTGCTTTCAGCAGCGATAGATGTTGTTTTTCTTTCCCTCCCCTCCCCCCCCCCCCCCCCATTTTAAGCTCTTACTGGCGCTAAGCTGTTACCTGCCCTAGCTTACCGGTTTTTATCTAATCTTTTCGAAAAGCACAAAACCCATCACCACGCCTTGTAGGGGAGAGTTCTACTTTTCAGTTACTGCACTCCTCTTGGTCAATCCTCTGCTTCTTGCCATTGCTGAGGTGGCCCTGGTTTTTAGTATCTGGGAGATGCCCAGAGAGAAAGAAAGATCTACCTTTACACCAAAATGAATTTCTACTGTCTTCACTTAGGTTTTTCAAGTGAGTGTCCCAGGATTGCAGTTTCACAGTGGAATCCTATGTCTGCTAAGAAGGAAGTTATCTTGAATTCATTGGGGCTTACTCCTAGGCAGCTTCAGTCTTGTTTTAGAGAGTTGTACTTAAGTCACTTATGTATGGAAAGATTATCCCCAGAGTGTTTGGGGCAATCTGAAGAACACTCCTTGCTATGTGTTTCTTCCCGAGAGTTTCAAAGAACTAAGCCAAAGAGACAGACAGATTCTGGGTCCCTTGTGCAAAAGGCACACTCAGATGGCAGAAGGCTGAACATGTTTGGAGCATGGAAAATATTCTTTAAAAACATGGAAAATATCCTTTAAAAAGGCTAGTACAGTCAGCCCTCCCTATCCACGGATTCTTTATCCACGGATTCCATGATCCACGGCTTGAAAATATTTCTAAACTATATAAATTCCTAAAAGCAAACCTTGATCTTACTATTTTATGTAAGGGAAACCTTTTTACTATACCATTGAATATAGCGGACTTCAGCATCCGCGGATTTTAGTATCTACAGGGAGTCCTGGAACCAAATCCCAACAGATACTAAGGACTCACTATATTCTGTATCTCACTGCACCATACAAGTTTCCAGCAAAAGACAGCTGAGCTGCCTTTAATGGGACCAGCCATACATTGGAGAAAATTACTTTTTGACTATAATATTCTGAATTCTCAAGCCAGTATGGTCAGTGTCCCCACCAATCCCAGCCATGAGAGCAACCCCGAACCTTTTTGTGTGTCCACTGTTTGCTTGCACAGCCATTTTGGAAATTGGCGTTACGAACCAACAATTTCCTTTAAACCTGATCTGAACCAACTGGCTGAGCCGCAAAATACAGCGGGTCCTTGGTATCCGCTGGAGTTTGGTTCCAGGACTCCCCATGGATATCAAAATCTGTGGGTGCTCAACTCCCATTATATATACAGGGTAGTAAAATGGTGTCCCTTATATATAATGGCAAAATCAGGGTTTGTTTTCTGGAATTTTTTTGGAAGGCTGAATCCATGGATGCAGAATCCATGGATATGGAGGGCCGACTGTAATACAGTATGTTTGCTGATAGAATAAATAATTCAAATTAAATATACCTGCCCTACCCAGAAACAGAGGATAGTATCTTTACTACTGGAAGTGTCAGTGATCACAATTTTTAAAGTTGCATAGCTGCAACAGTTGTGTGGAGGGAGAAGAGAGACTGAAATGGAATGGATGATAATTTTATCAATCTGAAGAAGAGTTGACTATGATGAAGGAGCTAGGAAGATGTAACTGCAGCACCAGAATTTGAAAGCTACTCTTCTTCAGCATCTGGGACTTTGCCACTCCTATGAAATGGGCAAACTGTGTATACTTAAACACAATGTTGGTGGGCACTGGGTTTTGGACATATGGGCATAATCTGTGTAGCGGGGCTTTCCTGATCTGACTGCCTCTAGTGGCTTTGCTGGCTTGGTGTGATGGAAACTGTAGAACAACGTATCTGAAAGGCACCAGGTTGCAGAAATGCGGGTAATATATTAAAATGCAAAACACCGGGATGATATGGGCTCCTGTGATATTTGGATGCATTATGTTACATTTTTTAAAGGGGGTTGTTTTACCAAGATACTGAAAATGATTTGGGTGAATCTTAAAGAATAGAGAACATTTCACCATTTAGCCACAAGCAGAGTTTGGGGAAATGATCTTTTTGGATGACAGCACCTAGAATCCCTAGCTTTTTGGATTACAGCTTCTACAAACCCAAGCCACTGGGGCCACTGGCTACACTAGCTGGGGGAATTCGGGGAGCTGTCGTCCCCAAAAAGTAAAATTTCCAAGCTCTGGGTATGAGAGCTGAGTGGAACCAACAGAGATGATAGCCGTAAGTGTACCACCAAATCCCAGATGCTGAGAAAAACAACAACTTTGGACATTCCTCCCATTTTCATGGCCTGGTTGTGGTCTTCCTAGAAACATCTGATCAGCCATGGTTGGAAAGGATCTTGGAGAATTTCTGAAGGTAACTCTCAGGTTCTGAAAGGCTGTTGACTTCTATGAGCCCTAACAGATTTACACATATACCCTGTTTTCTTTCTAGTTTTTAAGCCATGTATACTTGGCTACTATCACTGTTCTTTATAACAACGGACAGAGTTGTGTTTTAAAGTGAAGAAAGCTACACACCAGAGCTAACTCCATAGCACATGTTCCTGACCCATGGTTATCACAGGTACAGCTGAGTTTCCTAAATAATATTGTTTTATATGTCACACACTCCAAAAAAGAAATGAAATACAAGCTCCTCCCTCCATCCAACCAGTGCTGCTTCTTTCAACCTTTTGGTTATTATTATTTATTTATTTATTTAAAAAATGCATCTATTCCAGAAAAAAATTCAATTGGACTTACCTCTGTGGGTTCGTTGTAGTATGAAGTCCATTCCGAGATGTCGTGCGATTCCATTTTGACGGAGCCCAGCATTCCAAAATCCCGCCGAGAGAGGGGAAAATAAAATAAAATAAAAGGAATATTGTATTTATGTTTAATTTTTTTTGAAAAATATCTCTATATCCTGGAATCACTTTCTTTTAGGTTCTTCTTTTTTTAAAAAAAGATGTGTCCTTTTCAGCCCAATTCAACCCGCCACAATGAGCAACGATTTGAGTCCAGTGCTGAATTGAACCCGTCTTGAAGTTGGGTTGTCACCGGTGGAGAGCAGCAGCTTTCCCTAGAAGCCAAAGGCAGTCAACAGGCTTCCATGGCGTCAAATGAAATGGGACAATCCATCCAATATTGGGACACCAGGTCTGCTGTGCCTCTCGGGGAAGGAAAAATGGTGTGGTTTTTTTTTTGCAATGGGCTTTTCCTAGCTTAGGACGGCTTCTGTGCAATAGGGCAGGAACCCTCTGGGTGTCCACACAGCTTGGTCTCCCAGTCTATAGGAAGGGCTGGTCCTCTGGAAGACAGAGCCAAGTCTTTATAAAGCTAGAGGCTTCTCCCAATACTCCGCCCGCTGGTTGGCAATGCTTTCAAAAACCTTTTTTTGCCTAGGTGAGCTTCATGATCTGCTGTGGAAGGCCAGGTTGTCTCTGCCATCTGGTGGAAGAGAGCCGTCCGACAAGGGAGAGATGGATGGCCAGCCAAATGGGGCATCACCAAAGATGCACAGGTGCTTCTTGGGGCTTTTAAGAAACCTTTAAGAAACTTTTGTTTATGACAATCCAGAACCACAATATGCAACCACAGAAGAAAAGAGAATCCTTCCCCCCCCCTCAAAAAAAAGAACCACATTGCAAAAACAAAACACAAACCAAAACCAAAAACCAAAATGCATTTAAGCATTACAAAGATTGGGTTGAAATTTGGTGCCGGTGGTGTTTTCAAGTCCATTCTGACTTACGGTAACCTTCTCATAGGTTTCCTTGAAAAGATCTCTCCAGAGGTTTGCCGTGGCTTTCCTCTGAGCCTGAGAGAGTGTGGCTCGCAAAGGGTCACCCAGTGGGTTTCCATGGCCGAGTGGGGATTTGAACCCTGGTCTCCTGAAGGTCTAGGTCTAAGGCGTTGCGGTACAAATAATCCAGAGCCTATGAGAATTGACTTGAAAGCACTCAACAACAGCAGCAAATTTAAAGCCAATCTTTGTGATGCTTGGTTGACTGCATTTTGGTCCTCGTTGACACTGCTTTAACTGCAATGGCTCAACGCTATGGAATCCTGGGATATGTAGTTTGTTGTGGGACCAGAGCTCTCTGACAGCAAAGGCTAAACACCTCATAGAACTACATATCCCAGAATTCCATAGCATTGAGCCTGTGACTAACCTTAATGACAAGGATAAAGTTAATTCTGTGCTGCCTAGTTCTACTATATTGGTCCTGGTTAAGCTATCTAGACTTGCAGTGAAAGCAGCCTAACTCAGAATGGCCCATGAAAATAATGGAGATTGTTTCTTAGAAGAAACGTGGACTGAGTAAACGTCTTTGTAATTACTGTATGTGTATGTTGTATTTTTTTTATATTTTGATATGTCTCTTTAAAAATGTTTAAATCCTATGGTCTTACCTTTTGTTGTATTTGCTTATTGTTGATTTTCCTTTTGCATGCAGCCTGTACTTGATAGCCTAATAATCAAATGGAATTATATTCATGCTTCGGGGATACTTTCAGAGAAGCATTTTGCACAGATGATCCGCACAATTTTTCTGCTCAGATAAAGACTGGGCAGGAACTATTCTACCCAATTTACAGTATCATCCAAAATCCACAAAACAGTGATACCTTTATTGGGCCATCCAAAACACTTGCAACATGTAGGATGTGCATTTTGCTTGACACAATAACAAATACTGCTGTTTTGTGGATTTCGGATGATACTGTACTTTGCTATATGGCCAACACGGCTCCCCCCTGGATATCTACCCAACTTAGGTCCAAAACCCACTGCCGAAATAATCCGGCTTGAGACCGCTTTAACTGCCCTGGCTCAATGCTAGGGAATTCTAGGAATTGTAGATTTTTGTGAGACATTTAGCCTTCTCTGTCTGAGAGCTCTGGGGCCACAATGAACTACAATTCCCAGGATTGCATAGGATGGAGCCTCGACAGTTAAGGCACTGTCAAACTGCATTAATTCTGGAGTGCGTTTTGGACCTTGGTTTCTCAAGCATCAAGAAAGTCCGCCTCGACAGGAAAACAATTAAGAAATGAACATTCTTTCCACCCCTACTTTTTAAAAACATATTGTATTTTTATTTGCACTTGGTTTTAAACTTGAATCCCAGTTTTTAGCAGAAACATGGGATATATAGGACATATACGTCAAACTAACACAGCCTGTCGTAGAGTCCCTGGTCATGGGAATCACTGACCTTCGGGCAACCTCACACACGTCTTTTCAGGATCTTGTCAATCCCGGATGTTGCGGTTCAACAAAAGCTCTGACGTTTCCACAGGCGTTACGTCTTTATGTGCTAGGGAGTGGTGCACACCTTTCCCACACCTTAGTGTGATCCGGCTTCAAGGGAAGATCAAGAGCAAGGGAAGTCATAGGGCCACGCTATTCAACTTTGGTCAGGCTTCACCTGGAATATGTCCAGTTCTGGGCACCACAATTCACAAAGGATGCTAAGAAGTTGGAGTGTGTCCAGAGGAGGGCCACCAAAATGGTGAAGGGTCTGGAAACCATAAAGCCCTCTGAGGAGAGACTTAGGGAGCTGGGGATGTTTAGCCTTGGAGAAGAGAAGGTTAAGAGGTGATACGAGAGCCCTGTTTAAGTATTTGAAGGGGTGTCATGTTGAGGAGGGAGCAAGCTTGTTTTCTGCTGCTCCAGAGAACAGGACACAATGGAGCAATGGATGCAAAACTACAGGAAAAGAGATTCCACCTAAATAATAGGAAGAACATCCTGACAGTGAGAGCTGTTCAAGAATGGAACATACTCCCTCAGCGATAGTGGAGTCTCCTACATTGGAGGTCTTTAAACAGAGGCTGGATGGCCAGTTCTTGGGCACGCTTTGATTGTGAGTTCCTGCATGGCCAAATGGGGCTGGACTGGATGGCCCTTGGGGGTCTCTTCCATTTCTATGATTCTGCCAACCTCAGATAAGACTGTCAGGAAAGCAGCAGGATGGGGGCTGCATGGACTCAGGAGTGGTGGCCCCTTCTCCATCTCTTTCCATGCTTCCTCAGCTTTCCTGGAATGAGAAGTGAGGGGCTTCTCAGGGTGCTACTGCGCATGCCAGAGATATGGAGGGGGTTGTTGTTGTTCTGTCCCTTCCAGTAGTTTCTGACTTATGGCGACCCTATCACAGGGTTTTCTTGGCAGGTTTGTTCACAAGGGGTTTGCCACTGCCATCCTCTGTGACTGAGAGAGTGTGACTTGCTCAAGGTGACCCAGTGGGTTTACATGGCTGAGCTGGGATGGAGAAAAAGGAAGAAAAATGAGAAGGCTGAAGACGAACCTGGCAGGGCTTGGTGCAATGGGCAATGTTGGTGGAAACAGCCCCAAGCAGGGCTTCCTAATGCACACGATTAGGAAGCTACAGGGGAGGGCCTCGCATTGTGAAGGGCTCATAAACAAATAAAACACCAGATTTCAAACTTTTATTGTTAGACCAAAATATAATACTGGTTGTTGTGTGCCTTCAAGTTGTTTATGACCTATGGTGACCCTAAGATGAACCTATTGCAGGATTTTCTGGGGCTGAGAGTGTGTGACTCGCCCAAGGTCATCCAGTGGGTTTCCATAGATGAGTGGAGGCTCAGACCCTGATCTCTGGAGTCATAGTCCAATGCCCAAACCACTTCACCATGCTAGCTCTCTTATAATACTCTGGGGCCTAATTTCATAAAATTGTAATTGGAAGAGACCTCCAAGGGTCATCCAGTCCAACCCTCTCCTGCCATGCAAAAAGACACAGTCAATGCCCTCCATCTGTCATCTGTTTAAAAACCTCCAAAGAAGGAGACTCCACCAATCTCTTAGGTGGACTCTCTTTTCCTGCAGCTCGCATCCATTGCTCCGTGTCCTATTCACTGGAGCAGCAAAAAACAAGCTTGCTCCATCCTCAGCATCACATCCCACCAAATATTTAAAATTTTAAGCTATTTAAACATGTCACCTCTCCACATTTGGGCTAAACATGATGTTTCTTTGTGGGCTCTTTTAGCAGCCTTCCTTTTCTCTACCGTACAAAATGGGCAGAAGGCTGCAATGTAGGACGTGTCCTGGAAAAGGAGACATCTGGTCACCCTGTATCCGCTGCACCTCTGAATTGCTTTTTTGGCAATTTGTAATCCCCCCCTTTCTGTTAAGGGGAACACAGTGTAGTCTACCTCAATAAACTCCCCAATAAGTGTATGCTCTGGTTGCTGTAGACCCTTGAGAGATGTGCTCCCATCCAGACCATTATTTCCCCTCCATATTCCCCGTAAAAAGAAGCTGGCATATTGCATACCTTTCGACGTTTCATAGATGAAAACCAGGATGCATGTGGCCAAGCAACATCAGAGTGTGGTCAAGGTGGCAAAAGTTGTTCATGAGGAAGGAGACACAAACGAGGAGATGCTTCAGCAGTTTGCTTTTGCCTGAGCCAACTGGGAAGGGGAAGATTTTACCCCTTCTCTCCTCTCCTCCCGCCGGTATTATTGGATTGCAAACTACTTTTGCCCTTTGAATTCAGTTTGCAGCAACTGAACAGGGAAAGTGGGAGGAGAGTGAACTCTGGAAATTTTAAAAGAAGCTTAAAAAGTGATACACCAGAGGATTAATTGGGAAAGTTGGAAGGTACGATACGGTGTTCTGCTTCCATTTTTGTCATGAAAGACCTTTCCATTGAATATCCACTTATTTCATGGCTGGCAAAGATAGAGGAGCCTTTGCCAGGAAAAAGGTGGCAACTTGAACCCTTCTTGTGCTGTATGCAGCCATCCATTCATATCCATGGGTTCTGCATGCATGAATTTGTTTTTAAATTGAATTTTAAATGATAGATTTTAAATGTTGGTTTTAATAGGTGTATATATTATTTGTCTTTTTTTAAATTGATGTGTATTTTAACTGATGTGTTCTAACTGGTGTTATTTATCTGTTAAGCATCCATGGCTTCAGAATATTCCAAAAAAGTATAAATTCCCAAAAGCAAACCTTGATTTTGCCATTTTATATAAGGGGCACCATTTTACTATTTCACTGTATTTAAAGGAACTTCAGCATCCACGGATTGTTATCCATGGGGTCGTCCTGGAACCAAATTTCAGCGGACACCAAGGACCCACGGTAATTCCTTACTGTCGAACTCTCGACAAGAAACAATGGGCAAATCTGGAAGGGAGGGCAGGAGTAATCGAGTCCAATGCCGATTGCTTGAAAGATGAACTTCCAACTGGGTTCCCAAACATCCAGCGAAGGAGAATGCACCACCTTGGCTGCATCCATAATGCAGAAATAATCCAGTTTAACACCACTTTAACTGCCATGGCTCAGTGCTATGGAATTTAGGGATTTTAGTTTTGTGAAGCATTTAGCTTTCTCTGTCCGAGAGCTCTGGTGCCACAACAAACTAGAATTCCCAGAATTTCATAGCATTGAGCCACGGCAATTAAAGTGGTGTAAAACTGAAACATTTCTGCAGTGTGAACACAGCCCTTCTGAGACAATCTGACAGCTGAATAACTCATATCACCGGGAAGTTCTTCCTAATGTTTAGCTGTAATCTCCCTTCTTGTAATTTGAATTGGTTTGGGCCATATCTTCTGAAGCAGCAGAAAAGAAGCTTTACTCCATTTTTCTTCATGACAGCCCTCCAAATATTTAAAGATAGCAACGGTGTCACCATCTTTTTTCCTGTCTGGGCTAAACATGTCAACTCCCTCAACCTGTTTCCTCATAGGGCTTAATTTTGGCCTGCCACACAGGACCCAAAGTCAGAGTTTTTATTGTCAGCCAAATGCATGGTGCTTCTTTAGGATGCCTGAGGACAGGTTGCACCACTGGGATGGACTGCGCCAAAGGTACTACTTTCCTTGTGTTCTTTTTGTGGATGTTGTGTTGCAGAGCTGTCCCCTAGGAGCATGCCCCTTTCACAAGTTCATTGGCTCCTTAGGTCAACAATACCTGGGCTTTGTTACCAGCACAGTCCCTGAGTGGCACTTCCATATTTTTCCACACTTTTCCCTTGCCTTTTTCTTATTGTGTGTGTTCTTCCCTTTCTGTTGTATTTCCAGTTTTGGTGTACAAGCTATTCCTCCGCATGATCCTCCTCCACATTTAAAAACTTGTGAACTAATTCAGAATCCCAGAGACAACTTATTTATGACTCCAAAACAACACAAAGTATAGAATCAGGCATCTGAAATGCACTAAACCCAGCTCTTCTGCAGGTACTATAAAATACAAAATGGAGTTTTCTGAAGATCTTTTCAGCATGCTCCATGTAGCAGAATCAAGACATCTTGAATGCTCCAGAAATAGTGTTCTGCAGATACTATAAAAATATAATAACAGTATTTTCTGAAGATCTTTTCAGCATGCTCCATATAGCACAGGATCAGGCATCTTGAATCCTCCAGACCCAGCTCTTCTGCAAGTACTATAAAAATATAATAAAATAATGGAGTTTTCTGGAGATCTTTTCAGCATGCTCCACGTAGATCCACCTCTTCATAAGGCCTGGCTGAATCCTACAATCTTCACCTCTAACGGTAACCAACATTAAAATCCCTACCAGTGTTGGCATCCAGATGTGGCATAATAAGATACTTGCATGTGACCCATATCCCAGCAGATGGCCCAGAGACAAAAACCTTCTAAAACAATTCTTCCTTCTCACGGTTGCGGCCTCCTTGTTTATCTGCCACTAGGTCTGACCCAGATTATGGTGGAGACGTAAAGGAACCCTAAATGCTGCTGCTTTTTGCTGACTCGTGATCTTCCATCTACCAGTAAGCAGGTGACAGCAACTCACAGAAGGCAACAAGGCTGACAAAGAGGTCAAAGTTTCTTGCCCATAGGTTCTCCAAAAACTAGAGCTAGGGCAACTCAACTGGCACAAGAAAAAGTGTGCATGCTTTCAGGATTTCCAGGTTTCTTTGCAGTCAAGACATTACAAAAAAGCAAGCAGGACTGTAAGCAAGTTTTTCTTGATGTTGAAATCATGAAGCTTGCGTGGTCTTAAGGTAAAATAAGCTATGCAGCCTTCCTTCGCTATCAGATCACAAATGCTGCAGCAACAACAGAAGCTGGAGACAGACAGACAGGTGTTCCTCTTTTGTGTAACTTCATCTCAGCTTGACAGCTTTCCCCTTCTAAACAGAAACTGGCCTACAAACCTTTGGAGACTTCAGCTGTCAAGGAAGCTAGAATATTTATGAACACCCCACACTGTCAGAGAACACCAGAACTGCTACATGGGAAGAGAGGAAACTTGGAAATCTCTATCCAGCCATGAACTTTGTTGGGTGATGCTTGACTATCACTGCCTCTTGTCCTACACACGCTTGTTGTGAGAATAAAACAGAAGGGGTGGACATACAATGGCTCCTGAAAGGACATAAACAACAAGTTGTCTAATCCAGTGAGCGCTGAGAGACTTCGTCTCCACCAGCAAAATACTATGCATGGTACAATAATACATGGGGAAAAAAGATAACCAAGTTTATTGACAGAAACGAGTAAAAGAAATACAAAAACAAATTTAACATTCTCTCTCTCTCTCTCTCTTTGCCCTCCTTTCCCCCCCCCCCCCCCGCAGTCTTAAATGTGGGAATCCAACCCCTCTCCTTCTTTCTTTGCCTTGACCCCCACCCGATAGCAACATTAAAAAAATACAGAGCCATCTGCTAATGCATTAACATTGTTTGAGAACCACACAAGTCTAACTTTTATCTTATATGTTTCTGCCTCTGAATCCCTCTGTGTTGCCAAATCACACTGCAATGACTACCCTCTTAATTTAAGTACACCTCCCCAATTAAAATCCCTTTGCTTGGAAATGGGTACCGATTTACTGAGATGATCCCACCCTGCTCACAAGCACAGCAATGCTTTAATTTTGCCTTGGGGCTAGGAATTAAAATACAAACCCTCTTTATCTTTTCCCTTGATGCTCAATTTAGGGAACTGTCCCAGGTGATGAAAAACTGACCTCTGCTTGTAGTGGTTCTCAACCTTTGGCTGTCTAGATGTTGCCAGACTTCAGCACCTAGAAACCCCAACCTATATGGACGACAGCCAGAGATTCTGGGAGTTAAAGTCCAACACATGGAAGGCCAGAAGTTGAAAATGGGTTATTCTACTGAAAATTCCACTGCTCAGATTCCACCAAAAAGGTGTTGTTTTTCTTTCCTTCTGTTTTTGGTGTGTATGCTTAAGTCTTTTGGTACGAGGGGGAAAACACCCATCTTCTCCCATCAACATAAAATTCTACACAAGAGGCACTTTTTCCATCTTCTCTCTCCTGCCCATCCGAAATTTTCCAGACCCTCCAAAAACGATTCCCACCCAACTTGTCTTCCTTCTTGCTCCTGCTCAGAAAGAATAAAAGAGAATCGAAACTGGCTAGTACAGAACTCTGGATTTTATATATATATATATATAAACGCTGCACAGATTTAGGGCTGTCCCATATATATATATATATATTTACACACACACACACACACACAGTGTTCAGGGAGGAGTAGGGTGGAAACATTGGTAGGAACGGATCATCGCAGGGTGCAAGGTGAGGGGGGCATGGATTAGATTGGACTGGGAAGGAACAGACAAGAGGACTGCTGCACCCAGAATGAAAGGGCACCTGCAAAGGTGAAAGGAAACATACAGATAGGGCAGGAAGGGGGGTTTGGTTTGGGAATAGCATGAGCTTTCCTGCTGGGATAACATGAGCTATCCTGCTGGGATAGCATGAGTTTGAATTAGGTGGGATACTTTGATAAACAGCTGCCCCTATGCCTAAAAACATATTTTCTAACTCTCCTGGTTTATCTTTGGGCGCAATCGCACTACAAAATAACCCAGTGTGCAAACCGGGTTATTCGTGCAGTGTTTATATTTGCCCTGACTGCACTCAGTGAAGTTTGTGGGGGGAGCGCAAAAAAAATCACTGCGTCTTTTTTTTTTTTTTTTTTGCGCCACAACAATCTGGATCTTCGGTAGTGAGAACACGCTACCAGACTGATCTGGACTATGCGGGATCGTTTCCGGAAATAGAGGCACCTTCATTTGGAAATGATGTGGCACCAGTGGGAATGCCAAACTGAGTTTAAATGCCAGAGATATCTGGGCATTTAAATCGTAGTGGGAACAGCAACCCAGTAATGTGTTACAGAGGAGATCCGGATCTTCCCGCGACAAAAAGGTAAGTGTGAATGCGTCTCTCCACCTTTATGAATCCTCCCTTCCCAAGACCTTACAGAACAGCACAAATGATTGCCCCCTCCCCTCCCATAGTAGGTTAAACATAGATGTGGCTTCATATATCAGCTTGCTATGGAAATATTATTTAAAAAATAGATTTATATACAATACCCCAGTCCACAGTGGGTTAAAGCAAGGGTGCCTGCAGGTGGGGAATAAGTTACTAATTCCAGTCACTGCCACAGTGGATGGGAGAGGGTAGGTGGGTGGGTGGGGTGTGCGCGGGGCAGGCGGGCACCCCCTGGCACAATGTCCCGTATGCTGGCCATTCTCCCTTTTCACAGGTCACGCTCCTTTTTTACTTTCACATCTCCGGCTAAGATGGTGGCAATTTCGCCCTGCATAAAGGCCCAGGGGACATTGGATCCAACCAAGGGGCATTTCTCCCCACTGGGACAATAAACCTCTCCAGCTGCTCCTTGGGCTTTAATGAAATCCCGGGAGCAAGGGAAACAGAACTTGTGCCCGGGCACGGAAGGGCACTGGACGAAGTGGGTATCTTCCAGGCGCTCGTGGCAAATGGTGCAGCACAGCGGGGCACTGCTGGCGCCTCCCGATGAATCTGGGGCACTCTGTGTGCCGCTAGGCTCGACTCCACCAGAAGAGTGGGCTCCGGATGAAGAGGAAGAAGAAGAGGAGGAGGAGGAAGAGGAAGTGGTGGTCGCCTGGCCTGGCTCCCCATTGCGGGGCACCAGGCGGTGCTGGCCTGAAGCAGCTGGCGAAGCCGGACTGGCACTGTTTTGCCGGGTGGTGGTGGAGTGGACTGGATTGACCTCCTTGTTTCCCAGGGTGTCAGCCACATTCTTCAGAGCCGTGATGGGTGAAGGGTCATTTCGTAAAGAGCCCTCCGGCAAGGGGACTTGGCCCGCGGATGTTGGCAGGTGGGCCATGCCAGATGGGTAGATGCCACCACCCGATCCTTGGGTCAACCAGTGCTGCCTCTGCTGTTGTTCCTCGCCGGTCAGCTTGCCGGACAACTCTCCTTCCGGCTCAGGGGAGGCCTTGCGTCTCCGCATCACAGCCCGGGAGGGTGGCACGGCCCTCAGGAGGAGACTGGGGGGCATGGCGCAGTTGCTGTCTAGGTACTGCTGAGGCAGGGCCTCCGGAGCCGGGGCCTCTCTGAAGAAGCGCACGTTCTCGGTGAAGAGCTCCCCGAGAAGACGCCACTCGTTGGAGCCGTGGCACTTCTCGTACTCCAGGTACTTGTACCCCGAGGAGATGACTTTGCCGGGCTCTTTCAGGCAATCTTGGAACATCTGCTTGGCCACCCCTAAGACGCCGGCGTAGACGTTGCCTGAGCCGCAGGGGTACTCGGCGAAGAGCTTGAGCTCGTACTCGTAGCTGGACCGGGGCGCGGCGTCGAAGGCGAAGATCCTCCCCACCAGCGCGTGGTCCTTCTTGAAGCGCACGTTGAAGGGGGCACAGCCGTAGAGGGCCAAGAGGCGCTCCCGCACTGGCTTGGGCTTCCC
This sequence comes from Phrynosoma blainvillii, assembly GCA_026167975.1. Taxonomy (NCBI): domain Eukaryota; kingdom Metazoa; phylum Chordata; class Lepidosauria; order Squamata; family Phrynosomatidae; genus Phrynosoma; species Phrynosoma blainvillii. The sequence goes on from JANUYF010000008.1 coordinate 3,946,835, forward strand.
GTGCCACTCTTCCGCCCGACCCCGCATGGCTTCGTTCAGTTCCGCCAGGCACTCGCTGTTGCGCTGCTTCTCCTTCTCAAAGTCTCCATAGGCCAAGCGGGCTGGCTTGGCCAGTTCGGCCAACATGGGGGAGGCCATGGCGAGGGAGGCCCCGGGGCGAGGGGGGCCTAGGCCGGAGACGGCTGCCAGCAAGCCTTGGGGTGCGCCCAGGAGCCCCTGAGGGACCAAATTGGGGGGCACCACTGGGCCCAAGAGGGCCCTCCTGGCAGTGGGGCTCTGTCGGCTGCCTTCGCCCTCCTCAGAGGTGCCTCCTCCTCGTGCCAAGCCGTTGGGCAAGCGAGGGCTGAGGGCATACTCGCCCCCCGAGAGGCGGCCTCCACTGCCTCCTCCTCGTTCATATCTCTCCAGGGGGACCCCTGCTCCTCCTCCGCCGCCGCCATCTTTGGGGTGCTTGGCCCCCGGGGGCCCAGGGGAGCGGCCCTCTTGGAGGACATGGTTCCTCTTCAGCTGGCGGGCCGTCTCGATGAGGAACTCGATGCGGTCGGCGCCTTCGAAGTTGACGCAGCCCCGGCAGACGGCCTCGCTGAAGTCCCAGATCATGGCCCACGGCATCTTGGGCAGGTCGCACAGGTAGCACCACTGGCGCCGAGACGGAGGCAGCGAAGAGGAGGACGAGGAGGACGACGACGACGACATTGCGGAGGCCCTGCGGACAAGGCCGCAACGCGCGGCCTAACGGACGCTTCGAAGCCTGAGGGGACGCTCCTGAGCGCTCTTCTCGCACCCCTTTTCCCGTTCCTTATTTTTGCCCTCCGACTCTTTTTCTCTCGCCCTCGTCCCCCCTCCCTTTTTCCCCCTTCTTCCTCCTCCTCCTCTCTTTCTCTCTCTCTCTTTTTTTTTCCTCTCACAGGGAGAAACTTACATAACTCCGCCGCAAAGGCTGCTGGGAGGTGTAGTTCCGACCGCCCTGACGGGAGGGATTGGGAGGGAAGGGATACGAGGAGGTTCTTAAGGGATACCCAATATGTCGCCTCAGCAGTGGAATGCTAGTGGGTGGGCTTCAGGCAAAGTCACGCTGTCTCAGCCTCAGGGCATGGGCGAAACAAAGGCAAACAAAGCCACTCCGTCTCTCTTAATATATTTTGTCGAGGGTAGGCTGTAATGGTGTCACCTCAGGGCGGCCATAAATTGGGAATGACTTGAAGACACACAATAAGAAAAACATAGGGCAGGTCACACTCTCTCAGCCTCAGAGGATGGCCATGACAAAGGCAACCCCCTCTATGAATAAATTCTTGCCAGGAAGACGCTGTGATAGTGTCAGCTCAGGGTGGCCATAATTTGGACATGAAGGGACACAATAACATTGGGCAAGTCACACTCTCCTCCGTCTGAATAAATGTTGTCGAGAAAACACTGTGATACTTTCACTTGAGGGTCGCCATAAGTGACTTGAAGGCACACAATAACAACAACACTGGGCAAGTCACACTCTCTCAGCCTCAGAGGATGGCCATGCAAACCCCCTCTGAAGAAACCTTGGCAAGAAAACCTCAGGATATGTTCACCTTAGAGTCACCATAAATTGGAAATGACTTGAAGGCACACAACAACAAGGACCCACAGACACACATCCTGGGATGTGTAGTTTTGTGACCTGTTTGACCTTCTCTGGCAGAGAGCCCTGGTGCCACAGCAAACTACAAATCCAGGACCCTATAGCACTGAGCCATGGCAGGTAAAGCGGTGTCAAACTGCATTATTTGTGCAGTGCAGAACAGTTCCCTCCCGAGTTTAAAAATGGCCCCATTTCCATTCTTTTTTGGGCTTATGGAAAGCTTTAATCGCTATGGCTCCGTGCTAGGAGATTCTGGGATTTGTAGTTTTGTGGGGATAATATAGCCTTTCTGTCAGGGTGCCACAACAAACTACAAATCCCAGGATTCCCTGCATTCTTAAATCTCCTCCTTCCTTCCTTCCATTCCCACCTCCTTTCTTTAGTCTCTTTGGGGGGCATCTACACTGTAGAGGTAATGAAGTTTGACACCACTTTAAGTGCTGCAGCGCCGCCCTATGGAAGTCTGGGATTTGTAGTTTCCCCCAAGGTCCTGGGGCTTATAGTTTACAGGGTCTTGAGCCATCTCCGTCAAAGAGTGCTGGTGCCTCACAAAGCTACAAATCTTAGGAGGGAGCCCTGGCAGTTAAAGCGGAGTCAAACTGTACTATTCCTACACAAGTTCCACCTTAAATTCCTCCTCAAGGAGAGGCTCTTGCGACTCTAAAGGGTTATTTCAGCTTCTCGGCTGTAATGAGGGAGAAACTACATTTCCCAGAATGCAGAGCGCCGCGAGAGCCCGGATGTCGTTGCGTATTTCCGGCCCCCGTTCCAATTCCCTCTTTCTCTTCTGCAAATAGACCCCGCCTCTTCCTGTTCGCCTAACAGATCATAGTTCGGACTTGGGGGGCTTCTAAGGGGGTTATCGACAGACGGAGAGGGGAAAAAATAAAATACCTTTATCCAGAATACCTAAATACTGCAAAAACAACACTTCTTTTTTCCCTGGGTGGCTGAGACAGTGGCACCTTTGCTTTTTCATGGATCAGTGCACACAACCTTTGTTTCATGCACACAATTATTAAAAATATATTTGCATAAAATTACCTTCAGACTATGCATACAGCAGGCCCTCTGCATCCATGGCTTTTGAAATCCAAAGATTCAACCATATACGGCTTGCAAATATTCCCCAAATATGCTATTTTATGTAAGAAACACCGTTTTATTTTGTTGTTGGGTGCCTTCATTTCTGACTTCTAATATTCCCAAAATATATAAATTCCAAAAAGCAAACCTGGGTTTTGCTATTTTATGTAAGGGATGCCATTTTATTTTGTTGTCGGGTGCCTTCATTTCTGACTCATGGCAACTCATGGGGTTTTCTTGGCATGTTTTGTTCAGAGGGGGTTTTGCCATTGCCATCCTACGAAGCTGAGAGAGTATGACTTTCCAAAGGGTCACTCAGAGGGTTTACATGGTCAAGTCGGGATTTGAACCCTGGTCTCCAGAGTCATAGTCCAACGCTCAGACTGCTACACTACGCTGGCTCTCACCATTTTACTACTCCATTGTATATAATGGGACTGAAGGACCTAGAGATTCCTAGAGAGGTGTTCTCTCAGGCAAAAAGATAGTGGTTTTGTTATTTGTGGTTTTTCCACATTCACGAGGGTCCTGTGCCTGAATGCCCCTAACCCCAGCGAATGTGTAGGGACGAATGTATTATTTTTTGTTGTTCACGGCATTTATTTTTCATATCAGCAGATCCAGACAAAAGGCCTTGGAGAATTAACATCCAGAGACACTGGAGATGGGTGCACCGCAAAATGACAGCAACAGCATATGGCTGAGGAGGTTATGTGTGGAATAAGTGCATAATTTCTTATATTTCTTACATTTCTTACATTCTACATTCGGCAGGGACAGTCCCAATTAGTCCTCTGCCTTCCTACTTTCACAGCTGCTTTCAAAATGTCCCAGTTTCTCCCTCTTCCTCCCACCTTTCCCTTTTCCCCTCAGCTTATTTCTGTTGCTGCAAGCTGAGTTCAAATTCCAAAAGTAGTTTGGACTCAAACTCATTCACAGGGAGAAAAGAGAGAAGAGAATCTTGCCCTTCCCAGGAGGCTTAGGTCAAAGCAGCTGCTGCAGCCTCTCATAGCTTGTCTGCTCTTCCTCTTTAATAATTTTTGCCTTCTTGACCACACTCTGATGTTGCTTGGCCATGTGTGTCCTGGTTTTCATCTGTGAAATATTCTTAACATCTACCTTTGTTGGCCAACCGAAATGTACAAAATACGTAATGGAGGATTGGCATTATGACTGGCCAATAAAGGTATCACTCTTTTGTGGACTTTGTTGTATTTTGCTGCACGTCCAACCTTTGAATGAGTTTCCTGGACTCAAAGGCACATAACATGTGTGTGGGATCCCAGAGAAAGGAAAACAAAATCTGCTTGCCGATGGGAGTAACTGCCATAAGAGCATGAGCAGAATAAAATGGAATTAATACTTTGCAGTTTGGGATAGGGAGGGGGAAAGTACCATTCAGTTCATATACTTCCTATCTTTATAAATGGGGAAAGTCCATATTTCCATGTAAAATTAAGCCCCGTGATCTAGCACCTTCTTTCTCCACAACTGTTAATGTCTTTTTTCCCCAAGAGTCTACAAATACGAGGGAGATCTAGTATGAAAAATAGTTTATTGAGTTTCCACCAGGATGGGATTTAGTGTAATAAGGAGTATCAGCAGATCGTTTAAACGGTGTTCATGCGAGGCGGTTATTGCTGCCTGTGGGATGAACAGACTGCCTGCCCTGCCTTGTCCCTGCCTCTCCAACTATGGCTTCCCAGGAGCTGGTTTTCAGCTGAAGATGGTTTGGAGACTTTGCAAGAATAGGTTTCAGACAGACTGAAGGAGAAAGGAGAGCATCTTTGTAGGACTGGAAGTCGGTCAGATTACCCCATACTCACCAAAATTGAGTATTCAAAGACATAGCCGTGTTAGTCTGGAATATCAGTATGCAAACAGATCTTGTAGCACCTTTGAGGCCAACTGAAGGAAAGAAGTTGGTAACATGAGCTTTCGTAAACTTGACCCTACTTCCTCAGATGCATGTTTTGGAGTGGATTCTCCAAAGTCTACGCTCAAGTCTACGAAAGAAGATCATGCTACCAACTTTCTTTCAGAAAGGGCCTTTGCAGACTGCTAGAAATAGTGCAAATTGAGTCCACTTTAAGGGTTAGGGTTAGGGTTAGGGAATCATGGAAACTGTATTTTATTGTGGCACCAGAGCTCTCTGACAGAGAAGGCTCAATGTCTCAGAAAAAAAACACAATTCCCATGATTCCCTACCACTAACCCTAACCCTTAAAGTGGACTCAATTTGCACTATTTCTGGCAGCCTGCAAAGGCCCTTATCTCAAAGATGCTACAAGATCCCTTTGCATACAAGATCGAGTCTGTTTGGGAAGGGAAGGCTATTGGGATCAGGGAGATATTGCCAGAGCTATGTGGTTGACAGAAGAGCATGTCTGTGTGGCATTACCCTGTCCAGCTTCTCACTGAACTTTCATGTTTTTTCTTTTCCTGAAGCCTTCGAGTTGCCTTTCTAGTCTATGATTTTAAAAACTGAAATCGGCCCAAATTGGTGAGGACCCGGCAGGCTGGGGGTGGCAGTCCAGTGAGGGATGCGATCAAAGCCTTTTGGTTTGGCTGCCATCCTGAGAGTGCCAAACCCACAAGCAAGGAGCAGGGAGCTGTGTTTTGTGAGCAAGGAGCTGCGTACGTGTGGCAGCCCTTTTAGCAATAACCAGAGCCTGGAAAAGCAACTTTTTTTAGACAATGACTTTTTTGGACGATTTCGGGAGTCACTGTCCCCAAATGTTCCTTTCCCAAGCTCTAGCCCTAAGCACAGGTGGGGGGCAACAGGAGCGTGTTTTAGAAAGGATTAAAACTTGCATCATTCGCAGAATGGCTGTGAGGAAAGGATCTCTTTGGGGGCAAGGTCTACAGAGAAGTCATTAAGACCTTGCCCCCCGCTCAAGGCTCACAAGTTCTTCCAACGTCCTCTACGTTTGCGAGTGGGGATCCCTTTCCTTCGCTTCTGGGGTAGAGGAGGCCTGCTTGGGAATGGCCCCATTTCGGGCACAGCCTGCCCTTCTTCTTGAAGAGGGAGCCTGGCCTCGGTCTCCACCTGCTCTGAGGATGGCTCCAGCTTGGCAGTGAAGCTATCTCGAGGAGGCAGAATCTCTCCAGAAAGAGGGGTCTCCGGGGTACGGATCCTCTCCTGGGGGTGCGAGGGGTGATCTGTCTGGGCCGGAATTAGGGGCAACAAGGCAGCCACCACATCGGTGAGGCGCTCCAGACCTTGCCGCAAGGTGTAGGTCAGCTCACGAATGGCTTCAGCCGTCTCCCTCTGAGCCTGCAGGAAATCCAGAGGGGGCTCGCAGCCAGGTGGGTCGAGGCGGGTCCGTCGGCGCCGCAGGGGTGGTGATGTGGAGGGGCATGGAGTAGTGCTCAACGTCTCAGCGGGGGAGTGTTCAAGATGCGACCTACAGCCCAAGCTGGCTGGAGATGGTGCCAGATGGACTATCTGTAGTGATGCAGGTTGGGTTGAAGGAGGCACTGGAGAGTCACGCTCCTTGGGTCGCAAGAAGCCCCCATCCAAAGTGCAACAAGAAGGCCGGTGGGCAGAAGTCTCTGGGCTACAGGATGTGTTGCCTCTGGTTGGCATATCTGTTAGAGGGAGGGAGAGAGGAGAATGACCATGCTAGCACTTGGAAACCCACCTCCCAGGGGACATCCCCCCCCCCCCCCGCCCCCCATCAACCTATACCTCTGTAGGCCATATCTGCAGTCACCCAGGCTAGGCTGGCTCCTTGTACCCCAACACTACCTAAAGTTTTCCTGATGCAAAAGTATGAAGGCTTCTTGAGAAATTCAGCATCCCCTGCCTAACAAAGAGGCTTGTGGCCTCACAAAGGATGGAGGCATACTGGATTGCAAAGGAAATATCTTTTTGTGTTGCAAAAGGATGTTAAAATCCTGGACTTTGAGACTCCCCCAGCAGCCACACGGCCGAAAGGAGGAGGTTGCACCCTGCAAGAGATACCCCTCCATACTACCCCTGGATGGCTCTTTATATTTCACCCCCAAAGACGTGAAATGATGATAAGCAGTTTGCAGAAATACTGTGCATGCCCATTGATGTCTACAGATGAAAAATCAGAAATGAGTCTTATAATTTAAACAGAAATGCAGTACACCTTGTCTGAATGGGAAGGACCCAATGTCCAGGTTGACCTGCATGCCTGCTGTCCAGGTGCTGCTGACTGTGGACGATGGGTAACTCCAAGGCCCCTTCTTGATCTCCCCTCCTTTTAGTTCTCTTGTCTTTAAACCATGCTTGATCTGGATAGCCCTTCAAGGGACTGACCTCTGTAAAAGACATCTCACAAAGCTATTTTCACTGCCTCTGCCTTATTGGGATCGATTCCATATCCATTTCCTTCCCAGATTGTGGATGGGCAAGCAAATACCTGAATTCTACCTGCTGGTGGAATTTAGTTCATCCCAGAAAAGATGAGACCAAACATCTTTCTGCCAATACACTAGCTTCCCAGTCACAGGGACTTTTGTTGTAAGATGGATCTGTGTTGGAATATGCCATCCTCCCCATTCCATCAAGCGTGAAAGAGCACAGTTTTCCTGGGGAGCTGTACTCAACGGATAGCTGTGTATTCTTGTCTATTTTCTCTCCTTGCTCCCTTCCCTTTCCTCTCCATCTCTGTTTCCCTTCGTTCTTCCTCTGAATCATCTGTTTGTGAGCACACCAAGTCAGAAGGAAAGGTAGCAACTAGGATCCAGACTCCAGAGCAATAGCTGCAAAAGGCCAATGATGCTTTCCCAAGCTGTGTACAGCTGCACTGTTTCACTAGCATCGCCCCAAATATTGTTTGGGGGATTTTTTTTTCTCCCCAAATGAGAGGTGCTCAAGTTCAATCCCATCTTTTTATGACCTGAAAAGTCTTCTCTTGAATCCCACTTGTGCCTTGTGTGAGATCAGTGGCCTGTTCTGTACCTTAGAGATAGACAAAAGTGTGGCCCCAGAGATGCGTGTGGCCTTGAGGCGTTTTTTTTTTTTAATCCTTCATCTCCTAAATCTCTAGTTTAGCTTTTTCTGCCTCCTGCCAAGACAAACTGCTTCTTTTGGAAACCTTCAGGAGTGGCAATCCGCCTTTTAAATAGTGTTATGGGGGCTGTTCAATAGGGAAACACACACAGACACACACATGCAGACACACATTTTTCAAAAACACATTTTTCAAAAACAGAGCCCTTTCACATTGCACAGGGTGCATCTATAATGTAGAAACAATGCAGTTTGACACCACTTTAACTTCCATGGCACCAACCTACACTCTTTGGCAGAGAAGACTAAAGATCTTGTAAAACTACAAATCCCAGCATTCCATAGGGTGAACCTACAGCACTTAAGGTAGAGTCAAACTGCCTTATTTCTACAGGTAGATGCACCCTGATTTACATCATCAGGGCTATCCCCAGTTCTCGAGTTTTGGTCTAGAAACCTCAGGGTCTGGGAGACTCCTGAACTCGCAACCCTAGTGATGGGTTAGTGATGGGATAGTTAAGCATTATGCATTAAGCATCAACCTCCAGTTGCTCATAGCTTATTATGCTACACACAAAGTCAAGAAATCATAAGACTAGCTGTGCATCCACACTGCAGAATCAAAGCAGCTTGAAGCTACTTTAACTGCTATGACTGTATCCTACATAACCCTGGGATTTGTAGTTTGGCGAGGTATTCAGTTTGATCTGTCAGAGAGCTCTGGTGCTTCCCCAAACTACACATCCCAGAACTCTGTAGAATATTCAAAGTCAACTTGATGACAGTTAACAACAACACTTTCACCAAAAATAACATCTTAGGCCTTCGCCACTACTGCCCTTCCTCTCACTTTGTGCTTGTACTCCCTACGCTTCATTTGAGCCCAGGCGCAGGAATCCATAGAGCGTGGGTGAGAATGTGGAGTTAAAAATAGCATCCCTTCAGGGATCCATTCTCAAGGTGCAGCTTTCGGGAAGAGGGGCAGAAAATGAGGATATCGCTCCTTCCAAATTAATCTTTCCTTCAGACCCCAAATTTCTTGCATGGCAGAAGGCAAGATATTTAAAACGGTAGACACCAATATTTCTTTGATTTGCTGTGCTCAACTTTGGCTGCCCCTTTCCTTTGGATGCCTAAAGTGTATTTCTAAATGGATTTTTTCATAGGGAAGGGCACTTTCTTAATGCCTTCATTTTGCCCCCCCCCCCCCCATAGCTCCATCTTCAAGTCAGTTGGATGACACAGGCTAGGCTAGGAATCATTGCGTCCCCCAGATGTTGCTGGATTGCAGCTCTCAGCATTCTTCATCTATGACTAAGGCTGCTGGGAGATGCAATGCAACCACATTTGGAGCACCACATAATTCTCTCCTCTGCCACAGGCCATTCTCAGAGTAAAATGTACTTCTGAGCATGCATAAGAGTGCTTTCTTTGGCCACTGAGTGACATGTGGCATTGGGGTGGGTAAGAATACCAAGAAAACGTGGATTCTGGGATGTTTTGTAACCCTCCTGCCGCCTGCTGATTAAAAGAAAGGAAAAAAAAACCAGGGATGGTCACACTCTCTCAGCCTCAGGGGAAGGTAATAACGCACCTGGCAATGCATTGTGCAGATGCACAGTGTCATTCAGGCATCTGTACCAGTTGGATGGGATGTGGGAGTTTATTAATCCGTCACCTTATAAAGGAACGTTTTCAAAGAATGACACAATGTTCCCATGGTTTTACCGCATCTATAAAAATGCCTCCATCTGGAGGCGGCACTTTGGCAAGTGGCTCCAATGCCGCACTGTTCTGTCCCACACAAACCATATTTCTTCAGTGGGGTAACCATGGAGTGCGTCTGAGGTTTAGTTTTCCCCCAAACACCCACCACCACCTCCTCCTGTTTCATCCATAAAGAGGACACCATGTCAAATGCCTTTTTGAAAAGGATATATACTCTGGGAGTCTGGTTTTTATACTCTCTAACCCAGGCGTAGGAAATGTTTGGTCCACCAGATGTTGTACTGCAACTCCCAACATTCCTCACCTTTGGCTATGCTGGCTCGGGCAGCTGGGAGTTGCAGTCCAACAACATCTGGGGCATACAATTCCCATCCCACCACTTTCCAAACCTAGATATACTGGATGGTTATGATGGTTATTCCATAGTCATGGAAAGTCACTCTGCTCATGCTCAGATTAATATTTATTATTTCACACTGTTCCAAAGTATAAACCCATTTTTGACTTCTGTTGTTATTTATGGACCATTGTTGTTGTGTGCCGTCAAGTCATTTCGGACTTATGGCAACCCTAAGATGAATGTATCATGGGGTTTTCTTGGCACGTTTCTTCAGGGAGTGTTTGCCATTGTCTCCCTCTGAGGCTGAGAGTGTGTGACTTATCACCTAGTGGGTTTATATGGCTGAGCTGGGATTCAAACCCTGTTATCCAGAGTCATAGTCCAATGCCCAAACCAGTGTGACTTGTTTTATTTGTTTTTAATCGTTCCAGGAATGAATCTGGTCATCTTCTTTCTCCTCCACATTCAGAGCCTCTTCACTTTGGAACCAGGCTGAGAATTACACACCCTTCTAAAATGCTGTTGAACTCCAAGTCCCAGCAGTCCTAGCAAGTAATTCTGGGAGTTGCAGTACACAAACATCTGGAAGGCCATGGCATTCACTGCTTTAGAAACCACCTCCAAGCAATAGATTAGAGAGGGGTTTATTTAAACCCACGCTCCCATTCTCTCTAGATGCCAACCCGCTTTGCCACTGTAGTATGAGAACTGCTTCTCTGCCCTCAGCAACCTGGCATCAGAGGTGCCAACCTCACAGCTGCCATTGTGGCACACAACCTGCCCATTAGCCTACGCTGGAGAATGCTGCCAATGAGTGATCCCATCCGCCTACCGTCCCCAACAGCACCCACCTGTGCCCTGCTCTGCTGCCAGGCGGTAACTATGGCCAGCGAACCCTGGCACCATGTTCTGGCAGGCCCCAGGTTCTGCCCCGGCACTGGCTGTGCCCATCATCATGCCAGGCCCCAGAATGGCGAAGATAGTCTCTTCCTCTGCTGAGAAGCTCTCGTCGCAGGCGGTGCCAGCCCCTTGGGTGGAATGGGGCACTCGTGCCAGCTTCTCCTTGGTGCGCCGCTTGAAGTCATTCCACCGCTTCTGGACCTCTTGGCCGGTCCGCTTCCAGCTGGTGATGCTGTTGATTTTGGCAGCGATGCCTTCCCAGACCCGCCGGCGCTCGGCCACCGTCACCCGGCGGCTCTGGGTGCCGTAGAGCTTGGCATAGTTGGCACGCACTTCTTGGATCAGGATCTGGTTCTCCTCGTAGGAGAAGCGCGGCTTGCGAAGGCGAGTGATCTCCTCGCTGTCCCCAGACATCCCGGGCTTGCCTTTCTTCTCCTTCTCTGGTGCCAACTTCAGCAGCAGCTGGAGTGCCTTACACTCCCTGGCACCCTGCAGTTGGCATCTCCACCATGCAGAAGAGGGCAGAAGCAGAGATTTAGGTCCTGAAGGAGCAAGAAAGATGCTCTCCTCTTGGCCATCACTGATGGAGAGGTGCCTACCAGCTTCCTCCTCCAGATGCTGCTGATGGCGCCAGCCTGGCACTGTGTGGCACTGGGCAAAGCAAGGGAAGGGGCACTTTGCCAGCCTTTTGCTTTGGCGGGAGGGTCTCTCGGAGGCTCCTCATCACTTCCTCAGACCTGTCAGGCCACTCCATCATCATCATCATCATCATCATCATCATCATCATCATCATCCTTGCGCTCCTCTTTTTGCTCAGCTGCTTTGGCGCATCCTTCCTGGGTGCTGATGCTCTTGCATCTTCCTCCTCCTCCTCTTCCTCAATCATGCGCACTGCTTAGCCGCACTAGTCTCTGCCAGCCAAAGAGGGGCCTGGTCGGTTGCCACAGCAACCGGAGCCTGCCTTGCCTATTTGCCCAAGGCTTCCTCTTTTACAGGGAAACCCTAGGCAACACACCAACACCAGCACCAACACATTGTTGTGTGATACACATGTGCACTTTCTTGCCCATCTCAATGCCCTCCTCAGCCACTTTTTCTTTCGCACAGCCACCCTTTTGTTCCATTCGTTCATTTCATTTCATTCCTATGCCGCCTTTCTCCCAGAAAGGGATCCAAGGCGGCTCACAGATTTAATTTTTCTTTTTCTTTTTTACAAACTCAAGTACAAATTTGCAAAAATTTAAAATCATCTAGCTGAAAAGGGGATAAATGATCTTGCTGTTTCCACGGAAAGCATGCCTCCTCTCTTTTATTTACTTTTACTTTTGCAAAGAAATTAGAACGTGACTTTTGTTTTGCAAAGAGATTGCAAAGTGAAGAAAGCAACTCTTCGTTTCGCAAAGAAATTGCAAAGTGAAGGAGGTTGAGAAGGGGCTCGCCGGTTGGATTTCTGCCTGCCAAGCTGCTGTTGCAAAGTATAGCATTGTGGGTCAGGGAGCAACAAAGTCAGACACCCAATGGGGGGGAAAAAACTAAACCTCCCAGGACCCAAATTTTGCTCGCTTACCAAGGTTGTCAAAAGTAAAAACTAGAGAGAAGGTTGCTGTCTCTTTCATGGTTGCATTCCACTCACTGGGTGACCTTGGGCAAGTCACACTCTCTCAGCCTCTGAGAAAGGTAATGCCAATCATCCTCTGATCAAATCTCGCCAAGAAAACTCCATGATAGTTCTGTTGTGTGCCTTCAAGTCATTTTCGACTTAGAGTGACTCTAAGGCAAACCTTTCATGGGATTTTCTTGGCAAGATTTGTTCAATGGAGGTTTGCCATTGCCTTCTCTTGAGGTTGAGAGAGTGTGACTTGCCCAAGGTCAGCTAGTAGGTTTCTATGGCTGAGCTGGGAATCGAACCCTGGTTTCCAGAGTCATAGTCCAACATTCAAACCACTACACCACATTGACTCCATTGCTTTAGGATTGCCGTAAATGGGACTTGAAGGCACACAACACACACATTTGTTGGTAATCATAAGTCATTTTGGACTTATAACTGGACTTTGTCCTCCATTTCGACCTTCTGTCCAGGAAGACTTTCAAATTGTCCTCCAATTTGAGCATGATGAAGAAGCATGAATTATTAGGCAATAGCCTACATTTTACTTGAGAATTTCAAAAATATGGGCAAGCTCATGGGGTGAATATGGTCTTTCAAATGAAGTATCTAATTTTTAGTGTGCAATGGTGTAGCCACACTGCAGAACTGATGCAGTTTCATACCACTTCAACTGCCATGGCTCCATCCTATGGAATCCTGGGATTTGAAGTTTGCTGTGGCACCAGACAGAAAAAGCTAAACATCTCACCAAACTACAAAACCCAGAATCCTGAGCCATGGCAATTAAAGCAGTGTCAAACTGCATTAATTCTGCAGTGTAGATGCAGCCTAAATCACACTCAGCCTTAGAGGAATGCAATGACAAACGTCCTTAGAATGAATCATGCCAAAAAAACATAAAATAGGTCCTCCATAAGTCAGAATCCACTTGGAGGCACACAGTAACAAAGACACAGATTGAAATATGAGCCACTTTTGAGTTTGACTGGATTATTTGGGGCCATGAACATTTTCTCATATAGGATTGTTATAAAAATAAAACAGAAGCATGGTAGGAAACAACAGCAGCTCCTTGGAAGAAGAAGGATGGATACAAAGTAAATAATGAATAAGAGCTAAATATTCACAGGTAGCCAAAAGTGAAACAAATTTATTCTGTTTCCAAACTGTTTCATTTCCTAATAGAAAAGAGGAATGCTTTTGGACAGAATCAGAAACCTGGTCCTGATTATTCTAGGTGTTTCCCCCCCCCCCCCAAATTTTCAGAAAATGCTTAATTTTGTACTTCAGTGTACCAGACTGCAATCTATTTGAAATAAATTCTATTTTCTTTTGCCTTTTAGGGCTCATTGGATCCAACTGAGGAATGAGAAGGTCCCCATCCTTCCATCTGTATAGCTCAGTGGTTCCCAAACTTTGATACTCCACGTGTTTTGGACTTCAGTTCCCAGAAGTCCCAGCTGACTTGGCCAACAGTAAGGAATTCTGGGAGCTGAAGTCCAAAACATCTGATGGACCAAAGTATGGGAAACAATGGGTAGCTCCCGGAAAATTCATTTTCTTGGATACTTTTCAGTGACAGCAGCCATAAACAGCCTTTTTCACAACCATAACTGTCTGATGGAATAGTTTATGGAACAGGTACATGTCAGGCCCAAGAGTGGGACTCCATGTAGTTTGGCCTAGAACAGGGGCCGGCATCCTACGGCCCCTGGGCCGGTTCCAGCCCAGGTCGCTGGACTTACCAGCCCAGGCAGACCCCTGCCACCACCGCCGCCATGCGCCGCCGCCACCGCACGTTTTGCCGTTTGTGCAGCCGCGCATGCCGCGACCGCCATTTTGATTTCCAAAATACTCCTGCGCATGCACAAATGCATCACGGCCGCCATTTTGGAAATCAAAATGGTGGCTGTGACATGCACTGCAGCGGAGGCAGCGGAAGCATGGGGGGGTTGTGCATGGCGGCGGAGGGTGCATGCACGCACATGAGCGCGCACCCCGCCATTCCCCCCCCCTCGGCCCGGCGGAGACCTGTACTTCAGGGGACCGGTCCAGGTCTCCAAAAGGTTGCCTACCCCTGGCCTAGAACTTCTATCAGCCCCACTCAGCATAATAAAATATTGTAAGATTGTAAGAGCTGTCATCCAAAATGTCGGACGCTTCCAATAATTTTCTAAGATGGTACTTATGAACCACTCTTAAGTAAGCTTTGTTTCTGAGCTAGGATTGCATTCTCTAACCACTATAGGATGTAACCTCTTCTAAGAATGGGTTTGCTGGATCAAAGCAGTGGTTCTTCTAGTCCACTGTTATGTATCCAACCATAGGAATCCAGATTGTCCTGGAAACTCAGGAGGTATGGCATGACTACAGTGGATCCTCCACATTCACTGGAGTTAGGGGCACAGGGTTCCTATGAAAGTGGAAAAATCACAAATTAAAAAAAATCCTTTCTTGTTTTAACCTGAGAGTATACCTCTCTAGGGATCTCTAGGTCCTCCAGTGCAATTCTATGGTCAAGATCTGCCAGAGGTGGACCATGAAATTGCACCAGACCTTCAAATGCCTACAGAAGACTTCTCTCCAGGAATCTCTAGGTCCTCCAGGGCATTCTATGGTTAAGATTTGGCAGAAGTTGACCATGACATTGCACCAGATGATCTACAAATCCCTACAGAAGAGGTCTCTCTAGGAATCTCTAGGTCATCCAGGGCAATTCTATGGTCAAGATCTGGCAGAAGTTGACCATGAAATTGCACTAGAGAACCTATAAATGCCTACAAAAGAGTTCTCTCTAGGGCAATTGTGTGGTCAGGATCTGGCAGAAGTTGACCATGAAATTGCATCAGAAGACCTTCAAATGCCTACAGAAGAGATCTCTCTAGGAATCTCTAGGTCCTCCAGGGCAATTCTATGGTCAAGATCGGTCAGACGTTGACCATGAAATTGCATCAGAGGACTACAATTGCCTAGAGAAGATTTCTCTCTAGTAATCTCTAGGTCCTGCAGTGTGACATTTGGCAGAAGTTGACCATAGAGTCATACTGGAGGACCTAGAGATTCCTAGAGAGAACATATTAATCAAATACGTGAATAATCAAACCCGCAAAAGTCAAAGTCACAATTGTGGAGGGCCAACTCTTTGTAAGCTTTGTTTCCGAGCTAGTTTTGGAAGCCAACCCTTCCTAGTCCTAAGCAGGCACTCTAACCACTATACAATGCAACCTCTTCTAAGAATGGCCTTGCTGGATCAAAGCAGTGGTTCTTCTGTGTTATGTATCCAATAATAGGAATCCAGATTGTCCTAGAAAATCAGGGTGTATGGCATGACTATATGGTCTTCCTTCTCTTGTCAATCCCCCAGTATCTGATACTTAAAAAGGTATATTTCTCTTGTTTCTGGAGTTTAGGGTATTTTTGAGTAACCTATTCCAAAGTTCTCATGCTTACCTTAACCACCTTCCCAGGCTGGACAAATGCCCTACTTTGCAGGTGTGTCGTGCAGTGACTAGTTTTGATGCAAAATTTGTATTCACTGCAATGAGAGGGAACTGAATGGCCAGCAGGTGGCAGCACAAAAGCAAGCCTGGAAATAAATACACAAAATAAACTAAAATAAAAACACAAAAGCAAGCCTGGAAATTAAAAAAAATAAATATGATTGAGATTAACAGCAAGACTTTAAGTGAAATGTGAAAGGGGGTGTGCGCCTTAGAAATCCAAGCAAGATTAAATTTTTAAAATACCTTCAAATGTGAAGTAGATCCATTTTCATTATTTAAATGGAATACATGAGAAATCCTTTATTAAAACCGTTATTAAAAAAAGAAAACCAAGATGAATATATTGACATGCTTAAAATAAGTCAGTTAATTAAGGCTGCCACTAGATTCCTTCAACTCTTGGCAAGCCTTGTTCCGAAGAGGTTTGTCACCGCCTTCCTCTTGGGCTGAGAGAGTGTGATTTGCCCAAGGTCACCCAGAGGGTTTCCATGGCTGAGGAGGGATTCGAACTCTGCCTCCTGGAGTCCAGTCCACCACTCAAACCACTTCACCACACTAGCTCTAATAAATGGTGAGGTGCCCAATTCAAATCTTATTTACAAACAACTTCTCTAGATCAAGCCATTAATTTGAAGCATTGGTCCAAAACACAGTGCAGAAATAATCCAGTGTGAGACCACTTTAACTGCCTGGGTCAATGCTAGCAAATTCTGGGAACTGTAGTTTTATGAGACATTTAGCCTTCTCTATCAGAGAGCTCTGGTGCCACAATAGAGTACAATTCCCAGAATTTCCTAGCACGAAGCCAAGGCAGTTCAAGCAATCTCAAACTGGGTTATTTTTGCAGTGTGTTTGAGACCATTGTCTCCAGTCCAGTTTTCCATCAGCAAGATAGTGGAGATATTTACAGGAAGATTGGAATACAAATGAATTTTGCCCAAAGGTGCTACAAGATCCCTTTGCATACTGATAGTCCAGACTAACATGGCTATGGCTGCATCTACACTGTAGAAATAATGCAGTTTGACACCACTTCAACTGCCATGGCTCCATTTTGCAGAATCCAGGGATTAATAGTTGAGTGAGACACCAGTGTTTTTGGGCAGAGAAGGCTAAAGACCTTGTAAAAGCACAAACCTTGGATTTCATAGGATGCAGCCATAGCACTTAAAAGGATATCAAACTGCTTTATTTCTACAGCGTAGATGCACCCTGCGAGCCAGCATGGCGTAGCGGTTTGAGTGTTGGACTCTGGAGACCAAGGTTTGAATCCCACCTCAGCCATGTAAACCCACTGGTTGACCTTGGGCCAGTCACACTTTCTCAGCCTTAGAGGATGGTAATAGCAAGCCCCCTCCTCTGAAAAACCTTGCCAAGAAAACTCCATGATAGTGTCGCCTTAGGGTTGCCATAAGATGGAAATTACTTGATGGCACACAACGACGACAAAGATGCCCCCGATGTCTCTGAATTCCACCCCAAAGGAATGTTGGAAGGATTGCTAAAATAACGTATGAGAGGATGCTTGAAAAGTGTGGCATAAATGCCTCCTTCCACTCCAAAGAATAATCTTATTTGTCTGTCCCTGTATACCAAGAAACACTTTTGTAGCATCTTCTGAGGCTAGCAGATTTAAACTAAAATAAATCTGTGAAGTCTGGAAAGTGCCACCAAAGACACTTGGGGGGGGGGTTGCAGACTGCCAGAAATAGTGCAAATTGAGTCCACTTTTAGGGTTAGGTTTAGGTTTAGGGAATCATGGGAACTGGTTGTTGTTTTTTCTGAGACATTGAGCCTTCTCTGTCAGAGAGCTCTGGTGCCACAATAAACTACAGTTCCCATGATTCCCTAGCACTAAACCTAACCCTAAAAGTGGACTCAATTTGCACTATTTGTGGCAGTCTGCAACCCCCCTTAGTTGTTATATACCAAGGCTTAGTCTTGCCATGCTGAAATGCTGCCAGGGCTGGAGAATTGAGTTCGAATTACTGGTGACCACGAGAGGGAGCAGATGCCTTGATGTTAGTCCCTTTCTCCCATAAGGACAGTATGGATGATGTAGTCCATGAAATGGGTCAGTGGCAGCAGGGGGGAAGCTTTTCCTCTAGAGGAGCAATTAATTTTCCAGTGGGGTGTTTGCTTTTGTCATGAGTCTGGAAAGTGCTAATGGAGGCAACCGAATTTCTGAGCCATCATGTACCCTCGGCGAAGAATGCATAAACCACCTTTCTTTCTTTCTTTCTTTCTTTCTTTCTTTCAAAATATATTTTTGTTAAGGATAAATGAAATGATATAAAATCATAAATGAAACCAATATTCCTTGATATCAGTTATATCAATATGCAAAAGCCTGTTTCAATGTCAACCATGATTTGCCTCTCCTTAATATACATAATCATATCAATAACTTGCCTTTAACCCAGAGTCAGAACATTTCTCTATCGCCTACAATTTTCATATTCTGAATATATGTATTAATGTTCTTTTTGAGATAGATAGAGAGAGAGAGCATAAATAAATAAATAACTAGAAGCATGAGATCTGGACAGAAGTGTCTCTTTCTGAAATCAGAAATGTAAATTAGACAATCTGGATGGAGATTGTGTGTATAAATATATGTATATGTATATGTATATATTTTCTGTCTTTTAG
Organism: Phrynosoma blainvillii; assembly: GCA_026167975.1. NCBI lineage: Eukaryota > Metazoa > Chordata > Lepidosauria > Squamata > Phrynosomatidae > Phrynosoma > Phrynosoma blainvillii. The sequence goes on from JANUYF010000008.1 coordinate 3,965,261, forward strand.
ATCACTGTATACTCTCTGTCATAATTTAAATTAGACAATTTGGATGGAGATTATGTATACATTATGTAAATATGTATGTATGTGTTTATATTTTCTGTCTTTTAGATCACTTTACACTCTCTGTCTCACATAATCTCCATCCTAATTGTCTAATTTACATTTCTGATTTCAGAAAGACATTCCTCTGTCTAAATGTCGTGGTTCTAGTATTCATGATTTCCATTCTTTTTTCCCCCAATAGCTTGTGACCGCATTCTTTCCACCATCCTTTCTAAAGGGTGCTGAGTAAAGACAACTGGGTGATGGTGGGGAAGCCAAGCTTTCTGTACTGGGAGAACCAGTTTATCAGCAAGAGCAATGGTCAAAGGGACCCCAGCATCCTAGCAAGGGACCGGAGGCTTTGGAGACTGGAAGAGGGAGGAGGGGTGAAAGGGTTGCACAGAGTCCAGATGTGTCAGCCTTGGACAATAGGCAAGTGGGGAAAGGACAGACAGATGGGCCAGCTGACACAATGGCCCAGCCGTTTAGCATTCAAGAGCCGTGCTCGGCTGACTTGCCGCTTCCCTTCCCCCTCGGCCTGCTCCGCTATTGAGCCAGCCAAAGGCTGCCGGATGAAAAGGCCTCACCAAAGCCCATCTGCTCAAAGCTCTCTCTGAATCTCTCAAGGCCCCCCTTCCCTTCTCCAGCGCAACTGAGAAGCAGAGATGGCCAAAGAGCAACGGCATTTCTTCTCATTTTCTGCAGAACGCGTACTGATCATTTTCTTTAACTTTCTTTCATTTCTTCTTCCTTCCCAGATTGCACCCATTCTACAGGTTGGGAGAACCGAGGCTGAGAAACTGGTTCTAACTGTAAACACAGAATCAAAGAATCACTGAATCAAGAGACCTCAAGGGTCATTCGGTCCAACTCCCTGCCACGCAGGAATACAAAGTCAAAGCACCTCGACAGATGGCCGTCCAGCCTCTGTTTAGAAACAGCAATAGCAAAAGCAAGTACATCTCTATACCGCTCAACAGTGAACAAGCACTCTCTAAGCAGTTTACAATGCGTAAGCCAGTTGCCCCCAACAAGCTGGGTGCTCCTTTTACTGACCTACAAAAGGATGAAAGGCTGAGTGGACCTTGGAGATCTCCAAAGGGATTTGGAGAAAAATCTCCAAAGAAGAAGACTCTACCATTCTCCAAGGGAATGTGTTCCACTGTCAAACACCTCTTACTGTCAGGAAGTTCCTCCTAATGTTAAGGTGGAATCTCTTTCCCTGTAGCTTGCATCCATTGCTCCGTATCTCATAGTCTCTGGAGCAGCAGAAAACAAGCTTGCTCCATCCTCAATATGACCCCCCTTCAAATATTTAAACATGGCTATCATAGCACCTCTTAACCGTCTCTTCTCCAGGCTAAACATACCCAGCTCCTTAAGTCTCTCCTTATAGGGCTTCATGGTTTCCAGACCCTTCACCATTTTGGTCACCCTCCTCTGGACACGTTCCAGAGCTACCAAACATTGCATGATTTATGATTGAGCCATTTTTATTTTTTGTCTAATTTAGGAGAATATTTTCTTCTTTTCATAAAAAAAAAGTGTGAGGACTTTCAGGGTATGTGGAAACCAGGTGTTCTCTGACTGGGAAGCTTCTGATATCTCCCCATTTACAGATCCATGAAAACTGACTTTGGTTGCTAGGATGATCAGATAGAAGAGAAGACAGGGTCTCTAGCGTCAGATGGAAGTTTGATATGTGCTGTGTCTCCCCTGGGTGATGAATTAGCCAAAGGACCTCCATCTGTGGAACTGTTGGAGATACAGGAGGCTCTATTATGGCTGGACATCATAGGGTACATCTACAGTGTAGAAATAATGCAGTTTGACAGCGCTTTAAGTGCAGCAGCTCCATCCTATGGAATCCTGGGATCTGTAGTTTTGCAAGCTCTTTAGCCTTCCCAAAGAGGGCTGGTGCCTCTCAAAACTACAGATCCCACAATTCTGTAGAATGGAGCCACCAGTTAAAGTGGTGTCAAACTGCATTATTTCGACAGTGTAGATGCACCCATAGACTCACCTTTCCAGTACTAACTGAAGCGTCAAGTCTTTTTCTTGCCCATAATCAGAGCTTGAATAAGTATTTTTTGTATAAAAATTCCCAGACCTGGGAGCCTGGCTGTACAAACACATTCACAATTCTGCTTTCAGTCAGCCATGAGAGCCTTGTATATTTTCCTTAGAAAAGATCTGTTTTATTTATTAGATATTTATCCTGTTTTTTTTCCAGACAATTATTGTCTCCCAAAGTGGATCACGTCTCCCCAAAAGAGAGGCAAGTTCTGCTCTCAGGCATACAGACTAAGAAAAAGAGAAGGCGAAAGAGAAGAGGAGGAGAAGAAAAGTAGATACTGCATGAGAACAAGCAAAGAAGAACAGGAATCCCAAAGGTAGAATGAATGTGGATCCTGTCAGTTCAAGTAATTCCCCCAAGGTTATAATAATATTGTAAAAAAGATCTTGTGGGCCAATGGCAGCCAGGACTTGGGTCTACCAGCTGGCTGGCTTACTGTACTGGTAAAGTCCGTTACCGTTAGCAGAATCGGGGCCAAATTTTATTGCCAGCCAGGATTTTCACAAGAGCTCAGCAATCTCTTTTCAGGCTCCGTTTAACAAGATGCTGAGCTCCTCAGGAAATCAGTTCATGTATTTGTATGCTCACGTGGGAGACAGGATCTACAGAGCAAGGAAAAGAGAGAAAGAGAGAGATTGAGAATTCAACTGATGGATATGGCAGGCTTGCAAAATGCCCTTCGGTGTGACAAGCAAAATATAAATGTAGCTGCAGAAAGAAAGCCAGTACATTTATATTGCTAGAGCCTTAGAAATGGGTGCAGTGTGTCTCCATGAAGCCTCCACTGTTTGGCATCCACATTTCAAAACTCTGTCCTGGTCAGAGTTTCTTGATCTCTTCTCCTCTAGTTTGAACCCATTGCTCCCAGCAGTAGAAAACAAGCTTGCTCCAGACTCAACATGACACCCCTTCAAATACTTAAACAGGGCTATCATATCACCCCTTAACTGTCTCTTCTCCAGGCTAAACAGACCCAGCTCCCTAAGTCTCATAAGGCATGGTTTCCAGACCCTTTACCATTTTAGTCGCCCTCCTTTGGACACGCTCCAGCTTCTCCACATCCTTTTTGAATTGTGGTGCCAGAACTGGACACAGGATTCCAGGTAAGGCTTGACCAAAGCAGAATAGAGTGGCACTATTACTTCCCTCGATCTAGATCAGGGGTAGGCAACCTAAGGCCCGGGGGCTGGATGCGGCCCCCCGAGGCCTTTGGACCGGCCCCAGGCCAGTCCTGCCACCGCCGCTGCCACCCACCATGATGATATTGATTATTGTTGTTATTACTTGTTCTTGGGGTTTTCTTGGCAAAATCTCCACAGGGGTTTTGCCATGGCTTTTCTGGGGCTGAGAGAGCGTGCATGCATATTTTTTAAATTTTTTTTAAAAAATATTTTTATATTTATTTATTTATTTATTTATTTATTTATGGTGCTTCGGCCCCTCAATAGTCTGAGGGACAGCAACCCGGCCCCCGGCTCAAAAAGGTTGCCTACCCCTGATCTAGATACTATACTGCTATTGATGCAGCCTAGAATTGCATTGGCTTTTTTAGCTGCCGCATCACACTGTTAACTCATAGACTCCTAGATCCCTTTCACATCTACTGCTGTCAAGCCATCCTCTATCTGTGTATTTAATTTTTTTCCCTGCTTAAGTGTAGTACTTTGCATTTCTTCCTGTTTAAATTAGTTTTGTTAGTTTTGGCTTTCTAATCTATTGTGGTCATTTTGAATTTTGATCCTCTCCTCTCCTCTCTCTTTCTCTCTTTTCCTTGCTCTGTAGATCCTGTCTCCCACATGAGCATAAAACTACTCCTCCTAATTTGGTGGAGGATCTGCAAATTTGATAAGGATGCCCTCTATTCTTTCATCCAAGTCATTGATAAAGATGTTGAATAGCACTGAGCCCAGGACAGAACCCTGTGGCACCCAAATGGTCACTTCTCTCCAGGATGAAGAGGAGCCATTGCTGAGCACCCTTTGGGTTCAATTGGTCAACCAATTACAAATCCACCGAACAGTTGGATTGTCTAGCCCACATTTTACTATCTTGTTTGCAAGAATATCGTGAGGGACCGTGTCAAAAGCCTTACTGAAATCAAGATATGCTATGTCTATTGCATTCCCTTCATCTACCAAGCTGGTAATTTTATCAAGTAGCAATAAGTGGGTGTGAGAAAGCCTAAGAGCATAAGAATTGGGTTTGTGTGTATTATTATTATTATTATTATTATTATTTGCAATATTCAAGAAATTGTCAGAAAATAAGTTTCTTGGGTGTTGAGAAATGCTAATGAGAAGAATCCTGGACTGGCAAGAATATTCACAGTTTGGGACTTATTCTGCGCAAAATTCGCACATGCAGAAAGCAGCATTTTATGTTCAGGAAACCATATTTCTGTGCATAAAAATTACCCTTTCTATGGGGCAACATTGTTTTGTAATCCATCTGTCTTCCAAAACGTATCAAGGACCACTCACAAACTTTCACGAGAATCTTTTTAACTATAAAGGCTAGAAACTTAGTTTTTCGTTATCTGTGATCCCGAGGAAAGAAAATGATGCACCTTTTGAGAGCATATTCTGCAACTTTTCTGTGCCTTTGCCGAACTGTGATGGACACACACAGCCTGACTGCAGGTCTTGTTTCCCACATCACAACCCTATTTATAATCCCATGAAACCCTACAGGGATCACGTTGTGTTGAATTTATTAGCTTTGCATCCTTTTCAAAACAAATCTTCAAGGGTGTACAAAAGTATCCTTAGGTTTCAGCAAGTCAGCAGGTGGCACTATTGTGTTATCACTATTGTGTTGTAAGGGACACTGGTTCAAGGCCCTTGGGCCCCTGGATGAATAGAGCCTTAAAACAGTGGAGAAATTTTGGGGAAGCTCAGGTGGATCGAGAACCAGGGCAGGGGAGTGGTTTCAGCATTGGACTATCACTAAGTTTTGCCTTAGGGTTGCCATAAGTTGGAAACGGAGACCCAGACAAGGGTCCGAATCCCCATTCGGCCATGAAACCCACTGGGTGATCTTGGGCAAGTCACACTCTCTCAGGGGAAGGCAATGGCAAACCCCAGCTGAACAAGTCTTGCCAAGAAAGCCCTATGATAGGGTTGCCTTTGGATTGACATAAGCTGGAAAGGATTTGTAGGCACACAACCACTAGCAGCCACAAAAGCTGGAGAGGACTTGAAGGCACACAATGCACACAGGAATTCCCTGGAGGTTTCCCTCCCAAGTTCTAACCAGAACCTCAGCCTACTTAGCTTCCCAGACTGAACAAGATCAATGTGTCCAGAGTGGGATGAGGATCAAGGAGATGCCCTAGTCACAGGAAGACCACTATGGAGGAGAAGACAGGGAAGGGATGGAAGGATGGAAGGGAGTAGTAGGATCATGGAATCCTAGAGTTGGAAGAGACCCCAAGGACCATCCAGTCCCGCCCCCTGCCATGCAGGAATACACAATCAAAGCACCTCCAATGGACGGCCATCAAGCTTCTGTTTAAAAACCTCCAAAGGAGACTCCAGCTCTCAGAGGGAGTCTCTGGAGCAGCAAGAAACAAGCTCGCTCCATCCTCCATATGACACCCTTTCAAATACTTAAACAGGGCTATCATGTCACCTCTTAACCGTCTCTTCTCCAGCTAAACTTACCCAGCTCCCTAAGTCTCTCCACATAAGGCATGGTTTCCAGACCTTTCATCATTTTGGTCTCCCTCCTCTGGACATGCTCCAGCTTGTCCAAATCCTTTTTAAATTGTGGATACAATATTCCAGAATATTGGACACAGTATTCCAGGTGAGGCCTGACCAAAGCAGAGTAGAATGGTACTCTTACTTCCCTCCATCTAGACCAGGGGTAGGCAACCTTTTTTCCCCTTTAAGGGCCGAGGGACTTCAGCTCCCAGAAGCCTCAGCCATGTTGGCCAATAGTCCCATGTTGGTCAATAGCTCCTGGGATTCTGGGAGTTGAAGTCCCTCGGCCCTTAAAGGGGAAAGGTTGCCTACCCCTGATCTAGATACTATAGCAGGGCTATGCAACCTAAGGGCCGGGGGCCAGATGCGGCCCCCCGAGGCCTTTGGACCGGCCCCAGGCCGGTCCTGCCACCGCTGCCACCCGCCATGATGATATTGATTATTGTTGTTATTACTTGTTCTTGGGGTTTTCTTGGCAAAATCTCCACAGGGGGGTTGCCATGGCTTTTCTGGGGCTGAGAGAGTGTGCATGCATAGTTTTTTATTTATTTTAATTTTTATTTATTTATTTATTTATTTATGGTGCTTCGGCCCCCCAATTGTCTGAGGGACAGTAACCCGGCCCCCGGCTCAAAAAGGTTGCCTACCCCTGACCTAGACACTATAGTGATGCAGCCTCAAATCGCATTGGCCTTTTTAGCTGCTGCCTCACACTGTTGACTCATGTTCAACTTGTGATCTACTCGGACTCCTAGATCCCTTTCACACGCCCCCCCCCCATCCTCTCTCTGTGCCTTTCATCTCCCTTGCATTTCTCCCTGTGTCTCCCACCCCCTCCCTCCATTTCCCCTGGGCTCTGCCCTCTTTGCCCCCCAGCTCCCAGCTGCCTCCCCTTCTCCCCCCCCCCCAGCCCTGCCAGGCCCCCAAGGCAAAGAATAGCTCCTCTCTCTCAGTCTCTCTTTCCCAGCCCCCAGCCCCCCCCCCTTCCTACCCTCCCTTGTCAGCTTGGCCCTGCTCCTGGCAGAGGAAGGAGGAGGAGGAGGAGGAGGAAGAGGGAGGTGGGTCTCTCTCTCTCTCTCTCTCTTTCTCTCTTTCTTTCTCTCTGTGTCTCCTCCAAGAGTGAGGGACTGGACTGGGCTCCTGGCTCCATTGCCACCCAGGGCAGGCTCCAAGAAGGATGCTGTGAGGGAAGAAGAGAGAGAGAGAGAGAGAGAGAGGAGGAAGGCTTGCTGCTCTGGCTGGCTCCAGCTTGCTTCCTTCAGCCCCCTCTCGCCCCATCCCTGGGCATCCAGGCTGCTGTTTCTGCTGCTGCTGGGCTCCCCCTCTTTCTCTTCCTCTTCCTCTTCCCCCCTCCCTCCAGGCTCCCCAGGCCCCCTGGCAGCCCCCAGACCCACCCCACAAGCCCCCTTCCCTCCCCATCTCCCCTTCAGGTTTAAAACCTCACCCTCCTCCAAAGTTGGAGCAGCATCTTTCCCCTTTCCTCCCCATCCCTCTTTCTCCCTTTCTCTCTCTCTCCTCCTTCTCCTCTATCTATCTATCCTCCTCTTTCCCTTTCTCTCTCTCTCTCTCCTCCTCCTCCTCTATTAGATCTATCTAACTATCTGTCTCCCCACCTTCTTTTCCCCGATCATTCCCTCTCTCTCTCCTCTTTCTCCTCTATCTATCTATCTATCCTCCTCCTCTTTCTCCTTCTCTTCTTTTCCCCTATCATCCATCTCTCTCTCTCCTCCTTCTCCTCTATCTCTCCTCCTCCTCTTTTTCCCTATCATCCATCTCTCTCTCCTCCTCCTCCTCTTTGCTGGGGCTGTGTGTGTGTGTGTGTGTGTGAACCTTTCCCTTGCCCCCTCTTTGCATTTGGGATTTGGGGTGTGTGTGTGTGTGTGTGTCCTTCCCTGGGATGGAGAGGGAGAGGAGGGCTGGAGAAAGAGCCAGGGCTTGATCCTTTTTTTAAAAAAAAGAAATCCCTATAAGGGAAAGACCCCCCCCATCCAAGACCCCCCCCCACCGGTCCGGAGCCAGGTCCCTTGGGCTTTCCCCTCCGGGGGCTTTGTGGTCCCTGGTCCCCCTGCCTGCCTGCCCCCCTTTTCTCCTCCTGCTGGAGTCGCAGGGGTTCCGCGGGGGGGAGGTCCTCCTCCTCCGCGCCCTGGGCATGAAGATGATGAGGATGGCGGGAGGAGGAGGAGGAGGAGGAGGAGGAGGAGGAGGAAGCAGCGGCGGCGCCCTCCACCAGAACGGCCTCTTCGCTCCATCAGCCCAGCAGCAGACCCAGAGCCAGAGCCAGAGCCAGAGCCAGAGCCAGAGCCAGCAGAGCAGCCCCCAGACCCAGACCCAGACCCAGCCTCATCAGAGCCCCTCCGGCCCCCCCAACCCTCCAGGAGCCCCCCAGGGCCAGCAGACCCCTCCTCAGCCCCACATGGAGTCGGATCCCCCCGACTCTAGGAAGAGACCCCTGGAGACCCCCACCGAAGCCATCAGCACCAAGAGGAGCAACACAGCAGGTCAGGAGAGCGGGGGGTTGGGTTGGGGATGATGGGAAGTGATGTCTTTTCTGGGGTGGGGGGTGGAGGAAGACAGGATATGTATGGGGATGATGGGGAGTGAGATTTCTGGGGGGCACCCGGAGAAAGGCTATAGGGGATGCTGGGGAGTGGTCTTTTTGGGGGTGGAGGAAGGCAGGACTGGAAGAAGGTTATGGCGGATGCTGGGAAATGATATTTTGGGGGGATCTGGAGGAAGGCTATGGTGGATGCTGAGAAGTGAAATTGGGGGGCTGGAGGAAGGTTATGGTGGATGCTGGGAAGTTATTTTTGGGGGGGGAATCTGGAGAAAGACTATAGTGGATGCTGGAAAATGATTTTTAGGGGGAAGTGGGGAGGAAGGCGATGGTGGATGCTAGAAAGTGATTTTGTGGGGGGGGGGTCTGGAGGAAGCTTATGGTGGATGCTGGATACTGATATTTTCTTTGGGGTGTATGTGGGGGAAGACAGGACTGGAGGACGGCTATGGTGACTGGGGTTTGAGGACTGGAAAAAGGTTATTCTGGAATTTGGGGTGGGGAAAGGCACCGAAATCTCACCCTCCTTGATCTGATGATTCCCCCCCCCCAATGCTTTCTTTGCAAGGTGGATATACAATTATTTTTATTTTTTGGAGGGGGAATACACAAAGAGGGCCCCCCTGGTCCTTCCAAATGGGTCTCCCCATTTCAGAGGCCTGTTCTTTGGATCTCCTCCTGCCCCCACTTTGAAATCTGTCCTACAAAGCAATCTCCCCCCCCCCCCAATTTGTATTTCTCTATCTCTACCCGCCCTCCCATGAATATTCTCTTCTTCTTCTCCCCTTGAACTCCATCCCTGCCCTCCATCTGGGCGCCCACCTGAGCCTGCTTTCTCCACCTCTGCACCAAAAACTTCCAACCAACCCCCCCCCATATGTGCCCCCCATCTTTCGCCTGCCTCCATCTGTCCCTTCTTTCATCCCCTCATTACCATCTCTCGATTTCGGATTTTCCTTTATTCTCATTCTTCAATTGCTGCCTTCATCAATGCTCATGTGGGATTTTTCTCAGGACCAGAGCCTACAAATCTACCCCCCTTCCTTCTCCCTACCCCCCTAAAAAAAAAAACAGGAGATTTCACCCAACCTCTGTAGTGCAGGGTTGAAGGGACAGGTGCCATTCTTTCGGATTCATCCCCCTAATTTTTTTTTTATTTTTTTTTGCTTTAAATTTGATCCTCAGTTAATACCTTCTGTACTTTTACTGCTTCAAGCTGTCATGAGTACTGGTCAGCCTGGTTTCAAGTCCCTCTTTAACCCAACCTCTGTAACGCAGGATCTGATGCCATTCTTTCTGGTTCAGCCCAAATATGTATTTTTTTTAACTTGATTTCCCCCCCCCCAATTAATGTCTTCTATACCTTTATTCCTACAAACTGTCCTTAGTATTGGTCAGCCTGGTTTCCAATCCCCCTCCTTCTATGTACCCAGGGGAATCCTACACACCATTTTATTTTCCTTTGACTTGTAAAGAGGAGTGTACAAAATGCAACCCCCCCCCCCATCCTTAAGCCTTTATATTTCCCTCCCTGCAAAGATTTTTCCCAGTCCATAGGCAGCCGGTTCTGTCAAAATGGAGTCTGTTAGAATAACTGTAGGCTTGCAAAGGAAAAGGGGAAGGGGTGGAGAATTATTTTCTCTGTGTGTCCCCCCCCCTAGACACAGAGTCTATGGAAAACCTGTCAGACCCCAACCAACCCCACCCCGCTTTCCCATCTGCCTGAGGAAATGAAGACGGGAAGGATGTGAAATGTTGAACTCAAAAGAGGATGCCAGAGAGCTGGGATGTTGGAAAGGGCTGTTTTATGAATCCAGGGATTATTAGGGAGAGAGGATGGTGCTGGTGGAAAGATATTATCAACTGAATATAAGATTGACGGCAAATGCTTAAGGCTTACAAATATTTCTAAGGTGATGGATTTTGCACACACACACACACACCCCTAAAAAAAAACCCAACATGAAAAATGCAGCCTTGCTCTTGCATTTTTGAATTCTAGTTGTCACTGAGGCGACGTAAAAATAGATATTTGTAAAAGGCCACCTTCTGTCTCTCGTATGTTTCTCGAACTGGGCTCCTTTGGTGATCGGAGCAGAGTTTTGGTTCTTTGGGTGCCTTTGAACCAACGGTCATAGCTGTCTATCGTTATTTACTTTCCTGCCTGGCCAGTTCTAATCATCTTTATTATTTAGTAGTAGTAGTAATAGTAATTGAATGTGTTTCTGTTTCATTGCTCGGAATGATGAGGGTATATGGACACACATGAGCAAGCTCTCCCTTTCTTTCTTTCTTTCTTTCTTTCTTTCTTTCTTTCTTTCTCTTTCTCTCTAACACACTCACCCTCCAGATGTAATTAACATTTTGAGATGCATTTGGGGCGTCAGCATTAGAGGCGAGAAGCAATAAATATTGTGTCTGAAACAACCCTGGGTCCCTCTGGGGAAATCTCCCTCCTTTATGACAAGCCTTTCTGATGGGACTAATGGAGCGATGGGCAAGGAATAAAAAATGGAGGGAGGATGGAGTTCCCCCCAAATGTGTTTGCGTGATTTAGGGTGAGGAAAATAAGGCAGGGCAGGACCGGCGAGGCGAGCGAGAAGGAGGCGAGAAAGATCTGGAAATATATATTCTAAGCATGTCTTAGGAGGCTGGCTGCACTGGAGGAGAGAGATGGCAGGGAGATCTGGTGGGTGTTGCTGCAAGATAGGAACAAGGATATTGACCAGAATATTGCATATGTGTGTGTATATATATATATATATATATATATATATATATATGCATGCATGCATACATGCACCTATGACAAATGCCTTGTGCCTGCTTGCTTTGGCTGGTCAATAAGTCTACCTTGTTTTGTTCCTGGGTTGTTTTCTTCCAAAGCGATGACAGGTTGGGGTTGAGGAGGATTGGCCGGTTGGGCTGATTCCAGTGATGGATTTGGGGGAGGGAGAAGGGGAAGCATTGATGGTACTGCGGGGTGGGGGGGGGTGGAAGAGAGAGAAGGAGTGTGACGGAGATGGAGGGGGACGCATTAGTGGTACCTAGTGTGCGTTGCCAAAGGACACCGATGGCAGGCAGAATGCACACAAGCGAGAGCCATGCAGGCCTCATGGCCCAGCTGGGAGGTTAGTGCGTGCGGTGGCTGAGGAGCATCATCATCATCTGTGTGTGTCTCTCTCTGTGTGTGCGTGCATGTGTGTGTGTGTGTGTGTGTGTCTCCCATCCGTCTGTCTGTCTTTGTGTCATCATCCCTCACGGGTGGGTGAAGGTCAAATGGGGTGGGACGTTTTCTGCTCGAGAAAAGGAGGGTGGATTGGAAGGGATGGAGATGGAGATGGAGAGAGACACTCTGCCCCTGGCCTGGACTAGTTTTGGTGGGACCCAAAATCCGAGGCTGCGTATGCAATCTGATTCATCGGGACTCTTTGACGGCGAAGGGGCAGATTGTTTGGCCAGCCCTGATGGGTCTCTTGGGGACTTCCACCCACCGAGACCAGGATGTCCCCTTTGAGCTCTAGGAGTGAAGCCCAGGCCTTCCCAGCAGTGGGAAGAGCCGACGTCACCAGCAGGAGTGGATGCGGTGGTGATGGTGGCGGTGGTGGTGGCCAGAGGAAGATAAAGACCTTCGCTGTCTCAGTGACTGCAGGCTTTGTAGCACAGTCGAAGGGATCTCCATCTCTGGACGGTCAATGGTGAAGGAGGACCTCCGGGTTGGAGCTGTGGGGTGTGCATTGTGAGGGCGAGTGATGAGATGCAGAAGGAAATGCACTGCAAGGATGCACACATACATACATACATACATACATATATACATACATACATACAGAAGACTGTAGACTGAGGTTCCCAGCCCCATCATTCTTGCAACCTTATGATAAGTCAAGGTTAGCACTGGGAGTCCTGAGTTCAGCTCCTGACATCCCTCCATGACCTTGGAGGAATCATTGCTTTTCTTATTTTGTGTGGTGCTTTTAAAAACAAAAACAAAAAAGAGCTCTCTCCTGTGTGAGCCCTGAGGAAAAGGGGTTTACTTTACCATAGCCTCCCTTTTGCTGGAATGCGGGCATCCGCCTGCTTTCCCAAAATGGCTGCAAAAGCGACTGCTTTCCCATCCTGAGCTTGTTTCACAGTGATGGGGGAAACCCGGCCCATTGCAGACCACTTTCACAGCAAAAGGAGGTTTTGTTCTGCTCAAGATGGGTTGGGGTGAGTTGAGAGATAAATAAAGCAAAACCTACTGCAGTTTTATGAGCACAGGGGGAACCTTGCATCATGAAAGAGAAAGAGAGAAGAGCAAGCCAGGTACTTAGACACCTGTTTGAGTTAGGAAGCAAGGCATGGAAATCAGTGGAAATATTGCTCTTTCCGCCTGTTCCTCCTCTTCCTCCACCAGGATCCATGTGGCCAAGCAGCATCAGGGTATGATCAAGATGGAAGAGGTTATTATTGAAGAAGAACAGACATGCTAAGGGAGGCTGCAGGTGTTTCCTTTTGTCTGAGCCTACTGGGGAGGGCAAGATCTCTCCTCCCTCCCCTTCACTGATAAGTTCATAGGGTATAAACTATTTTTGCCCTTTTAACTCTGTTTGCAGCAACTTGAAGTAAGCTGAGGGCAAAAGACAAAAGTGGGAGGAAGAGAGAGAAACTGGGACATTTTAAAAGCAGCTGAAAAAATGGGATGACAGAGGATTAATCGGGTCTCTCCCTGCCAAATCAGGACAGTTGGAGAATATGCAAAACGCAGAGGCCCTTAGATCAAACACAGACCCTGGCACAAAACAACAACAACCCTTCAAATGATCAAACCCAAATAAAATGAGCAGTCTAGCAGGTCTGTGGGGAGTGACCCAGTGTTTTGCCATGAAGTGTGATACCAATTTTATGTGACGGCTTTTTGCTCACTTTGTGGGAATTATGGCTTGCGATCAGGTGGGTGTGATCGGTGCAGTGAGTTCCCAGTTTTTAAATCTTTTTGAGGCTGAGGTAGCTGACCAGGAGATATGGAGAGCAACCCAAAGATGTGTGGGCAAGATACTGGGATGGTGGTAGAGAAGTTCCACTCTCAGGCTGCTAAACACTTGTTCACAGCTTTGGAAAATGAACCTTTGACAGCTCCCAGAATTCTGTGGCCAGTATGGCCATTCTGGAATCTGTCTTCCAATAAAGTAATTTTATTCTGAGCTCTGCTTATGGAGAATTGGGGTCTCTTGGCATGAGGGTCTCCATATGAAGAAGAAAGAGGAGGAGGAAAACTTTTTTCTGTGGTCTTCTGGAAATGGGCATGTTGACTACATGGTCATTTTCCTTTTTCCATGTGGGAAGACTGCAGCAGGCATTGTGCATGGTCTAAAATAAGCTCTGACAATATAAGATAGGAGTCAGTGACATGTTCCATCACCAGTGTGAAGACAAGTCCAGAGCCTCCATGCCGTTTAGAAATGTTTCTTATTTCGCATACAGGTGCACCTCAATGTGTAGAGGTGCATCTGAGGGAAAAGGTATGGGGTCCATTCACATTACACAAATATAGTGCGAATATTTCCACTTTTATTGCCATGGCTGCATCTTATGCACCTCGGTGGAAATGAACTTTGTGGCTCAAGTCATTTCCAACTTATGGTGACATAAAGGTGAACCTCTCATGGGGTTTACTTGGCAAGTTTCTTCAGAGAACGTTTGCCATGGCCATCCTTTGAGCCTGAGAGAGTGTGACATGCCCAAGATCACCCAGTGGGTTTACATGGCTGAGCCAGGATTCGAACCCTGGTCTCCAAAGTCATAGTCCAACCCTCAAACCATTCTATCATGCTGGTTCTCCTACTTAATAGCAATACTTAATATCAAGAAGATCACAGGGCAGCTTTCAAGCTAGTTTCTGTCTACTTCTGGGGGAAAGCTAATAAGAGATGGGTAACATCTGGACAAGTCCTCCCAAAAGGCTGAATGTTCCAGGCCTACAAATGGCACAAAGAAAGAGCACTGAGAGGATTCAACATATTCGGATAGCGCCATGCTTAGGGAGTCTATGCAGACCAAGGCTGCTGGCAACAAAGTCCTTTTAGTTGCCTACCTCTCTTCTAAGAGGTGACAAGGGGCTACTTGGTCATTTTTCTTTCTGTTCCGTCTCAGTCAATTTTCTACTGCAATGCCTATGGTCTCTTCCATTGAGAAACAACAGCCTTTTCGAGAGAGTCTTATCTCAAAGCTTGGTTTTCAGTTCAGAGCATGCACAAAGTAGGAATAGACATTGCAGTTCTCCTGAGCATGTGCAGAGTTCCTCCCACCTACATTAAGAAATGGAGATCCCAAGTGCTTTGAGCTTGGGAGCCTTGAGCCTCAGGTGCTGAATGGAGGAGGGAAATGCCCATAGTTTGAGCCAGGAAGCTAACAGCACCGCTCAAAATCCTCTCTGGCCCTAGGAAACAGGTGAGCTTCAAGTGCCCATCCTATACCACTGCCTCCTATACAGCTCTGAGGTTTAATGCATTCTCTCAGTTGGACCAGTTAATTCTTAGAGGAAGCTTGCTAGGCCATCTCTCTGGATCTGGGTAGGAATTATGCACCCCATGGGCTACAAGTAGCCCATCAAGGCATACCCTCCAACATTTAACAGATGAACATTGGGATACATGCAGCCACGCATGATCAGAATGTGGCCGAGATGGGAAACGTTATTAATGAGGAGGAACAGAGAAGCGAGAAGAGGCTGCAGCAGGTTGCTTTTGCCTGGGTCTACTGGAAAAGGCAAAATGTCCCACCACCTGCACTCTCCCTAGCTGACTTAATTGAGTGCAAACTCCTTTTGCATTTTGAACTCAATTTGCACCAATTGAAGGAAGTGAAGGACAAAGGAGGAAAGTGGGAGGAGTAGAGAGGGACTGGGACAATTTTAAAGCAGCTAAGGAAGTGGGACGGCAGAGGACTAATCAATACTGTCCCTGTCAAAGCAGGACAGTTGGAGGGTATGCCAAGGCCTTTTGTGTGGTTTTTCAACAGCAGTATTCCCCCCCCCCACAATAAAACCCCATAATCCCTCTAATTAAAACCAATACCCTATCCACCTAGAGATCATTTTGGGGCTGAGGGCCCTGGGGACCACTAAAAGAGCCCTGTGGGCTAGACTTTGCCTACCCCTGCCATACAGAGTGATATGCCAGGCTCTTTCAGCCTGTGTTTAAAAAGTAATTTAAAAAAAAAAGGACAGCATGTTTCTAGTCCTTAAGGAGATTCTTCAAGGCATTGTTCTGACATAGCCTTCCCTGAACCCAACAACCTCCAGCTGTTTGATTGAGAACACTCATCATCCCCAGCCAACACTACCATCAAAGAAAGAAACTCACCAAGATCAAATATTTTCCCAAAGAAAGACAAGTTTTCACATATAATCTTGCCACACCTCTGTCCACTTTCAAACCCTCCAACATTTCATAAACGAAAACAGGGACATATGTGGCCAAGCAACATAAGAGTGTGGTCATGATGGCAAAGCTAAGAGAAGCTGCAGCAGTTTGGTTTTGCCTGAGCCTTCTGGGAAGAGCAAGATTCTGCCCCGTCCATTCCTTTTCCTCCACTCATTTAATTGAAAATAAGCAATGTTTGTTCTCTGAAGTCAGCTTGCAGCAACTGAAGTAAGCTGAGAGCAAAGGGGGAAAGTGGGAGGAAGAGAGAGAAACTGGGACATTTTAAAAGCAGCTGGAAAAGTGGGATGGCAGAGGATTAACTGGGACTGTCCCTGCCAAACTGGAGCAGTTGGAGGGTGTGCTGTTTACCATGTCGATCATGTCAATGGATAGAAGTGGGCGCGGTGGAAGGGGCAAAGAGGTTATAATTCTTGGCTCATTGTTGATCTTGGGATTTGTCCTTTGAGATCAGCGCTTTTGCAGCTGTTTGCAGATGTTCTGTCTGGGGGAAGGGAGAGAGAGGGAGGAGGATGATTATCGTTTTAGCTTAGACATAACCAGTCTTGTTCCAAACAATTCTACACACATCCCAGACTACGTGAGCGGCATCACCCGGTTTCTGCAGCTGGTGCGACTGAGGCTAATCGGCCATCGGATCTGATCCGGGGGTGGTGAAGACGAGGGCTTGAACCTGACCTACTTTTGCACACTAAAGAACCACAGCGATGGATGGTTCAGCAGCTGGAAGAAAACTTGACATGTATTGCATGTGCTGGTCACTTGCCTTTGCCACCTTACCTGCCCACCGACTGCAATGCATTGGCATGGGCAGTATCTGTATCATGCACCCTTCTCCAGAACTTGGGACAGTTACTCTTTTTGACCACTACTCCCAGAGCTTTCCTCCTCTGCCAGCATGGTTGCTTTCCAAAACAATAACTTTTCTTAGCTCAGCTCTTCTCCACCTTGTGTCCTCTCCCTCTCCATTCCCTTCAGATCATCAGTCTAAAAGCAAGTAAGGTTAGGCAAAGAGTTTGGAACCATGGAGAAGAGTTATCAGTTGGAAAAGAACTACAGAGCTGAAAGGGATCCTAAGGTCATTTAGTCCAACCCCCCAGCCATGCAGGAATACACTAAAACACTTCTGGGAGGTGGCGATCGACCTCTGCCCACCTTCTGAAGCAGTCAATTTCACTGTCAAACAACTCTCACAATCAGAAAGTGATACTTGATCTCTTCCTAGAGAAAGCATGTAGAGAGATCTTGTCGCACCTTTGAGAGAACAGAGTTGGCAGCATGAACTTCTTTTGTAAACAGAAGGCTATTTCCTCAGATGCATTTGGTCTTTCAAGTTTCTTGAAGAGGTTGATGGATTTCCACTTCATTTGACTAAATTTGGTGCTTTCCATAGTTCTAGTACTGTACTATGAAACTGATTTTAAAAAATCAGTTCCCAAAAGCTTGCTGGAAAAGAAAGGTCTTAACCTGCTGCCAAAAAGAAAACAGTACAGGAGCCATCTTATATTCCCTAGGGAGGGAGTTCCAAAATGTGAGAGCAGCCACCAAGAAGGCTTTTCATCTCGTATTCCCATCAACCGTGCTTGTGAAAGTAGAGAGAAAAATAACTTTTTGCATTTACCCCTCTGTTTAGCTGGGCATAGATTTTCATGTAATTTTGTATAAAGTGGGATGGATATTGTACAATTTTCAGTTAATTTGAAAAAACGCATAAATTGCTTAAAAGAACAGCCACCCACCCAATTTCATTTTTATATGTGCCCCATCATATTTAGTCTGCTGTGATGAAAGGTTTTTTATATAGGATGTTTTGAAAAGTGTTTCTAGTTAGGTTTTAATACCCTACATAAGTAACAGTAAGATGTTTGGTCATGAACTTACTAGATCAGTGGTTCCCAGACTTTGGTCTTCCAGATGTTTGGGACTTCACCTCCCAGAATTCTTGACCATTGGCCAAGCTGGCTGGGACTTCTGGGAGGTGAAGTCCAAAATATCTGGAGGGCCAAAGTTTGGGAACCACTGCTTGACTAGATGAACCTCAGCCAGTCTAGCAGGGAACTGAAAATCTGTGCTGCAACAAGATACTGATCTACCTGGGAAGATGGTTGCATCTACACTGCAGAATTAATACAGTTTGGCACTGCTTTACTGTAATTGCCGTGGCTCAATGCTACACAATTCTTGGGTTTGTAGTTTTGTGAGCGATTTAGCTTTCTCTCTTAGAGAGCTCTAGTGCCACAACAAGCTACAAATCCCAGGATTGCATAGCATGGAGCCATGGCAGTTAAAGCGGTGTCAAACTGCGAAAGCTTATGATACAACTTCTTTTGCACAGTTAGTCTCAAAGGTGCTACAAGATCCTTTTGCATCCTGATACTCCAAATTAACACAGCTATTAAGGCTCTGAATTGTCTCCCAACAGTAGGAGTGTTACAGTTACAATTTTTAAACAAGTAACTTTTGCTGGACTTTTCATCAAAGGCAGCTGGTTCCCTTTTGGTTACAAAGACCTCTGAATGCAAGCTGCTTACCTGTGCTGCAAAGCATGCTTCCTTCTGATCCACAATCCATCTTCTTGTCACCTTGACAGCTGCAAATACATCATGAGGAAGCCGCACAATTCACAAAATCTGGAAAAGGCAATTTTATGGAATACACAACTCCTAAATTTTCCCTAGCCAGCATGGCCAGTGGGGAAGAAAAAGAAACCTTCCATGCTCTGTGTATAGCATGAATCAAGTCTTGAACCGTGTGATATTCTTCCTCTAATATTTACAACCCAAAAACACAAAAATATTTTAAAATTAGGTTACAAAGAAAGAGGAGTGAAATGACCCCTTGCTAAGTAACAGCTATAATATAATGTAACATAATATTCTTGTATTATTGGATAAAACAAACTAATTATATGTCACTAGGTATTTTGTAACTTTTCTTTCCAATTCCTGGGAGGATACCTGTACTACTTTTCTGTGTTTAATTATACTGTTCTTTTAATATCATAAGCCTCTCTGGGTCCCAGTTCTGGGAAAAGAGTGGGATAATAATAATAATAATAATAATAATAATAATAATTGGAATAATAATATCTGCATGCATATTTACAACCTTGACCTGGTATTATTGGCAACTCTGTTTTGCCATCTGTAAAATGGGTTTTGAGGGCCAGAGTGGTGTAGTGGCTTGAGTGTTGTACTAGGACACTTGGAGATCAGGGTTCGAATCCTGGCTTGGCCATGGAGACCCACTGGGTGACCTTGGGTGAGTCACACTCTCTCAGCCTCAGAGGCTGAAGAAATGTGCCAAGAAAACCCTATGACAGGTTTGCCTTAGGGTCGCCATAAGTCGGAAACGATGTCAAGGCACACAACAACAGTAGCAAAATGGGTTTTATAATGTTCTTCCTGACAGATCCGAGCCTATGGAAGCGTCTTGCATTTTGAAAAGTGGTGGGAGCTGTCTAGCAGTCCAGAGACTCTCTCAAAGCTACAGAATCTGCTTGATGGTTCTTGAACACATACATCTCTTCAATTTGAGCATACATCAGGCTTCAGCCCCATACTTGTGCAAAGTATTAGCTTTTGCTAAAAATATAGCTTTTCGTCCTTCCCTGTGATCAGCCCGATTGTTCCTTGTCCCAGGCTGATAAAACTGGGTCAGATATTCTGAGCTTCTGATTCATAAAGACTTGAGTTCTAAAGGCGTGTTAAAAGCAGCAGAAGGAAGGCGATGCCATAGATGAAAACCGGCGCACATATGGCCAAGGAACATCAGAGTGTGACCAAGATGGCAAAGGTTTTTTAATGAGGAAATGCTCACAAAGCCAGGAGAGGCTGCAGCAGTTTGCTTTTGCTTCATGGGGGGAAAAAGGCCAACAAGGTTCTGCCATCTGCAACTGAAGGAGGCTAAGGACAATGGGCCAAAGTGAGCGGAGGGGATAGAAACCGAGACATTTTAAAAAGCAACTGGAAATGTGGGACAATAAAGGATTAGTTGTCTCTCCCGAATCAGGACAGGTCTAGGGTTTGCATTGCAAGCCCCATCTCAGAAAGATACAGCATAGGAAATAATACAAGATATGTTGAAGGTAAACATGAAAATGGAACCAGAACTATTTTTTGATTAAATATAATAGAGGAAAAAGAATGTAGAAAGCATTCTGGGGGAAAAAAATCCTATATATGATAACTGTGGCAAGAATGGTGTTTGCTAGACAATGGAGGAACTCAGTGATACCTTCCATAGATTAGATATAATGGAGATAGAGAGATTGACTATGTATTTAAAAGATAAAATAATCACAGAGAGGGAAGATATCTGGGAGCCAGTAGTGAGATATTGTAACAAAAGATGATCATATACAGAGAATATATATATATATATATATATATATATATACATACATATATATATATATATATATACATATATATATATATATATATATACACACACACACACACACACACACACACATATATATATATATTGCATTTATAATTTCAGAAAACAGACATATGCAAAAAAAAGAGGGGAAAACAAAACAGGAATATGCACAGTTTGGTTGTAACACAACAACAATATAATTTTATTTTATTTTTAGAAAGAGGTGGTAGCGAGAGATAAAAGAGATTTTGGAAAGAGGAACTATGAAGACAAGAATTTTATTCCAATATGAATAGCAGAAGACCAAGGTGGAGTGGGGGATAAAGAATTTAAATGGAAATGTATATGGAAATGTATATGTCAAGAACCAATATGGCTGCTGTTAAGATATCATAATGATAAGATGTATTTAATAATAAAAATTATATGATAAAAAAAGAAAGATATAGCATAGGTATATCTTTTATGAGCCAGAATGGTGTAGTAGTCTGAGCATTGCATTATGACTCTGGAGACAAAGGTTTGAATCCTGGCTTGGTCACGTAAACCCATTGGGTAACCTTAGGTGAGTCACGCTCTCTCAGCCTCGAGACGATGGTAATGGTAAACTCCCTGTGAAGAAACTTGCCAAGAAAAACCCATGAGAGGAATGCCTTTGGGTCACCATAAGTCAGGAATTACTTATAGGCAAGTAATAACAGCAACATCTTTTGTCGGTTTAAAGAAGGGCAAAGCTTCCATACCAGGAGAACCAATTCTCCACAACATGGTGCTTTCCAGATGTGTTAGAATACAACTCCCCAAATCCCTGGAAAGTGGAGCTGTTGGGATGTCTAGTCCAACACATCTGGAAGTACCTGGTTGGGTTGCCTGGAGGTAATGGAAGTTATAGTCTTCCTTAAACTGATATACTATGTGGACTATTACAACGCTTGTAGACCAAGACTTTTGGAGGACAATCAGGTTGAGGAAAGTTGGAGCGTGAGGCTTCTAAATTGGGAATGAGCAACCATTATAAAATAACAATCAGATGGAAGAAAGTGAAGAGAGAGCAATTATTTTTAGAACTCAAGGTTACACAATTCCATATTTGTTGTTGTGTGCCTTCAAGTTGCTTCTGATATGTGACAACTTATCATGAGGTTTTCTTGGCAAGATTTGTTCAGAGGAGGTTTGCCATTACCTTCCCCTGAGCCTGAGAGAGTGTGACCTGCCCAAGGCCACCCAGTGGGTATCATGGTTGAGCTGGGAATCGGACCCTGGTCTCCAGAGACATAATCAAGTACACAAACTATGCTGGCTCTCAAAATGGCTGTGTGTGTGTCGACCACTGGCTTTTAATCATGACAGTTATAAATCCTCCATGTCCAGGAGCAGTATACCTCTTTGAGCAATGGATGCAGGGGATGGCTTTCGTGTCTGTACTTTGCTTGAACCATGGACAGGGGCTGCTAAAGGTAGGGGAATGAATGGAAAGAGGCCGTGAGAGTGAGTGGAGCCAAGGGCAGAGAGATGGAAAAGAGGGACAGCAGGTTGCACGTTGCTGATCAGCTTGGACTCCATCACAGCCTTCTAATGACTTAACGGGTTTAATCCACCCAAGAGGGAATTCTTTTAAGTGGATTTGGGCAGAAGATCCTCCAGCTTAGAGAAATTATGGCAGGAAGCTCGCCAAGGCTTTGGGGGACCAAATGGAAGGCAGAGGTGCGCCAAGAATGGAGGACGTTCACACCATCCCCACGTTTTCCTTTTAGTAAGATCACTGATTTCCCCTTCTTTTAAGAGATGCAACAAAGGCTGTCATCACCTAGAACTCAATCTGCCAGCTATTTCCCACTGCATTAATACATATCCTCCAACTCAAACAAAAATCCACCAAACAGTGATAACCTTTATTGGCCAACCCAAATGCACAATATCCTTCTTGCAAGCTTTCGAAGCTTCACTGGCTTCTTCTTCATTAGGCAAGATGTTACAAACCAAAGAGGAGAAAAAGCAATTGGAGGTGTTAGTGAGATATATCCTCCAAATGTCCTGGTTTGGCACGGACGATCCCAATTAATTCTCTGTCATTCTGCTTTTTCAGTTGCTCGAAAAATGTCCCAGCTTCTCTATTTTCCTTCCACTTTCCCCTTTTGTCTTCAGTTTGTCTTCCTTCCACTGCTGCAAACTGATCTGAGAGCATAAAATTAGTTTGTCCTCAGTCAGCTTCCCAGTTGGCTCAGGCAAAAGCAAACTGTGGCAGCTTCTTCTAGTTTGTATGTGCTTCCTCATTAATAACTTTTGCCATCTAAACCACATTATTTTGCCATCTAAACCACATTCTGAAGTCGCACATGTGTCCCATTTTTCATCTGTGACATGTTGGGAGGGGGCTATGGTAATATAAGTTTAGAACAAAATTAATTTGGGCTTTTTCATTGGGAAGTGAAGCGTGGTTTCTGTTGTGCACCACAATGCCAACTTAACAGGAACAAAGTCCATTAAATACAGTCGTCCCTCCTTAGCCACAGATTCTTTGCCCACGGATTCAATTACCATGGCTTGAAAATATTTTAAGAAAATATACATTCCCAAAATGAACCTTGATTTTGCCATTTGATATAAAGGATACCATTTTTGATACCATTGTATATTATGGGACTTGACCATCTACAAATTTTGGTATCTATCGTAGGTCCTGGAATCCCTAGTGGATATCAAGGGCTCTCCATAATAATAGAGTTGCATCTTACGACTGCAATCTCAACTACAGAGCATTATGTACGAAGCAATGAAAAGGAAATACTCAAAGCAATCCGGGAATTATTCTTGCATGAAAGATGTAGGACATTTCTAAAGAATTCCCTAGCTATATAGAACCCCAGCTGTTGCGATTCTTTAGCTGGGACCCAGAGGAGTTAAACTAGCCTCAAAATCCATTTAAAAGTGTGGAAAGGTGGACATATCCCAGACGTGCAACCAAAATTCTGGCTTAAGGGAAAACATGTGGAGAATATGCTACCTGAGGGAGATAAATGCATGAAAGTTGGTGACGGTAATGTGTAGGGGGTTTCTGGGATATTTTCCCAAGATGCATTGCATTCAAAAGGGGAAAGGAATATGAGAACCGGGATGAATTGGTTCTTTAAGGAGGATTCTTGGAAGATAATCTAGAAAGAGGGAATTGATGGTGAAAGATGTGAATGTAATCTAAGTAGATGTTTAGTAATTGTTTTGCATTGTGTTTTGTGTTTTGTTTTTTTAAATGTCTTTAAAATGTTTAATACCAATATTATTTTTTAAACAATCTTTAAGGAATATAGTGTGCCAAGGATATCAGAGAGCGATTCACTTAGTGTAGACATAAATAAGGCTTCTGTTATCATGTATCATTTATTAAACAACTGCATGAAATATGCAAAACACAAAAGCTCATAGCGTTTACAAGCTTCCTAATGTTTCTTGGTATCAGAGGTCAGCAAAGTTTTAGGGTGTTTTGTTTTTTTTGGACTACAACTCCCAGAATCCTGCAGATTATATGGCTAATGCCCAGGCTATCTGGGGGATTTTGTGAGATCCAAAGAGTACTGTAACTTTTCCAAGCACTTTTGTTGTTGTGTGCCTTCAAGTAGTTTCTGATGGCAACCCTATGGTGACCCTATCATGGGGCTTTCTTGGCAAGATTTGTTCCGAAGAGGTTTGCCATTGCCTTCCCCTGAGGCTGAGAGTATGTGACTTACCCAAGGTCACCAGGTGGGTTTCATGGTTGAGCTGGGAATCCAAACGCTTTGCAGTATAATATAATGGATGCCTTGACCAACCTCTTCTCCTCCCTACTGCATCAATTGTGTGCAAACTACTTTTGCACTTTGCAAATTCAGTTTGCAGGAGATGAAGTAAGACAGAAGGAGGAAAGGAAGAAGGAAGGGAGAAAAATTGGAGCACTGTAAAAGCTAATGAAAAAGTGGAACAACAGGGGATTAAGCGGGATTGTCCCAGTCAGATTGGGATAGTTGGAGAGTATGGTTAGCCATTGGTATCCACTGCGGTTTGGTTCCAGGATCCCCTATGAAAACCAAAATCCACGGATGCTGAAATCCCATTAAATACAATGGAGCAGTAAAATGGTGCCCCTTATATAAAATGCCAACATCAAGATTTGCTTATTGGAATTTATATATTTTTACAGAAATATTTTTACATTTAACAAAAAACATTTTCAAGCCTTGGGTGCTTGAATCTGTAGATTAAAAAATCCGTGCATCAGAGGCCAATTGTATTTAGGGGGGCCATTTGGATTTTCAACTTCAGGTATCAACCTGATGGCGAAGGAGCAATCGCTGCTCCAGTGGAAGGAAGAAGATGTGTAAGATATGTTAGAAATTCATGCACAGATGCATGGAGTCATGGAGACACCCACACCACATGCTATGTGCCTTGCTATCAATCCGTCTCTTAGGATTCTTTTGATGTGGCAAAGAGGAGAGACAGAGATCTTTGGAGAGGGAGCAGAGATCGGTTTTTGTCAACCAAGGTCTCTTTGATTTCGTACCCTAGGGGACCTTTGCAATCTGGACACAACAGCAGGTCCAGATCGCTTAGCACAAGGTGCCTCACCAGTCCTGGCATGAGCATCTTTGCCAGCATGGGCCTGAAAGCATAAAGTAGGTCAGGTCTGTATCTCAGGTAAGCTCTGTGCAAGAGCAACAACCCATCCAGGGGCCAGATAAAAATAGGCGCTCTCATCTCAAGGCGAGGGGGCGTTCCTTGTTATAACTGATTAGGAAATAAAATGTTCCTTTTGTATTGTTGTATCGCTGGCCCCTTCCCATTTCGATGTATGGTTTTGAAAACTGGAGAGCGAAGAAAGCCGATGGCAGG
This sequence comes from Phrynosoma blainvillii, assembly GCA_026167975.1. Taxonomy (NCBI): domain Eukaryota; kingdom Metazoa; phylum Chordata; class Lepidosauria; order Squamata; family Phrynosomatidae; genus Phrynosoma; species Phrynosoma blainvillii. The sequence continues at coordinate 3,990,308 of JANUYF010000008.1, forward strand.
GGGGGAAAATCAACGCATTTGAAATGTGGTGCTGGAGAAGAGTTCTGTGGATGCCATGGATGGCTAAAAAGACCAATAAATGCATCCAAAAGCAAATCAGGCCCAAACTCTACCTGGAAGCAAAAATGAATAAAATGAGGTTGTTGTATTTTGGCCCTATCATGCAAAGACATGACTCACTAGAAAAAAACTATAATTATTGGTAAAAATGAGGGTAGTAGGAAAGGATAGATAGATTCAATCAGATTCAGATTTAGATTCCAGATGGATAGATTCAATCAGAAAAGCCATGGCCATGAATCTGCAAGAGCTGAGCAAGGCGGCTGAGAGCAGAGTGACTTGGAAGTCTTTAATTTATAGCGTTGCCATAGCTTGAAGTCGACTTGGAGGCAGTTAACAATAAAAGTTGTTGGCCTCTATCATCCCATGTAAACTTGAGAACACACTTGATATTGATTCCTGGTTAAAACAGACCAAGGTATATTTTTGGAGGGCTGTTTGGGAGAGGTAGAGTTCCCAGATCTCAAGTCTGGTCATGATTTTCAGAGCCTGGCTCTTCTCCTCTGATTCTGAGAGCGAGGGGAAGAAATCTCAGGAAAAGCACCTCACTTTGGAAAATGTGTCTGTGTTTTCTTCATAGGTTAGGCTTGGCATTTTCTATTTCAGTGGCATACTCTGCAATAGTGGCATTCTATCCAACATTTCACAGGTGAAAACTGGGACATGTGGCCAAGCAGCATCAGGGTTGCCATGCTATTAATTATAATTAACCAGAGTGCAGTGCTATTAATGAGGAAGAGCAGACAAGCTAGGAGATGCTGCTGCAGCAGTTTGCTTTTGCCTGAGCCTCCTGGGAAGGGCAAAATTCTGCCTCTCTGCTGTATTAACTGTGTGAAAATTACATTTGCCCTTTGAATTCAGTTTGCAGCAATCGACAAAATCTGAAGATGAAAGGGGAAGGTTGTAGGGAGAGAGAGAGAGAGAGAGAGAAACTGGAACATTTTAAAAGCAGCGGAAAAAGTGGGATGACAGAGGATTAATTGGGATTATCCCTGCCAAATTTGGGCAGTTAGAGGGTATGCTGCAGTTGATGCTTAAGGTGGCATCACAGGACTGCCCTTTGTAACATTATCCTTGTAACACCACCTGGGACATTACAAGGGATCATCTTTAGGTGCCCGGTTTTTGGCCCTGAAATCTCAGGCTTGGACTAGTCCTGATCTGGCAACCCTGAGGAAAGGTGATGGTTTGGGAACCCGTTCCTTTGGCTGTTAATTTAAACTAGCATTCTGCTTCCGTCAGTAAGTGGCTTTGGAAGTAAGACGTAGACGTAGTGACCATCCCTTGTGGTTTGTTGTTTCGAGGGCTCTCTGGGAGTCTACACTGTAGAAATAATGCAGTTTGACACCACTTGGATGGCCATCCTACAGAATCCTGGGATTTGCAGTTTGGTGAGGCACCAGCACCCTTTGGCACAGAAGCACTTAACAGTCCACCTCTGTTCTTTTTGCACATGGAGATTTATTACACTCTGATACGAGTGTGTGTGTGCATGTGCGTGCGTGTGTGTGTGTGTAAGAGAGATAGAGAGCATATCTAAATATCTGCCATTTTGGAGACCCAGGGGAGTTGCTGAGGCTAAGTGAATCAGTTCAAAACTCAGTCTAAAAATAAATGTTGAAAGGAGAGCGGTTGAGGCGGCCAGGTGAGTGAGCTTTTATCATTTCCTCTGGCATGCCTCTCATGTAAAGAATTGTAGCAGCATGTGGGTGTGCATGTGTGCTTTTTTTAAAAATTAATAATCAGGAAAAGCTCTTATTCTGAGTAGTCTGAGGTAGCAGCAATAGCTTATGGCAGCATTTATTGAATTGCGGTGAAGCCAGTCTGCTCCAGAGCGGCAACCTCAGGAGCAGCACTTCAGCCAGCTAGAAATAACTGCTGAACCCTGAATTCCCAGTGACTCTTCTTCCCTTTATCACACCAAGCATGCGCAAATAAGCACAGCGCCCTCAATGCATGCAACTGTGCAATGGGGAACAGTGCAGGGATCCTAAAGCAGCAGGGATAAGGAAAGGAAATGGGAACTGGAGGCATTTTGTTGCCAGGGCTCTGTGCCTGGATGATGCAACGGATGGAGTAGTGCCTTCTGCTGTTGTGTGCCTTCAAGTCATTTCCGACTTACGGCAACCCTAAGGTGAACCTATCCTGGGGTTTTCTTGGCAAGATTTGTTCAGAGGAGGTTTGCCATTGCCTTCCCCCGATGCTGATAGCATGCAAATAAATGGGGAATGGTTTCCAAGCTCTCCAGCTATTGAGATTTGGGAGAGACAGTGTCCATTAAACCTTTGTTGTCCCAATTTATCAGCTGCTTTTACAAAGTCCCAGTTTCCTCCCACTTTCCCCCTTTGTCCACAGGTTACTTCAGTTGAGACAAATGGAATTCAAAGTGCAAAAGTAGTGGACACTCAGTTAACTCAAAAGCCCTATAAGTCTTACCTTTTGGTTTTGGTTTTTAAACAAAGGCAAAGCGAAGGGAACATAATGTTCCTATATGTTCTTATATGTCTCCGAATGAAAAAGAAAACACTTTGAGGTTGGGAATAAAATGTTACCGCTTGTGCTGGGAATTGTCAGAAAATAGTCGACAAACACAAAATTGCTGCTTAGATATTTTTAAAAAGTCTCCTGCAATCTCCTGCCTCGTTTGCCCCATCTGGAGGAGTCTTATAGTTTCAATAGGAGATGCAGTAAGGATGGGGAAAGAAATAGTTTGGTTTGCAGCATTTTAATGCCAGCACTAGAAGTCTGTACATCAAATAATGAAAGAACAGAAATACCGTGCCATTTTTATACTCACACTTTTGTGGATGTTGCGGGTGCAGGTCCTGTGTTTTAAAAACATATACAAAATGTGCATATTTGTGGAAATAATGTACAAAACTATATTACATTAGGGGCAATTGCTTGGAAAAGCAACTATTGTAGGAGAAATTGTGTTCAAAAAATTCATACAAATTCTGTGCAGATTAAAAATGGCAATGGTCCTAATTCCATTAGGTTTAGGCAAGGGAAGAATTTTCTGGAGGTTTAATTCTTCCTCCCTTTCCTTACCTTCTAAGATTTGGAGGTTTTGTCAAACCTAATCTACATCTACAGCGCTGAAGGCTAGAAACTTGCCATTGACTATAAACTGAAATGTTTTAGATGTTTAATTTCTCTGCTTCTACAGTGGAATTGCACTATATACCCAGCCCTGAACATAAAGGCACTCTTGTTCCTAAAGGCTGACCTTTTTTGAATTATGTGATTTTTAATCATGTGATTATAGATGTATTACCACTGATCATGAGTTCTAGAAACCTGAATTTGTGGATGGGACCATAGAAGCCCAGTTTGGATGGATTGGGTAGACCTAGGGCCCTGTAGGAGCCAAGGAATTGCAGTGTGCCCTGCTATAATATTTTTGGTTGGGAATGCATTGTCTACAATGCCAATGGCAACTATGGAAGGAAAAGCCACCTTTGCTTGATTCCATTTTCATTTTCCTGCTTTTGTTTTTTAGCCATTCTGTTGCTGATTTGGGCAGAATTTTGCAGAAATCATTGGATTCTTATTGATTTGATACTTCTGGAATTTGGCGCAAAATGTTTTTTCTTCCAGTTGAATGCAGCACAGTTGTGTGAGATGGCTTTCGCTTAGCCTAGGATTTGGATGATACCTCATTCATGAGATCTGTTTCTCTTCCCTGTCTTGCAGAGGACGGTGAGTACTTCCTTAAGGTCCTGATTCCCAGTTATGCCGCTGGATCCATCATCGGCAAAGGAGGCCAAACCATTGTCCAGTTGCAGAAGGAAACTGGAGCCACCATCAAGCTCTCCAAATCCAAGGACTTCTATCCAGGTGAGAGTGAGAAGTTGGATCTTCAAGCCCAAACCCTGAGTTGAGCTCACAGCCTGTGGGGCTAGCCCGGCTGAGACCCGCTTGCCCTCTCATTCCCCCTAATCCGGGCTGCGATTGAAGGGCAGACAAAGCCCCGATGGGACAGCCCTGGCTAAGCCGCTTTCCCTCCGCATCCCCCGGTCTTGATTGCGGGATTATGGGCTGGGAGACTGCAAATCCTCACCAATGCAAAATGATGGAGGGATGGAGGGATGGAGGGGGGGGCAGCGAGGGAGAAATAGGCCTGGATCTGGTTGCCATGGCAACAGGGGAGCAGGTGCCTTGTTTGTTTGTGGCTTCCGGGAAAGGACCCCCTCCTTCCCTCAGCTTCCCTCCCCCTTTCTCCTCCAAGGGAAAGGAAACCCTTTGTATTTCTTAGGGGGTTTGGCGGGTAGGATGGAAATGCATTTCTAATGGAGCCCTTTTCTTTGGATGGAGGCTGAGATGCAGGGATTCCTTGTCACTGGCTGTGGTTTAAGCCACACACACATATACACATGCGCCCATGCACAGACACACACACACAATGCACCCTTGTGTTCTGCGTGAATTGATGGCAGCATTACTGGTACTTTTGTTCTTGTGTGCCTCCAAGTCGTTTCCGACTTACGGCAACCCGAAGGCGACCCTATCCTGGGGTTTTCGTGGCAAGGTTTCTTCAGAGGGGTTTTGCCGTGGCCCTCCTCTGAGGCTGAGAGAGTGTGACTCACCCAGTGGGTTTCATTGCCAAGCCAGGATTCGAAGCCTGGTTTCCAGAGCCCTAGTTTAATGATGAAACCAGTGCACTTGGGCTTCTTCACTGCACAGACAAACTTGTAATATAGTTTTATAAGTAGTGTTGTTGTTGTGTGCCTTCAAGTCATTCCCGACTTATGGCGACCCTAAGGCGACCCTGTTCTGGGCAAGAGTTGTTAAGAGGAGGCTGAGAGAGTGTGACATGCCCAAGTGAGTTACATGGCCAAGCCAGGATTCAAACCCTGGTCTCCAGAGTTGTAGTCCAATGCTCAAACCACTAGACCACACCGGCTGTATACTACTACTCCCTTCCAATTGGACAGGAGGCAGTGTGTATCTGTGTAAGAATGAAAGAGATCTTTGGGAACATCAGGGTTGCCATAATGCAAACTGGAGAGGGCTCCTGTCCCTTTAACAGTGATGTGGCCTAAATACACAGCAGTAGGGCTGATGATGTCTGTGGGGCTTTATTTTGAATAAGTGCCATTCTGTTTGCTGCTTTCGGGAAGCTGAAGATGAAGGGTTTCTGGGTTAAAGGGCTAGCTTAGGTCATGATGCAGCTGCAAGCAGGAGTGAATGCAAGACCTAAGGAAGTCTGACACATTGTTTTTCCATAAAATCTTGCTATTTGGAGTTTCATGTCCCTTGGAAACCTCGGTACCCTAACCAGGGAGCAGGACTGCAGACTGGAGTAGGATGGATCCTCTGCCATCCCACTTTTTCAAGAGCTTTTATAATGTCCCAGTTTCTCTCTCCTACTCCCACTTTCCCCTTTGGCCTCAGCTCACTTCTGATGCTGCAAATGGAGCAGAAAAGTGCAAAAGCAGGTTGTACCCAAGTGGGAAGAATGGAGAGAAGGGAGTGAAATCTTGCCCTTCCCTGTAGACTCAGGCAAAAGCAAAGTGCTGCAGCCTCCCCTAGCTTCTTTCCTCTTCCTCATTAATAACTTTTGCCATCTGCAACACATTCGGATATGGCTTGGCCACACACGTCCCCATTTTCATTTTCGAAAGATTGGAGGATATGTCACACTGCTCCAGGATTTACACACAGAAGGCAGCGAGACCATAACAATCGTTGAATTCTACAACTGCAAACTTTGGCTGGATTTGGTGGGGGTTGAGTGCGAGGAAAGGAAACAGGAAATGCAGCCTGGCTGGGCTGGCCAGCTAGGGAAATGGATTGAATGGCAGGAAACACTCTTTCTGATAAGGTGGCCAGAAGGACGAAGGCTAGATAGAGCAACTGCTCCAGCCAGTTTGTGTGCATTGTCCTTTCTCCAGATTTGGGAGTCATGAACCTCCCCCCTGAACTCCTTGTCTTCAAAGGAGGGTAGGAAAAAGAACCAAGTACCCAACAGGAAGGATCTTCTTAAATTGGAGGACACAGGCAGAAGAATCTCTTGTTGGAAGGGGTGTGCATGTGGCCTTGAGGTGCTTGGAGATTCATTTTAAAATGGAAGAAGAGTCCACATCAAAGTGGAGAGGAAGTGAGAATGGAAGAGCCCTGTGTGTGTCATCGCTGATGCTCCGTGTAAAAATCTGAGTTCAAACTGACAGGGCTGCCGGCTGGAAAACCATATCCTCCAACTGTCCTGATTTTTACAGGGACGGTCCCAATTAATCCGTTGCCGTTCGACATTTCCAGCTGCTTTAAAAATGTCCCACTTTCTCTCTTCTCCTCCCACGAACTCTCTTTTTCTGCAGCTTGCATCAATGGTTGCAAACTGAGTTCAATGTGCAAAAGTAGTTTGCACTCAGTTAACTCAGCAGTGAGAGGAGAAGAGGAGAGGCTGGAATCTTGTCCTTCCCAATAGACTCAGGCAAAAAGTTGATGTTCTTCCTCATTAGTACCGTAACTTTTTGCTATCTTGTGATACTGCTTGGCTACAACTGCCCTGGTTTTCCATCTGTGAAATGTTGAGGAATGGTATGGCAAATTAAAGTAAAATGTAAATTCATGCTTGGAGAATGTCAGATGGTTCATATTCCAGATTTACCTGGAATATGTTTCTAGTCCACAAGCAAGTTAACCAGATCATGTATCCCCAGCTGCCTAACAGGCAAACAACGAGTTGCATTAAACACATGTTTTTAAAAAGGAAATTTGGCCACTTTTATTTTGAAGGAAGAGCCGCCGTGGAGAGGCCTGAACCAGATTGTACTCCCAGCATCAAAATTGTTTGGACGGGAAATGGGTGTATGGCCTCAAGCTGGATCAGGTGCTTTCCATGCAGCGACTTTTCCCTTCAAATAAAAGTGTTCAGCTCAAGTAGACTTTTTAAAAAAAATCCTGTTAATAATAATAAAAATAATAAAATTTATTTATATCCCACCCCTCTACAGAACACTTGGGGTACACCAACAGTTTGAAAAGGAATATGAGGTGATGCAACTGTCTTCCATTTTACCAGCACCTACTTACCTAGAGGCAATTCTTAACTCACGTTGTTCCAAAGCTGCCCTAGAATTGCAGAACCGATTTACATTAACAAGTGGTAATTTTCTTTTCTTTTAAAAATATAATTTGTATTGAAAACATATCCAAAACAAAAACCATCTCAAATCATATACAGACTTACAAACATGTAATAGAAAAGAAAGCAAAAAGTTTGGGAGTAGGGATAACAAAGAAGACCAATGAAATATTCAAAAACAATTACAAAAGAATATGGGGCAGAATTAAGAAAGATACGCTGAACTGGAATAAATTACAACTTTCTCTGTTGGGGAGAGTTTTGGTTATTAAGATGGTGGTTTTACCTAAAATCTTGTTCCTATTTCAAATGATTCCCATAATAACCTCAGATGATCCCGCCAAGAATTGGGACAAAGACGTTTCTAAATTTATATGGAAAGGAAAACAACAACAAGGGATGAAGCTAAAAATTCTACACAAAATAAGTGGTCATTTTCTATAGATGTCTTTACTTTTAAAAACAGGCAAACTTTGTTTCATCAACAACAACAAAATTCTAACATATGTCTGTGCAGTGGGCAGGACAGAGAATGAGGATTGTGATGAAGAATTTGAATTTCTCTCTTCCACACCCAAATCTTGCATCATAAATGTTTCATGTCTGTTTGCTATCTCTCTAGGCCAGTGGCTCACAACCTTTTGTCTTTTAGATGGTTTGAACTTTAGCTCCCAAAATCTCTAAGCATTGGCCAGGCTGGCTGGGGCTTCTAGAGGCGGAAGTCCTAAACATCTGGAGTACCAAATGTTGAGAACTACTACTGTCAGTTCTATGCTCTGCATAGCACCCAATACCTTGTTTCAATAATATATAAACAGACCTAGGAATAGCGGCCTTGCTAACTGGGAGATTCTGGAAGTTGTAGTCCCTAAATGTAACTCTCCCAGGCTACATATATAAATAAATAGTCATTCGTAATGTTAACAAACAGAATAAGATTAGTAAGAACTTCTTGACTGTAAGAACTCTTTGACAGTGGAAGGGCTTTAAACAAATTGGATGGGCATCCCTCAAGAGTGCTCTGGGGTGCATCGACACTGTCAAAATCATGCAGTTTGATTTTTAAATTTTTAAATTTTGATTTAAGTGCTGCAGTTCCAGCGTACCATGGAACCCTGGGATTTGCAGCTTTAGCCTTCTCTACCAGAATGCTGGTGCCTCACAAAACTACCCATCCCAGGATTATGTAGGATGTCACCATGGCAGTTAAACTGATGTCAAACTATATGTTGCTTCTACAATGTAGATGCACCCCTAGTTGTGTATTCCTGTTTTGCGTGAGGTTGAACTAAATGGGCCTTACTATCCATTCCAACTGTGTGATTTGGACCCGCTGTGCCGACGCTGCATTTCTTACACATCCATCCCTGCCATTTCTCTGAATTGCAGCAACATTCACAGAAACCTGTTAGTCCTCTCAATTGGATTGTCACTGTTTGCCAACCAGGTCACAGGGCAACAATCTGAGAGCAAACGCTGTCCCTAGTGCTGCACCTACATGCTGGGGAAAAGCAAAGAGTGTTGGGGTTTTTTTTTTGGTTGCCAAACAGCGGTTAAAGGCTGGTGTGCCAGGCTAGGAACACAATGGCAACCAGTGTTGGGCCTCAGGGAAACCACCTTACTCCAACTTGCTCTACCTAGACAATTTGGTGTGGGTGAGGTGGAAGGCATTTGGGCTACCTAGAGGGGGCACCTTTCTTTGACAGCTTGGAAGCCCCCTTTCCCCTTGCTTTTTCCACCCCTGGAATGCATCAGGTCCCTCCACGCCCTTTCCTATTTTTCCAGGGCTGAATAACTCTTGCTTTGGTGTTTTTGTTCCTGGGAAAGTGAAGGCATTGTTAGTAGTAATGGCCAAGGGAGGGCATGCCGGGAGTGATGGATCCCTTGGCTTTTTTATTCTGAGGTCAGAGAGGCAAATCCCTGGAGGTGCTGGATGTTGACTGCTGCAAAAATGAAACACAATCACAGGCACCCTCCAAAAAGACTTGGCTGCTCTGTAAGCTTCATAGCACCCATGGGGTGCTACATAAGAGTGCGAGAAGAGTCCCCGCTGGATGAGACCATCTTGCCTAGCATCCTGTTTCCAACGGATGCCTCCAGCAAAGATCACAAGCAAAGCACAAGGGTAGAAACCTTCCTATGTTGATCTCTCCCCAGCATCAGGGAGAGACTGAAAAGGCTACTTTTTTTATTATGGACTGCATGTCCCAGAGTCTTCCAACCAGCATAAACATGGGATAGTTTGGTTGCTGTCTAAACAAGCTGACATTTCCAAGCCCTTTGGCTTATCTGATAGTTCGAGGTTGTTCTGGAAGTCAGCTCTCAATGGATGACTGTCTTGCTGGCAGTGAACAGCAGCATAAAAAGGTCAGACAGGATAAGCCAAGGAGGTACGTAGCCAGGTGACTAGTGGAAAGAGGAGTCAACAGCTTGTATTATGTAACCCTTCTTCATTGAAAGGATGGGGCTGAAGGATGCTAATTAATGTTAAGTGGTATTTGAACATACTACAAGCCTTTGTGGCTGGAAGGATTATTGATGATTATTGACTATTGGCTGAATCTACTGGGAGAATACTATGCCCAGTTCTGGACACCACAGTTCAAGAAGGAACTGGAACTGGAACATGTCCAGGGAAGGGCAACCAAGATGATCAAAAGTCAGGAAACCAAGTCTCATAAGAAACTACTTAGGGTATTTAGCTTGGAGAAAAGACGACTGAGGGGGTTATTCAGATGATGAAAATAATCTCAGCAGAATCTGGGTTGAATCTTTGTTGTTCACATGCATTTCCAATGAATCGGGTTCAGTTTGGGGGGGAGCTGCCAAAAACCCCCACTTAACCCAGGATAATTAACCTTGAATTTTTTTTCCTGAATTTTCCTAAAAGATTTGCACTGTAGGCTGTGTGAATAACTGATGCGAATAGACCCAGGATAAATTGTGATAAAACTCTGCCTGCCTTGAATGTGTTTTGAATACATCCGCACTGTCGAATCCATCTATATTCACAGAGCTGGCACCTGTGAGCAACAGAACTCACAGAGATGCGCAGAGACGTGGTTCCATAATGTGACCAATAATCCTGAAATGCGTGAGTGAGATTATTCACATGGTTGTGTTAAAAAAAATGTGAATGACCCCCTGCCACAAGAATTGACATGATAACTATCTTTAAATTTTGAAAGGGATGTCATGTAGAAGAAGAGTGAGCTTTTTTCCTACTGCTGCAGAGATTGGAACCCAAACCGATGGATTCAAATTACAAGAAAAGAGATTCCACCTAAACATTAGGAAGAACTTCTTTACTATAAGAGCTTTTGACACTGGCATAGACTGTCTCAGAAAGCAGTGCTCTTTCTCTTTAGAGATATTTAAACAGAGGTTGGGTGACCATCTCTGAGGAGTGCTTTAGTTGTGTATTCCTGCATGGCAGAAGTTTGGATGGATGACCCTTGCAGCCCCTTTTCATCTCAAGAATCTACTATACTGTGATGTCCCAAGTGTGGGCAAGCTGGGTGGGTGGGTCGGCTAGTGAGTTGCTTTCCGAAATCTGCTGGTTTGTGTAAATGGCGGCTTGTACTTTGAACGATGGTTTAGGAAGATATTGAATGTGAGTTCTGGTGCCTTATATTGGTGTGACTGTAATATTGGTGGTACATACTCAGATGACACCTGTTTATGGTGAGTGTTGTTAGCACCCAAGTTTGTTTTGGTGTGTGTGTATGTGTTACAGCTCCTTCCAGGAAGCACATTACAATGATATCTTTATTAGGCCAACCCCAAGGTGCAAAATATATTATGCAAGCTTTTGAAACTCACAGGCTTCTTCAACAGGGATGGATGTTCAAAGTCATTTTAACTCCTGTGTGAAGTCGTAGGCTTTCATGGCTGGCATCCATAGTTTTTGTGGGTTTTTCGGGCTGTGTGGCCATGTTCTAGAAGAGTTTCTTTCTATGTATTATGTATAGAGATTTTGTAGCACCTTGAGACTAACTGGAAAAGAAAAGAAAAAAAGAGGTTTGTAGCATGAGCTTTTGTAGACTTTAGTCTACTTCTTCAGATGCTTATGATGGACTAAAAGACAGACATCAGCCCCAAACAGTAAGGGATGATGGGAGCTGTGGCCAAGACATCTGGAGAGCACCACATAAAGAGGAAGGGCTCTGTAGCCACATTTCTGGGACAATATTTCATGGTAAGGGAATACAATACTCCATGGAAATGCTAGGTGGAAATTTTTACTGTTCAGAGCAAGAATTGCAGCTGTACATGTTGTGTATTCATGGAGGCTGTAAGAGCTATGGAGCAGTACCTTTTGTGGCTTATTTATTTAATTTATATTCCACCTTTCCTCTAGATTGCTGAGGGCATGGCACTCAGTATACCTTCTTGCTCCATCCATTTTATCCTCACAATAACCCTATAAGATCAGAGCTGGACTAAGGTTAACTCCTGAGCTTTATGTCTGTAAGGTAAGGGATTTGAACATGGATCTGTACAGTCCTAGTCCGATTGCCATGGCTCAATGCTCTAGAATTGCAGTTTTGTTAGACCTTTAGTCTTCTCTGTCAGAGAGCTCTGTGCCACAATAAACTACAATTCCCACAAATTCCATAACATTGAGCCGTGGCAGTTAAAGCAGTGTCAACATGAATTATTTCCGCAGTGCAGATGCAGCCTGTGGAAATACGCCCAAGGCATACCCATAGATCTCAGCTCCACACACAATCTGCAATATTTGTATATTTGTACTAGCCCTTCTTCCTTTGCACAGCTGTTTTAAGGGTTGGTGAGAGAATGCTTGAAGCATGCTCTAGCAACACTGTTCTGAATCATATCTTATGGGAGCGGTGCTAGAATTCCTCTACACCCAGAGGCCGCAAGCTTTATGTGACAAACTTCCATCTTGTTGTTGTTCTAGATGTATGGGAATAGACCACTTCACCCAGGATAATCCATCTTGCATTTCCCCGCTAATAGATTCACATTGTTGGCTGTGTGAATAAACCCAGGGATAAACAGGGATAAAACTCTGCGTGCCTTGAACGTGTTTCGAATACATGTGCATTGTTGAATCCATCTTCTGTATGTCCAAAAGTAGTATGGCAAAGGCATTACGACTGCATTTCCAAACGTAATATGGCAAAGGCATATGCATATGCTCAGAGACACTTTCTTCTTCGTTAGAGTGGTCCTAATAATAATAATAGATGGCTCCTATATCTTCATGGTAATGTAGAAGAGGGAATTGAAGCAGGTGTGGCTTGGCTTGCATGACAAGCAACAGCTTGCTGCAATGCCCACTAATACACAACTATTAAAAGAGTCTAACTGAAAGAAAGAAGTTGGCACCATGAGCTTTCGTAGATTAAAGTCTACTTAAGCAAACGCATCTGAGGAAGTAGAAAGAAGTCTACAAAAGCTCATGCAGCCAATTTCTTCCTTTCAGTGTTTCAACAGTGCTACAAGATCTCTCTACATACAACTATTAAAAGTAGAAGCGCCCTCTCTAGTTTTCAATGTGGCAATGTTTTCAATGTGGCGACCCAATGTTACTGATGTTTTCAATATGGCAACCCAATGTGGCTTGCGCACTAGTGTTCCAAAACTGAGACCATGTTTCTAGGAGCGGAGACCTGGAGGAGACACCTTTATGTTATCTTTCTTTTTACGCAGCCTCAGGTATCCATCCCCACACCTGTCCTCACTCCCACATTGGTCCAGTGCTAGCTGGTTTCTCACAAATCCCACCATCATAAGTAGAGAGGGGACAATGGAGGCTCCCCTAACCCTCCTTCCCCATAAGTAGAGGGTCCTTTCTCCCCATATCCCGAATCGTCTTGTTGCCTAGGTGATTTTCCCCCCTCCTCTTTCCTCCTTTTGCAGATGAGGGGGTGCCGGTTGCCATGACGACGGCAGGCAGGCCCTTGAGGCCTACTGGTGGTAGTGATGGGGAGGAGAAGGCCGCTGTGCGTTGCCATGGCAACCCCGTACCAGAGAGAGGCTTTGTTGAGGCAACAGCAGCAGCAGCAATAGAGGGGAAGGCAAGAAGGAAAAGGAGAAGAGGCAGAAGCCGAACTTGACCCAAGGAGGAGGAGGAGGGAAAGGAGGGTGTTGCTAGAAAATGGGAACCTTCAGTCTCTGGGTATCCATGGCATTGCCAATTCTTTGCTTCCTCAGTCAGCATAAAGCATTTTCCTGTCTCTTCCTCCAGGCATCCACACACACAGGTCCAAAACATACTCAGAAATAATCCTGTTTGGGACCACTTTAACTGCCCTGGCACAGTGCCAGGGAATTAAGGGACCTGTAGTTCTGTGAGGTGTTTAGCTTTCGCTGTCAGAGAGACAAACTACAATTCCCAGGATTCCCCAGCATTGAACCAGGGTAGTTCAAGTAATTTCAAACTGGATTATTTCTGCAGCGTGTGTCCTCACAAACACACACACATAAACCTATTGCATGCCACCACTGCCACCTTTGTCCAAGTCATTGGTGGCTCCTCGCTTATTTACTTCTTGTTCCCTTGTTGATCCGGTGCGGCATGGCGGTTTGAATGTTGAACTACGGTTGCATCCACACTGGAAAAATAATATAGTTTGACACCAGTTTAATATCTGTGGCTCAATGCTAAGGAACCCTAGAAATGGTAGTTTTGTGAGGCATTTACCATTCTCTGTCAGAGAGTTCTGGTGCCACTGGTGTCACAATAAACTGATGCTGGAGGTTCTACGCAGCCACCATCATGATTCCATGCTGTGTAAAGAAGTATAGTGGTCCCTCCACATTTGCTGGGGTTAGGGGTGAAGGACTCCATGAATGTGGAAAAACCCCAAATAAAAGACACTATTCTTTTTATTCAAGAGAACACCTCTCTAGGAATCTCCAAGTCCTCCAATGCAACTCTATGGTCAACATCTGCCAGAGGTTGAATCATGCTGGAGGATCTACAAATGCGGGAAAGTGCTTTCTTTAGGAACTTCTAGGTTTTCCAGCACAACTCTCTGGTCAACATCTGCCAGAGATTGATCATAGAATCATGTGTGAGGACCCACAAATGTCTAGAGAAGTGTTTTCCCTAGGACCTTCTAGGTTCTCCAGCACAACTCTATGGTCAACTTCTGGCAGAGTTGCGCTGGAGGACCTAGTGATTCCTAGAGAGAACATATGAATCAAGTCAGTGAATAATCAAATCTGTAAAAGTCAAAGCCGCAAATGGAAAGGGGCCAACTCTACCTCCTTTCTGTCCGTCCTGAATTTGCCACTATCCAGCTTCATGCACCCAGTATTTTGCCCTAAAATATCCTTCTCCTTCCATGCTTCTCCCTATTCCTTCCTCCCAATCTTTCCTCCTTTCATTCCTTACAGGGAGACCAAACCCTCGGAATAAGCCTGTCCCATGTTGCCATCAGACTCAACTTTAAATATTCCCAACTTTTTTTGCCCCTACAGGAACTACGGAGCGGGTGTGCCTCGTCCAAGGCACGGCGGAAGCCCTCAATGCAGTTCATAACTTCATTGCGGAGAAGGTCCGAGAGATCCCTCAGTCTGTGGTGAAGCCAGAGTCGGTCAACATCCTCCAGCCCCAGACGACCATGAACCCTGACCGAGCCAAGCAGGTGAATGGCCTCAGAAAGGAGGCACCTCATTCTTATGTAGGGTTTGGGGTTATAGCCTGGGATACCCCTTATAAGAAAAGAAGATACTCTGTCAGATGGGACCAAAAGTCAGTTTAGCTCAGTCTTTCCCAACTTGGTGTCTTCACTACCGTCCTCTATTATCCACAGCCAGCATGTAAATTATTATCTGAGTGTGGCATAGTGGTTTGAGCACTGGACTAGGACTCTGGGTTCAGAGACCAGGGTTCAAATCCCAGCTCAGCCATGAAACCCACTGGGTGACCTCAGGCAAGTCACACACTCTCAGCCTCAGAGGATGACAATGGCAAACCCCCCTCTGAAGAAAGTTGCCAAGAAAACTCCATGATAAGTTCACCTTAGGGTTGCCATGAATTGAAAATGACTTGAAGGCACACAGTAACAGCAGCATAGATCATCTGAAGGGAACCTGGTTGCAGAAGTCTGATCCAGTCCAGAGTGTGGAAAAACCATGTTTCTGGACCGTATCTTACACAGTCCCCAGTCAACATGGCAGGGAGATGGAGCCAGTTTGTTTTCTGATGCTCCAGAGACTAGAACACAAACCAATGGGTGTAAATTGCAAGAATTCACGTTTGGAAGGACATATTGTTAAAAAAGTTTCTGCATTGAACTTCAGGGTGATGTTATTTTTTTTTCTTTACCCCAAAACTGATAAACAAAAATAGAATTATAAGAATCTTAAGAGTAGGGAGGAATTGCACAACTAAACCACTCCTGAGAGATGGCCATTCAACCACTGTTTAAGGATCTCCAAAGAAGGAGAGTCCACCACCTTCCAAGGATCTCTATCCCACTGCTGAACAGCTCTGACAGTTAAAAAGTTTTTCCTAACATTTAGATAGAATCTCTTTTCTTACACTTTGAATCAATTGTTCATGTTCTAGTCTCTGGAGCAGCAGAAATCAAGGTTGCTCCATTTTCCATCAGACATTTAAAGGGGGCTATCGTGTCACCTCTCAGCCAATAGAATAGAAAACATTAACAACTTAAAAGACCTAGATCAAAGTGACAATACTTTTGTAATCCTTGAGCCATCTATAAAAATGCCAGCAGACTGCAAACAGATTGGTGGGAGTGTGTAATGCATGGTGTTTCTATTCCCTTGCATTGCTTTTCCATTGCAAAAGAAAGATGGCCAAACAGGGAGGGGTGTGCCTTTTCCTCTACTCAAGGTTGTTGTGTGTGTTGTGTGTCAAAGAGGCCAGCCTTCAGGTTTTTTCATTGTCTGTTGGTTGTGCCGTCGCTATGGCAGCGCAAAAGAAAGCCAGCTATGGGTTGGAAGCTGAAAGCAAGGATCTTGGCAGAGCCACCTTTGTGTGGGGGTCAGGAAGTATGTATGGAAGAGGAATTTACACGGCTGCTAGGATGAGGAGAAATGAATGAAAAGTGCATTCCTGCCCCCTGTCAGTTAAAAAGGTGCCTTTCCTTTTTTGGAGGAAGCTACAGAAATCCTTTCAAAATGTCCATAGAATATAGGAAGCTTGTTTGTCTGACTTGTATGCTCATTTTCTCCCAGACCTTTGACTCGAGCAACTTATAACACAATTAAGAACAGATACAGAGACTGAAGTCAAGAAATCAGAAGACTAGGACTTGGAAGGGTGACTGTGAAAGAACTAGACAAGACAGTGTAATGATATAGTTGAATACCATGGTCAGGATAATCCATGCCATCATATTTCCAGTTTCTGTGTATGGTTGTGAAAGCTGGACAGTGAAGAAATTTGATAGGGAAAAAATCAACTCATTTGAAATGTAGTCCTGGAGAAGAGTTCTATGGATACTATAGCCTGACAAAAACAAAAATAAATGGGTCTTAGAGCAGGTCAAGTGTAAACTCTCCCTGGAAGCCAAAATGAGTAAACTGAGACTATCATACTTTGGACAGATCATGAGAAGACATGAATTTTTAGAAAAGACAATAATATTTGGTAGGGTAGAAGGCAGTAGGAAAAGAGAGAGACTGCATTCCAAGTGGATTGATTTGATTAAGAAAGCCAAAGCACTAAGTTTGCAAGACCTGAGTAGGGCTGTTGATAACAGAGAGATCTGAAGATCTCTCATTTCTAGGGTCACCATGAGTCAAAGTTGACTTGATGGCTATTAACAACAACAACAAACAGATAAAGACAGAGGAAAAAGTTATAAAATCTGGGTAGGAAAAGCCCCATAGTAATTGAAACAAGACTTCCTTTCACTTTCTTCTTTCTTTCTTTCTTTCTTTCTTTCTTTCTTTCTTTCTTTTTGGAAGCCAAGATAGCCGAGCTGGCCACAAGAAAAATGCTAAAATGCATTAGTCCTAGTCAGAATTTCCACCAAATGTGCAAACATCTGTATGCAAATGACCATTTCCATCCCAAAACATAAAGAGCTAAAAAGCCTTGATAGATATGGAGGTGAACCTACAGGGCAGTGACAGAGCACTTCTTGTACACACAGAATACCTAAAAAAGAGACTCTTGATAGAAATCCTGTGGAGTCAGTCAAAGTTCCAGAATTTGGAAAGATTAAATTTTTGGCCTCGGCCTCACAGAAATGCCCAGTGGCCATGCTGGCTGGTTCATTCAGAGAGCTAGGGTCCAAAAGGAAAACTCTGAGACAAATAGTCTGACATATGAGATTAGGCTATACTGTGAGGCAGGGTTCTTACAAGGGGGCAAGGTCATGTTTGTGGGGGGGGGGGGGGGGAAATGAGCAGCGTAAAGGACATCCTAGCAAGGGGAATGTGTATTTCAGGAGATACTAATTTTAGTACTAAAATAACAGGAAATGGGACACAAATTGGGACAGGTAATTCAAGATACTTATCAGATGAGCAAGCTGATTTTATATGTCTTTCTCAGAATATTTACCTGGCCTTGGCAGCCAACACATATTAACTCCTGGTTGCCAAGACACTGTACCTCCCCCAATAATAGGTGGAGAGGGGGGTAGTCCCTTATTTTATGTGCCACCCCCATGTTTATTGGGGAGAGGGCAGAAGATTGTGCCCAAGACAATGTTGACAAAGAGAAGCGGCATCTCTAAAATATTTGAAGGGATGTCCAATTCAGGATGGAGCAAGCTTGTTTTCTGCTGCTCCAGAGATGAGGACATGGGCAATGGATTCAAGTGACAGGAAAAGAGAGTCCATCTAAATCTTAGGAAGAACTTTCTAATGGTAAGAGCTGTTTGACAGTGGAACATCCTGCCTTGGAGTGTAATTGAGTCTCCTTTTTTGTAAATTTTTAAACAGTGGCTGGATGGCCATCTGTCGGGACTGCTTTGATTGTGTATTCCTACATAGCCAGGGGTTGACTGGATAGTCCTTGGGGTCTCTTCCAATTCTATGATTCTGTGATTCTATCATTCTTGTCCTTTTCTAGGTGAGCAAAGTATCATCCCACCTCTGCACTGTGTTTCAAAAAGAGAGCATGGAAAGTTCCTATTTTGGACCACAACACCCAGATTCCCCCATGATCACTGTTTTTCCTGGCTTGGGGCATTATGGGAGCTGTAGTCTAATAAAAGGAATGTTTTCCTAGCTCTGCTCAGAAACACAATGGAACAAACACAAGCTCCAGATTTACTTTGGAGCTGGAAAGGGGGGTTGCTATAGTACGGGTCGTTGCTCTTGTGATACTTCAGAGTGTTTCAAAAACACAGGTCAGCACTGGGAGAATCTGCTCCCCAGAGTCCCACCTCCAAACTTGGGTTTATCCTTTCCTTGTATTCCTCACATTTGCCCAAAAAACCGGGGGGTGGGGGGGCTCATGATGTGGGCTGAGTATGGTGGGTAAAACTGAGGTCTCTTCCCTGCTTTTTTCAGGCATTTTTCCTCTTTGGCCTCCTCTCAGAAGTGTCTTTCTTGATTTTAATTGGGAGTTTTTAGAGTCAGCAGGCTTGGAGGCAACAGCTGATTCCCAGATTATATGGCCCTTAAATCTGGGATGTGGTCCTACCCATCCTGCCTGCATGGAAGGACTTTCTCTTGCCTCCTGCTCTCCTGCTTTCCCTCTCCACTAATCCAGCACCATCGCTGTGGGTTGGTCGAGGTGATGGGTTTCGGGAGGCGCCTCTGACTTGATTACATAAGAGCATTTTCTTGCTAAATCTGTATGGCTTTCTCTTTCTCGGTGGTTATATAAAGGCAAGTGGGGTGGGCAGGGTTGAGGAGCCCCCCTTTTTTCATCACAGAGGCCCTGAAGCCATCTCTCTGAAAACCCACTCCTTCTTCCCTCTCCCTCTCATCCTCCTATACAGCTATCTTTGAACAGCTCCTAAAAAACGGCCCAATCTCTCCTGAAATCTCAGAAGCTAGAGGAATTGCTTCAGAAACTCACTGCAGATCTACTCCAACCACCACCCCCATGTTTGAAACACCCCCTCATTGCATTTAATCACATTTATCTCCCCAGTCAAACACTCTTTCCTGGTATAAGCTAAGTGTGCTATAAACAGAGCTGGGTAGCCAGAAGTTCTGCAGAATAGAAAATGAACAAAAGGTAGAATTGCCTCTGGAATGCATAATGCATCAGAATTACCACTTTCATTTTTTTTAATAGCTAAAAAATAATAATCATCAAGTTTCTGGCCCTTAGAGTTGTGAAAAATGTGCTTCGTTTATAAAAAGTAGGTGAGCAATGCTGGCTGAAGTTTCCAAAAGCAGAATTGCAGAAGATTTTTTAATGGCTGGAAGTGTGGCCTAGCACAGTTTCTTCTTGTGCATCAGTAAGCAAATAAACTATGCAAAATGGGAGAAATCAGGCAAACAGGCTTCATTTGCATATATTATGCAAACTGAAGGATTCAGCTCTTGGAGCAGAATTTTTATTCGTTCCACCCCTTCCTAGCACAGAACAGATGTGGCTATCTGCCTACAAGGAGAATCATTTTTTCCTTCCCCACTGTTTGTGGGGAAACTTGGAAACATTTGTGTGTTCAAATGCTGTTATGTTTATGTATTCAAAGCTTTTTGCTTTTACTAAAATCTAACTTTTTAAATCTATCTTTTAATTTACTTCTAAAACAAAAAAACCCATACAAAAGCATAACAAAAGCCACTCAATGACATGGTTTATAAAGAACATAACCTTACACTAATTTACAAATATAACTAAACTAAACTAAAAGACTCCCCAACCCCACAAACCCTGCCAGCTTCTTCCCCCTATATAAAACTATAACACTTAACACAATAAACGATAAACAAAAACCAAATTAAGACAACTAAAATCTAACTTTTCAAAGCTGTTATTTCCACAAGGTGAGGATAGAAGACATGCACCCCAAAGGTACTCTCCCACCCCAACACAGGGACCCTAATTCAAGGGAATGGCGAACTCGGATGATTTTGGAAGAATCCTAGCTGCTTGTTGGCGGTGTCCCTTCTTCATTCACAGTTGGGTTTGAGTCGAACACTCTGGATACAAGCTGTGTTTGTTGTTTGGTGTGTCTGCAAATCATTTTCAACTTGTGGTGGTGACCCAGAAGTGAACCTATCATGGGGTTCTCTTGACAAGATTTCTTCAGAGAGGGTTTGCCATTGCCTTCCTCCGAGGGTGAGGGAGAGTGACTTGCTCAAGGTCACCCAATGGGTTTTTTTTCTTCATGTCTGAGTGATAATTCGAACCCTGGTCTCCTGCAGTGCTAGTCCAAACCTCAGAGCACTAAACCAAGCTGTCTAGTCAAACATAGCTGTATAGAGATGAAGGTCAGTGCCTTGAATGCAAGAAGTGTGGTGCTCTCCGTGGTGCTGAACAAGCTTCCTCCATCGTATGATTTGCTAGACTGATGCATTGCCATTAAGCCTAGTTGGTGAATATGATACTAATGGGTAACAACAGAAAAGAAAAGAATTGAGTAGGTGGCATTCCTGGGATGTCTTGCAGGCAGGGAAGTAAGGATCTGGTTTTCCAAGAAGTCTATAACAACCATAAACTGTAAGAATCTCAACTGATAGCAAAAGAAATCCTTCAAAACCTGGGCACCATCTTTTAGACTTCAATAGCATTCCTTAAAAAAAAAAAAGAGCAAAAATCCTTTTCATTTTAAAGATATGTTGCTATTTTTCAAAGATGTTAGACTCCTGATAGATATCCATTCTTAATTCTTCAAATCTTTGTGGCCACTTCATACTTCCCGGGGTGTCATAATGGTCTTTCAACAAAGGTGCAGACCAGGGGTAGGCAACCTTTCCCCTTTAAGGGCCGAGGGACTTCAGCTCCCAGAATCCCAGGAGCTATTGGCCAACATGGGACTATTGGCCAACATGGCTGAGGCTTCTGGGAACTGAAGTCCCTCGGCCCTTAAAGGGGAAAGGTTGCCTACCCCTGGTGCAGACTGTTGTCAATGTCTTCCTATTCCTGCAGCATATAGAGCTGAGAAATGACTAGGGTGGTTCCTAGCCCTCCCCACCAACTAAGAAATCTCATTTAGGGGGCAGAGGAGTCACTGTGTTTCACCTTCTCTGTGGGACATGTTGTCTGGGACTGGAGTTGCTAACCACCCAAAGTGGTCCATTTCAATTTTATATGGCAGGTGATAATCACACTATGGAAACAGCATAGCATAGCATTGGACTGCAACTCTGAAGACCAGAGTTCCAATCCCTGCTCAGCCGCAGAAACCCACTGGATGGTCTTAAGTATGTCTGAGCCTCAGAAAACCCCATAAGTTCACCTTAGGGTCTCCATAAGTTTGCAATGACTTGAAAGCACACAACAACAACAAATCACACTATACCAGTGCTAGGACTCTTCAAGTCAGCCCTCCAAGGTTCAGGCAGATGTGGATTTTTCACAACATTTTAAATTGGGACTGATGGTTTGAGTGTTGGACTGAGACTCTGGAGACCAGGGTTCAATTCCTTGCTCAGCCGTAAAACCCACTTAATGACCTTGAGCAAGTCTCATGCTGTCAGCTTCAGAAGAAGGGAAAGGCAAACCTCCTCTGAACAAATCTTGCCAAGAAAACCCCATGATTAGGGTCACCATAAGTTGGAAATGACTTGAAGGCACACAACAACAATTGTAGAAAAAGTTTAGTCCCTCCTAAATCAACTAATCTAAAATATCTGAGTCATATTATTTAATAAAGCTAACTGAGTAAATAAATAAACACACCACCTCCTAGCCCACAAGGACCTCTGAGGTGATGAACAAATAAAGCCAATTTAAACAGTACAAATATCAATTTTGACAAACATATTAAAATACTCTTTTAAAACTTTTTAAAACAATGTAAAAAACAATTCCAGAATATTTTAAAACTGTTAAAACAGAGCAATTTCAAACATTTAAGGTCATGTGGAACAGCACTGTGTTGGCTGTCCACCAGAAGCTCAAAAGAGATGGAGCCAACCTAATTTCCTTAAGTAGGGAGGTCCACAGTTGGGTGCTGCTGCAGAGAAAAACATTGCTGTAGTGTGCATACCAACCTAATTTGAATAGTTTGGATATCTGGGATTTTATTGATGCAAACAGTCACTTCTGTGATGCAAATTAGACCTCTTTTGCACCTTTGTTGTGCCTGTAATTGTTGTGGGCAATTCATTACTTGATGATGACTTTCTCCCTACTTATCTAGGCTAGTCTTCAGACTCTGACATTAGTGCCAGACTGAAAGCTCTACCAGCTTTGTAGAACCTGTCAAAGCTTGCACTCCACTAGGAAAGCCTTCACGAACCTGCAATCCTTTCCACAATACAAGTAGGCAGCATAGCAGGACTTTGCGGAGGATGGAATATTGCAGTTATGGGATATAGTTCTACTCCATCTCCTCCACTTGAGATCCACTTCCTTTTAGATGGCATTTATGCCTCTGATTTAATAGTCTTCTCACTGTGATGTCAAGCAAAACTCACAGTCCAGGTCAGCTTAGTCATTTTGAAGGACCTGTAGGTATAAAAGTAGATATCCATTTAAAGATAAGTAGAACAGCAAATACAAACTACTTTTCTCATTTCTCTCCATGCAGGCTAAGGTGATCGTTCCTAACAGCACAGCTGGGTTGATCATCGGCAAAGGAGGGGCCACAGTGAAGGCCATTATGGAGCAGTCTGGAGCCTGGGTACAGCTGAGCCAAAAACCTGAGGGCATCAATCTTCAAGAAAGGGTAGTGACCATCAGCGGCGAGCCCGAACAGATCCACAAAGCTGTAGACATAATTGTCCAGAAGATCCAGGAAGATCCTCAGAGCAGCAGCTGCCTCAACATTAGCTATGCCAACATTACTGGTCCGGTGGCCAATTCCAACCCAACCGGATCACCCTACGCTAACTCCACGGACGTGCTGCCAGCTGCTGCTGCTGCAGCCACAGCATCAGGCCTCCTGGGCCACACCAGCCTTGCTGGAGTAGGGGCCTTCCCAGCTGCTCTGCCGGGATTCTCTGGCAGTGACCTTTTGGCCATCAGCACAGCCCTCAACACCTTAGCCAGCTATGGATACAACACCAGTTCTTTGGGGCTTGGCCTCAACTCCGCGGCCGCCTCTGGGGTGCTGGCTGCCGTAGCTGCTGGTGCAAATCCAGCTGCCGCTGCTGCTGCCAACCTCCTAGCTTCCTACGCCAATGAAGCGTCTACTAGTACCACCACCCCAGCTGGTGGAGTCGGGGCCTTCACCTTGGGCTCCTTAGCTGCAGCCACTGGGGCAGCCAATGGCTACCTGGGGACAGCCTCTCCTTTGGTGGCTAGCTCCTTCTTAGCCACTGAGAAGCTTGTGGAAAGCACCAAAGATATGGTGGAGATTGCCGTGCCGGAGAACCTAGTGGGCGCCATTTTGGGGAAAGGCGGCAAGACGTTAGTTGAGTACCAAGAGCTGACGGGTGCCCGCATCCAGATTTCCAAAAAGGGGGAGTTTATTCCGGGTACTAGGAACCGAAAAGTCACCATCACAGGCACTCCAGCTGCTACTCAAGCAGCACAGTATCTTATCAGCCAGCGAGTAACATATGAGCAAGGAGTTCGGGCCACCAACCCACAGAAAGTGGGCTAAGAGAAGGCTGGAAAGAAGGCTGGGGGAAGGCGTAGAGTTCAAATCAGTTCTTTAATCATTAAAAATGTAACCTACCCAACACCAGCCCCTGTCCAGTGTCCATCTCTCACACACGCATCCCCCTCTCTGGGCAGCAGCCTAGCATTTATTCTACTGGAACTTTATTTCGCTGATGGTGCGATCTGTGTATGTGTGTGTGGGTGTGTGTGGGTGTGGGTGTGGGTATATATATATATATATATATATATATATGGGGCAACATTTTTTTTCTTTTTTGAGTTGATGGATTTTAATAGAAAAAACTTTTTTAAGAAAAAAAAAGTCCTCTTTCTTTCCCTCTTTTCTTTCCAATTTTCTTTCTCAACAATCTTCACAGGGAAAAGGTCTGTCTCTTCTTTCCCCATCTCCAGAGTATATAGATTAGGTTCAGGATTTCTTGATGGGTTATTGGTGTTTCTCTTCATACCCACCCAGGCTATTGTCACCTGTAGATGTTCAAACTGGGTTTCAAGATATATGTGGGGAGGGAAGAACTGGGTTGAGTTCATGAGGAGATGGTTCCTCTGCCTCATGATCTTGAACTCTGAAAGTGACACTACCTTGTGTGTTATCTTAGCTACCCATTGTTCATAGTGAAGCAAAGTGTGGGTTTTCTTCTTCTAGGCAGCCTAGTTTGTACTAAAATGATGTATTCTGGAACAAAAAATACTGTGAGGAAGGAGGGGTTGGATTGGTGGGCTCTGGAACAGGGAAATGGGTTTGTTCAAAGTGATGGGCTTTTTAAAAGACACAATTGTTCCATGCATATTTTTATCTGGAAGGGAGAAGAAAAGTGTCCCTGTGGGTATCCTTTTTCCCATTTCCCAGCCATATATATATATATAAGAAGAAAAAGTGAGGTACTTGGGTGGGAAGGTTTGTTGTTGAAGGGTTTTCCTGCATGATACAGAAGAAGTCGAGGGGACAAGATCTGAGTGTTCATGCTGGAGATGTTTTTCCAAGGGCAAGTCATAACTTGATGGGACTCTGAAGCTCTTAGGTTGATCCTTCTGTTTGTATAGGAGCAACACAATTCCAGAGAGAAGACAAGTAATGTGAGAAGTGAGAAATGGCTAAGAACGAGGGCTAATTTCTGTAAGGTGAAGAGTCAGATTTCCATTTCTATGATGGGTGGTCTAGGTGACTTCTTCAGAAGCTGCCATGAGGTTATGGTCTCCTTCTTGGGCTGTGTTTGCCTACCTCCTGTCTTGTCTCTCCTCTCATAAAGTTCCTTCACCAAACTTCATAAATTCTCATATAGTGTTTTGAGAGCAGGAAGAAAGCTTTTTGTTTCTTTTTCAGGGGTTGTCATTTGAAGGGGAGGCCTGTTTTCTTAAAAGACAAGAACAACAACCCCCAACTCTACCCTCATTTCATCTACAAGTGCCACCCCTTTCGGTAAAATCCGCATGGCACAGCTGGAAAGGAAATGCTTGCTACCGATGCTCTTATCTTGTTGCCAGCCCAGCTTGTTGCATTCAGTGCCACCCCCAACCCTGGCCCTCTGCTAACATAAGAAGCCCACTAGGTCATTTTGTGAGGGCTGTTGTTATCAGTATTCGTGCTTTGTGTGATGCTGAATATCAGCAAAGGGGCTGTGGAGCCTCTCTTGTTTGACTCACTCACTCTTTGCTTTCCTTCTCTCTTTTAAATCCCTTCCATGTAAAAAAAGCAGTATTATGGTCCTACAGTGGGAGAAGAAAGCCCTCACTCCAATGATTATGCAGCAGGAATCCCACTTCTCTGCTACAGTTGCTTGCCTCCTTCTTTGTGAATATTTGCTCTAGAGGTCTCAGTCCCAGAGCAATTTGATCAGTGCTTCCAGTTCCCAAAGGGACGTGGACTACCATTTGGATGGTGACAAGTGCCAGGCACATGGGACTTGCATGATGTACTGTGACCCCTCTCGATTCCTTTCTTTGTCCTCATCCAAATGATGGCTTTCAGTTTGGTAGTCCAAGCGCAGAGCTATATGTTACTGTCATATGTTTCTGAGCTTTCTCTATTTGCTAGTCTTTCAAGTGATCAACATGGGATACCCCATATACCCATCATCTTTAAAGGGGGGGGGGGGGAATGAAAAAAATCAGGGTACTTCCCTGCAGTGTTTACATATAGGGCCTGGAGCTTTTCCTCAATCATGAAGAAGATTTAGTCTGTTCTGCTCTTGCAGGTGCCAGCATGATAAGAGCCTAGCTTTGCTGTTGCACGCATATTGTTTTGTGTCTTTTGTGGGAACATGAGAGTTCAGGATTTGCCAGGAGGCTGAACACAGGTAGCATTGCCTTGCAATGTCAAGCACTGGGTTGCATCAGTTTTCCTCTTCTTTCTTTCAAACGAAAAGGCCACTTAGAAGTCAGGCAGGGTGGGAGCTCATAGCACTGGCTTGCAAAGTGGATGCAAAGTAGATGTCTACCTCGTCACCCAGAATCTCATTGTGATCTCACTACAACTTTCAATGGCACATTATGCTGTACTTTCTTTCAGGCTGTGTGCATGCATTCCTGCATGCGAACCATTGCACCTGTTAATGGCCAACACAAGATAGTGAGGTGTTTCTCTTCGACTACACATATCTGCATAGGTTGGTCTCTTTGGTGACAGGAGATTTCTCTGTTCAGCAGAGCTATGTTTGAGAGAGAATCCTATTTTGCAACAGCTGAAGTGTTTCAAATAGGGGAGAAACTGAGCATATGATGCTCCAAGATTTGGGGGTAGGGGGAATGATGCTGAGGAAGCAGGCAAGGGAAGTTCTAGGGCGATTTCACCTCTCAATTGCTTCTCAGTGCACAGGTAGCTCCCACTAGCACAGACTTTTCTCTTGCTGTGTAGACGTCCAACTTGCCTAATATTTGTACCCCAGCTTCAAGGCGTGTGGACTTGTGCAATATTTTAATTACCACTGGGGGTACTTCCTTCCTGACTCTTTCCGAATAATGGAGGTGGAGGGGTGTGTGTTGGGGTGGGGTGTGGGGTGGGAGAAAAGTTTGCACATCCCTCCATCCTTCTCCTAGGTTAGTTTGAGCAACTGCTAGACTAGTTCTTAGGCCAACTCTATGTCTGGGGGTGAGTGGGGGCTGGGTTGCATAGGGGGGTGGGGAGGGGCAGAGAATTAATATCTTATTATGTAGTAGCATGTATCTTGGTTCTGTTTTTTCCTTCTTAGACTGAAGGGAGAGTCTTAAGACTCTAAAACCACTAGGGAGCAAAACTCAAATGTGAAACTTATATACTATTAAAAAAAATGTAAAGGAAGCAATATCTATATAGCATCTTGCACTGATCTTACAGAGTGAGGAGAGCTGCTGAAGCCAGCATATTATCTATGGAAGGTTTGCTAACTAGTTAGTGGAGAGGAAATAGGCAGCGACGAGTGGCCTCTGTTTACACTGGTTGAGATTCCACTAGGCCTCCCAATTTTTATGACGAACAAAATATTGCTGCTGTTTTAGACATGTGTTGCATATCAGGCTTTTGTGTTGGAGGGGTGTTAAAAAGGAAACGTGTTGTGCCAAATTCTTTCGTCTGCGTCTTTTTAAATATTACGGATGCATAAGACAAGGAGGGACATTCCCCACCCAGGGTGCATCCACACTACGGAATTAAAGCAGTCTGAGACTACTTTAACTGCCATAACTCTGCCCTACAGAATCCTGCGATTTGTAGTTCAACAAGGCAGCAGAGCTCTGTGACAGACCAGGCTGAATACCTCCCCAAACTGCAAATCCCAGGATTCTGTAGGGTTCTGTAGTCATAGCAGTTAAAGTGGTTCCAAACTGCTTTAATTCTGCAGTGTAGTTATACCCCATTCCCTGCCTTCTTCAAAATGCTGCAGATATTTTGACAATATATTCCAAGTCTGTAATTCCTGCTTTCTGTCATCTTTCCTCTGCCCTCCTATTCCTACTTTGGAAGCTCAGAGATAGAGCTTCCCTGTCATGATTTTTCAGGATCATGATTTTGTGCCAAGGCACATATGGATGCTGCCACCTGGTCAATTATGTTAGGAAACCAGGTTTTTTTTTAACCCTTTCTCCTCTTTGGCAGACTTGTGCAACTTCTTACTAATTTTGCATAATATCTCTTCCTTCTGCAAATCACAAGGAGGAGAAAGGAGATGAGACGAGCCCCCAAACATGTCAATTGGAAACTGCTTCCACAACTCTGTTGCTCAGGTTGAAAAGGGTTTTTTTGGGGGGGTACTACAGTTCCCAGAATCTCCCAGCCAACTTAGCTGCTAGCTACACTGATGGGACAATTGTGGGCATTGTAGTCCAAAAATGTACTATTTCCCAAGCTTTGCTGTCACCCATATATTTTCAGGTATATTTCTGAAACCGTGGGGATCAGAAAGTTACCTTCTTGTCAACTCTCTCCCCTCCCCACCTGCAAGATGAAATTAAGAAATAGAGCTTTGCAATCATTGCCACAATATATCACATATCAAATACCTGGCTATGGCTTAAACAATCTTGGAACAAAACATCCAGGGGCCACTATTGAATTTCCTACCCTATTAATTTTTATATATAGTGCAATCCTGAGTTCAACAGGGCTGTTTCCCAGTCAAATAGGCTTGGTTTGGTCCTCTAAGAGCATATTGCTTGAGGATCTCTCAAGTCGGAGTAAGCCTTGTGTGGTTTGAGACTGGGTCATTCAGTCTTTTGTAGAGTTTCCTTCAGGGCCTTTAGGACAGATTGGGCAAGAAATATGAGTAATGGAAAATAAAGATATCAAGACCTTTAGAATCCCAGGATTAGGACATTTGCTTGCACTGCAAATGTCATCCCCCTGAAGATAGAAAATGTGAATCACTAGGTTTGTGAACACAGATACCTTTTTCACCAGCCGGCTCCCTGTTGATGGCACTTTGGATTGCAGAATTGTGTGCCATTCTGCAGAATGCTTTATTTACTTAAAAAACAAAAACACTGGAAGAAGTTAATGTCCCTGGCTTCGAAGACTGACAGATACATCTCAGGCATAGCTCTTCCGTGGATCCCATAAACATTCTGGTGACTGGCTGAGATGCTTGATCCCTCCTAAAGGCAAAACTATTTTTTGTTCTCTTTTGCTCTGTTGAGTTGTGTTGCCCAGTGTTCAAATTCCTCTTACCTCCAACACAAAGAATCTTAGGCAGCAAGATATTTTTTTCTATTATGCCCAAAACCTTGGTGAGCCCATGCTGAACCTCTCCAAGTAGATAATGCTGGGCAACCTCACCTACCCCTGTATTAGAAACCAGCAGAATTTATGGAGTTTCTTGCTGAGACTATTTTGAGTACTTTTTGTGCCAAGTTCCTTTCTTCTGCAAAAAGGCACTTTTGGTGAAGAGTTCCTGGATGTGATTCTTCTTTGCCCTTCGTTGAAAAGACCCAACTGCCACACCAGGGCTAGGGATAGCATCCAGGATACCAGATCCACTAAAATGTGAGCTGCAGATTGGGCTCCAAAAATGTCCATCTCCTGCCCATTCCAAGACAGCATGTGCAGGAGAACTTCCCGGTTAATTGTGCTCCTTGTCTCTTCCCCCCGCCCCCCCCCCCAGCTCCTCTTCCATTTCCCTCCTTCAAATCCGCAAAATTACTTTCTCTCTTCTTTTTGAAGAAACCAAATTTGCGAAGTGAAGTCGGGTGGGGCGAGAGCAGCATTGTAAAACTCTTTGTATCCACTGCACATTTGGAACAATTACTGTATCATCACAGAATGTCTCCTTTGTATAACAATGAACTTTTGGGGATATTATTGACATATCCTGTTTAAAAAGACGCACTTTCCCTCCCCCCCCCTCATTTTTGAAGTGCCAAACTATTATTTATAGACATGCAGCTATTTAAACAAATTTTTAACAAGGAAAATGGTTGGGGATGGGTGGGTGGGTGGGTGGGATGGGTGGGGACGGGGACTGTGGGGGTGTTTTGATATTTAAAAACAAAAGTTTTAAAAAAAGTGAAGCATAGGACTTGTTAGTGGATCTGAATTCAGGATCCTTAGTGGCTTTTAAATAAATATATTACTTTTTTCTATAAAAAGGGAGACCTTCAGGTCTGTTTCTGCAGCTGTCTTTCTCTGTAGCTGTCTTGATGCTGAATTACAGTGATGGAGGCATGATTCTGAAATACTTTGCACCATAAATTGGAGGGAGGGAGGGAGCGTGCAATTGTATACCGACTCCTTTTGGGAAGGGGATCTGCTTTGTGAAACAATGTTCAATTTCTATTTGTTTAGGTTTGAAAAGAACAAAAAAATATATATGATATAAACACCATGCTTTTTCAGAGCAAGGAAGAGGTCCTTGGATCTGCTGAGCCCGATCTTACTTTGGTAGAAACTTCTACTGCCTTGTGCATATACTGGTTTGGGAGCAAAGGTGCAAAAGAGGAGAGGGGACACGGTGGGGGAGACCTTTTCAAATTGCTCCTATGCTGTAGATTCATGCCCAGTGTTTTCTGAGTATTAGCTAAGACTTGATATCCTTCTTCTGGGAAACTGGACTGTTGAATAGGTGAGGAAAATATGCCTCTGGACATTCAGTGGACACAATCCAACAAAAGTGAGGTGAAATCCATGGGGTTTTAGGTCCCATTACATTGCTTTCCAGTGGAGTTACACCCTAGTCCTGAACCAGTTTTCTCAGAATTAGGTTCATTGGTTTCACTTGAACTTATTTCTAGGTTAAGTACCCTTGGGTTTGCCACCAGAATTAACTTTTGCTGGGCTGTACCCATGGTATCTCTTGCTGTTTTCCATGATATCCTGGGACAATGTTGAGTCGTGATGGGGAACTGAAGACACATTCCCCCTGCTTGTCCCAGAGCCCCTTAACTCTGACCTCCATGAGAAAAGATAATCTCAGTTAATTCTTTGGTCATAGTTATGACCTTGATGCCCAGATGGGAAGTGGAGGAAATAATATTGTATTGAATGACAGACATGGTGAACCTTGGCAATAACTGTGCACATTTTTGAACTGGTGAGTTTTTCAATTGCCTCCTCTCCCTTCACCAGATTCCACTACCAGGATGTACTGGTAAATCCTATTTCCCTTTTCCACCCATTTTTAATAAGTTCCAAAAGCAGCAATCCCTGGGTGCTTTGAACCTCCCATCATCTTCAGACAGAGATGCTGTTGCTTGAGTGAAGCAGCAGCACAACCTGCTATGATGACAGCTGGGACTCCATGAGTTTTCAATGTGCCAAATATGAGCCAGATTTTTATGAATTAAATAATGAAAAAGTCAGCCATGGAGATGGTCTAGCTGGACTTTGCTGCTGACCCTCAGTCTCTAGCCTAAAGGGAAACTCCACTTTCTCCATTGAGGTTTGCCGTCCAGGCTACTCCTGCCAAACCAAGGTGTGTACAAAGTGTGCTTCTGAATTAAAGGAACAAGAAACAGCTTTGGAAGGCAAGGCAGGAATGGGCTGTACCTTACTGAAGGATACATATTCAAAGTCCTGAAGGGCCAATATGCACCTATATATCTCATAGTGAACATATACATTTGCCCAGTGACAGATTCATGGGAGCAGTGGGGGGAGCAAGAGCCGTCTTGTTATCATCTCCTCTCCACTTACTGTTCTCCTTGCATTTACCATATCACTGTTCTTGTTTTCCTTCTCTTTTCTGTTTAATTTCTAGGCAGCCATGTTTAAAATGATCAGGGGGTTTGGTGGCAGGGTGGAAAAAAAGAAAGACAAAGCAAGAAAAGGAAAGAGGAAGGAAATGCCTTCGATAAGATTGAATGGGAACATTCCAGGTGAAAGTCCTCTCCTCCACATGTGTGTACATCCCAGTTTTGAGTGCCAAGCCTTCATTCTCCCCTACCGCCGCTTCCCTTTCCTCAAAAAGCCTTTTTAATTTGTGTCAGGACACACTCATTATCTGGAGCATCCTTTCCATTCAGCATTTTGACAAGTTCACACACTACAAAGTTCTTTATATAAATATATATATATAAGTACATATATATATATTATTTAAAAAAAACACTTATCTAAAGCAGCGTGGGACTATTTATACCGTGGTTGGCTACCTCCGGACTGCTTTTTCAAATCCACCTTCATCCTTCTCAGCATCAAGAACATTTCTAGTGTGTTGTTTTTTCAAGGGATACAGCCTCTCACCTTTCAAAAGTTAGTTTGTTTGTTTTTTAAAACGTCAACTTTTGCTTCATCTGAATTTGGGGGATTCCATCTCGAATTCTCTCGCTGCTGGGGACAGTCACCTTGTTTCAACCCGTCTTCTGAACTTTTGAGCTTCACCCTTCCATCATTTTGAACTTTTAACCTCCCTCCTTCTGTGTTCATCAAACCTGTGTTTTTTGGATTTTTTCCTCATCTTCCATATTACAAAAAACAAAATAAAAAAAACCAGAAATAAAATAAAATAAAATTATATATATAAATATATAAATATTAGGAAAAATGAAAAGTGCAACAGACTGTCAAATTCTTACAATTTAGTCTATTGAATGGGATGATTTGATGTCACATTTTTCCTCTTTTAACTGTGAACAACAACAACAAATGTTTCTCCACCATCGCTTCATTGTAAATACGCTGTTTCTGTTTGAACATGTTTGCGGGGTTGCGGGGAGGGAAGGGGAAGAGAGAGGGAGACCATTAATTTTGTGTTCTCAAACATCAGAGACATGTCAGTGCATAAAAGTGCCGGAGGTTTGGGGAGGGGAACAGAATCACTATCTGAATGTCCCAAAAAGTTTGGGGAAGTAGGAGAAAGAGAGAGAGAGAGAGAGAGAGAGAGATGATGCTATCAGAAAATGATTTAAGGCTTTTCTTTTCCTGATCTGTACCAGACCACTTCAAGCTGTAGAGCAGTAGTTCCCAAACATTGGTCCGCCAGTTTTGGACTTCAGCTCCCAGAATTCCCAATTGTTGGCCAAACTGGGTAGGACTTCTGGGAACTGTCGTCCCAAACACCTGGAGGACCAAAGTTTGGGAAACACTGCTGTAAAGGTTTGGGTGTTGCACCTTGAATGGCTCCATACAATAGCAACTGAGCAACCACTCTGTATGTAGTAAATAGGTATGTCCGACAGAAAGGTGTGCCACAACATGTTCTCTCTTCTTTAAAAACACAGACACACAAGACATATATAAAGCTTGCCTCCCTGTAATGACATTCAAACAAGAGAGGCGACTCCTCAGGTTTCCTTTCAGGACCTGAGGTTGGCAGGATTTGGTTCAGTTCAGCAAATGATGTGATGCCAGCTTCCCTTGCCACCTCAAGCCTGCAATAAAGGAGATAATGGCATTTTACTTGGAAGGGGCTGCTATTTTAATTTCATCTCTGCAGTCCAAAGCTTGTTAGGGGAAAAAAATGTGCAGACAAACATTGGCAGTCTTGGGTAATAATGGTGGCAGCAACTCCTTGGAATTTGAAGTGTTACGATACAGGTTGGTTGTGATCCCACTCCTGAAACCATATTTTTGTCTGCTAGCTTGGCTACGAAGCCGCCTCATGAGTGGGGAAAGCATAACTTTAGATGACAACATTTGAGAAATTTTAACATTTTTAAATTTTGCTGCATTCACATTCAGACTGGGATTATTCTCAGGATTAGTGTCTCCCTTGAATGCAATATCCTACAAGGGAGTTTTGTTACAGAGCCACAACATCAGAGATGGGCATGTGCTTTGGAATCTGATACCCTTTTTGTCTGTTGCCCATCTCTTCCTTTAGTTATTTAGTGGGCTGAAGTGCAGAGGCATTGTACACAGAAAGTTCTGGGTTCGAATGCTGACATCTCTTATGCAGGATCTCAGGTTGGTAAGGATTCATGTCTGAGTCTCCAGAGAGTGGCTGTCGGTCAGAATAGCAGTACTGGACTAGATAGGCCGATGGTTTTATTAGCCATAAGGCCTCTTCCAGCGATCATTGACCAATATGCAAACCTCCGATACTTTTTATGCAACTGTCTCCAATCATTTCTGGATTTTTGTTCTCCATCCAACCTCTCCTTTTAACAGCAATCTTATTTATTCTCGTGGGGTGGTGGTGCCAAAGGGGGTGGGGTGGGGAAGAGGGGAAACCAAGAAGGATATGATTGAAAATGTTTTTTATTGTTAAAAAAAAAATAAGAGAGAGAAAGAGAGAGAAAAGGAGAGAGAGAAAAAGAGCAAACAAGTAACCAACTCCCATCGTCATGGCTACATAGCAAAAAAAAAATATCTGAATGTCTTGGTAGGTTTGTGTGTTTTAGTGTAAAGTTGTGTATTGATTTTGTGCTCAGTGAAGTCAGCATTTTTTTTAGTGCTAATACTATTAACTCATTTCTGTCATGATAAATGTCCATTCACGACATCACTTCCGTCTTCCGTTGTCGTTTTTTCTTTACATTTCACGACAATCTCTTAACCCATTTTTACTAATGGAGCTGGGGGGGGGGGTGTCACAGCAAGGAAGCGACATCTTGGCCTCATCATTTCCCTTCCACCACCACCCCCTTCCTTGTCCCATGAACCAGGTATGGGGTGAGCTTAGAGAGCGGTCCTCGGATGCCAGAGGTTACCTCTTCCTTGGACCAAGGGGTCAGGCCATTCGTCCCCCAACTCTGTGTGGCTTGCGTCTTGTGAGGATATGTGATAAAACATAGAAAGGTGAACCCGTCAGCTCCAAAGTACTTGTCAACGGTACTTTGTACCCTACGTGCTTGAATGATCCAACCATTCCTGCTGAGAAAGATGTGACGGAGTGACCCTGTCCTTCAAGAAGGCCTGTTTTGTCTTGCCTTCCATTGCGTGCAAGTCAGCTTTGCCACATCTCTGCATAGGATCATCCGATTGCTCTTAAGGCACAAGTGCAACAGAAATACTAGACTGCCCAAGACTTATCAAGGGATTATTATAGAGAGGCAATGGGTGATCTCCTCTAAGTCAACACTGTTTATACTAACTGTGGGCAAGGTGTGACTTTCTAGATGTGATTGGATTCAACTCACTTCTTCCCCAGTTTGTGTATGGCCAATGGCCAGGGATGGTGAGGGTCATAAGCCAACAACATCTGGAATGCCATACGTTCCCTGACGTCTGCACACGCTACAAGTCAACTTTTCTTTTCCTTGTAGGAGAAAAGCATGATTCTAATGTTATCTCAGAGAAAAATAAGTCTGGAAAGCATCAGTTTAATTATTTCATTCTGGAAGAAGAGGGTGGGATTTAATTACAGGAGCAAAACCTCGTGAGTTTCTCCTTCATCCTGTCTGGCTTTAAGAAGAGAAGGAAGAAATGGAGCATCTTGAATCTCAGGCCTAAGTGATTCCAAATATCCAAGGTGGGTTTCTGATCAGTTTATGAACTGGATTATTTGGACTAAAAGGCTTTTAGCTGAAACTGAAGTCCTCGATGTTAGTACAGATGTGTATTCCCTCCCTTATTGTTGATGTTGTAAAGGCATTGTTCTGTCACTAGGGGTCAGTAGGGTGCTTTACTCATCAGCATTAACTTCCAGCACCATTATCTTCAGCCTCTTCTGACTGAGGATGACAGCATGAATCCACATTGAAATAGATTAAGGAAAATTATGAACAGTCACTATGGTACAGGCAGGAAAGTCCTTTCTAGAAACTAAAAATACTTGGTACAATTAAACATAGGAAATAGAAACATAATAATTTTCTTTGGACAATATGGGCTGCCAAGAATTATGCTGGGTCTATTTCATCTTCCTCCAAGTAGCTTAGCCAAAATCGAATGCGGACAATAATCCAAGGAATACATTTAAGGAAAGGAAAGCATTTGTTGTATACATTTGCTTTTAACAGCCACATTTTTCAACCACACAAAAAGTACAATAACATCTAAAATCCACAAAACAGTAATATTTTTTTTTACCAATAAAAATGCACAAAATACATGTTGCAAGCCAGAATACAAAGATATAGCTGCATTAGTCTGTAGAATCGGTATGTAGAGCGATCTTGTAGCACATTTGAGACTAACTGAAAGAAAGAAGTTGGCAGCATGAGCTTTCGTAGACTAAAGTCTACTTCTTTCCAAATGCACCTGAGGAAGTAGACTTTTGTCTGTGAAAGCTCAGGCTGCCAACTTCTTTCTTTCAGTGAATCTCAAAGGTGCTACAAGATCTCTCTACATAATGTTGCAAGCCAATGGAGCTTTGAAAGCTTGCAATATATATTTTGTGCATGTTGGTTGGCCTAAGAATGGTATCACTGCTTTGAGGATTTTGGATGTTACAGTACTTTGCCATATGGCCAACACAGCTTCCCCTGGATATGTTTACAAAAAGAAAGGGTAAGTGTTTGATCTGGAAGAGCTGAAATGATCACCACCACTATCATCACCAACAACGTGGAATGAAAACTTTCTTAGGCTACATGTTAAATGGGAGAAATGGAAGAGGGAAACATACTGGTGCCTCCAATGGGGTGAAGGATCTGCTCTGGGTTCTAGGTTGAACTTTTAAATGAGCTACTGAAGCCTATTCCAAGGATATAATTCAGTACCTTGACTAGTGCCTTTTCAGTTTGTATTAAAACCCAGAAACCAATGAACTGCCCCATTGATATATAGAAGCTCTTAGCTTCCACTGGACCTTTGTGATGAGACCAGCCTCGTCTCTTCTGCCCAGTTTGCTGCTCTGCAGTGGCAATGGACTAAAACTCCCATCATGCTGACTCGGGATGGTAGAAAGTGTAATCCAATACATCTGGAGGGCACCAAGTTGCCAAAAAATTACCCAGATGCTGCTTTGGTGGTGGGTGGTATTTGCCTGCAAGTGCCTTTCCCCAACCCTCTGCCCAGGTGGCAGATGTGGAGGAAAAAGTGGCATCTAGCATTAAAGAGATAAGACATACTCTTAATATTAAAACGCACAGTCTCCTCTAAAGGAAGATAATTTCCCCTAAATAGCCCCTGTGTAGTTCTGGGGTAAGGTCTGTAGACAGTCGTATCCATGAATTCCTTATCCACGGATTCAACCATCTACAGCTTGAAAATAGTTTTAAAATGTATACATCCCAAAAGGCAAACCTTAATTCTTGCCATTTTGTATAATGCCGTTGTATTTAATGGGACTTGAGCATCCACAGACTTTTGGTATCCAAAACCTAGTTTGAACATGCATCATATCTGTAAAAACAAACATAACCATAAAGAAGCACAATTTTTTAAAAAAAATGTTGTTTTGCCTTCAAGTCATTTCCGACTTACGGCAACCCTAAGGGCATCCCTATCACAGGGTTTTCTTGACAATATTTGTTCTGAGAAGGGTTGTCTTTGCCTTCCTTTGAGGCTGAGAGTATGCGACTTGCCCAAGGTCACCCAGTGTGTTTCCATAGCTGAGCAGGGATTTGAACCCTGTTCTCCAGAGTCGTAGTCCAATGCTCAAACCACTGCACCAACCTGGAATGATTGTTTCTTTCAGATGTTTATTTGACTCCCAATACTTTAATCCTAATTTGTTTTTGCAGGGGGATGGCAGACCATAAAAGAAAGGAGTAAAGGCCTCTTGTTCTATTCCTTTGCAAAATGTGTTTTGAATGTAGGAAAGGTACTGTTTGGACTACAACTCCCAGAACCCCAGCAAGCATGGCCACTCATGTGGGAAATTTATTCTGAAAAGTGTGGGGTTTTTTTGGGGGGGGGGGTAGATATTCTGAAAAGTAGTTTTCCAGGCTCTGCTTAGAAGATGTGTCTCCTGAAGCTTCAGAATGCAAGAGAAGGTTATTCCCCTGAAACCTCTGGGTGTCCATGTGAGTTCTTGATGCATGTAACAAATCTGGGGGATAATGGAACAATGCTTTGCGCAACAGGATAAAGCTTCCTCTCCCTCCTGATCAGCCACATCACTCCTTCTTTGGCTGCCTTTAAGAACACAAATCAACCCTTCTCTCTCTGTCATTTCCTCTGGGGGAAAAAAATGGTCATGCCATTATTTTTGTTGTTGTGTGCCTTCAAGTCCTTTCGGACTTATGGCGACCCTATCACAGGGTTTTCTTGGCAAGATTTATTCCGAGGGAGTTTGCCTTTGCCTTCCTTTAAAGCCGAGAAAGGCGTGATATTATAAATTAATAAATTAATAAAATTAATAATGATGCGACTGTAATAAATCCTCTTTCCCAGGAGCTCAGGATAGTGTGCACCATCCTCTCCCACCCAGATTTCGTTCCCTGCTTCAGACTCACAATGAGCTTATGAAACATCGATAAACTGCTCAGTGGGTAAGCACATAGCAATTATAGTTTTTTGTGGGTTTTTCGGGCTGTGTGGCCATGTTCTAGAAGAGTTCCTTTCTGACGTTTCGCCAGCATCTGTGGCTGGCATCTTCAGAGAATACTGGAATGGAAGAGAGTGGGTCTATATATACTGTGAGACCCTGGGTAGGGAGAAGTGATTTCCATGTAAACTGTGTATTGTTCTGTGTTGAATATTGATTGCATATCCTCCTACCCTGAAGCCATGCCATTAACAACAGAACAATACCTATTCAACACAGAACAATACACAGTTTACAGGGGAATCACTCCTCCCTACCCAGGGTCTCACAGTATATCTAGACCCACTCTCTTCCATTCCAGTATTCTCTGAAGATGCCAGCCACAGATGCTGGCGAAACGTCAGAAAGGAACCCTTCTAGAACATGGCCACACAGCCCGAAAAACCCACAAAAAACTATGGATGCCGGGCATGAAAGCCTACGACTTCACACATAGCAATTCTCTATTGCTGCTGGATCCAGCATTTGCAAAAGTTACCTTTCTGGACCACAATTCCCAGTAGCAGCTAGAAGATGTTGATCACTTTCTATTTTAATTTTGGCTGAATGGATGGTGCTGGTTCTGCAGGTTTTTAAAGTATGTGGTGGGGCATGGAGGATTAAAACCACTGCATTTTGCAGCAGCTTTGAGTCATTTTGCTCATTTGTGTGAGTCCAACAGTCATGGGTAAAATAATATTTCTAAAGCAGAAAACATACTTCTTGTTGCTGTTTTTAGTTGAACCACGCATACATCTTTTGTAACTGGAATCATCTCAGAATTTTTCCTTCCTGGGTGAGGAGGAAGTGAGAAAGTCCCTTTTAAAGATGGGAACTGTCTTGTCCACTTCTTTCTTTTTGGAGGCACTTCCATTCAAAATCATATTTCAGCCTATTAATCAGGGACACTTTCTCCCAATGAAAAGTTGTTTTAATATTTTAATCTCATGGGTCGTTTGGTTGAGGGCTGGCTGCTTTGTTGTTGCTGTGTGTCTTCGAGTCATTTCCAACCCTATCCTGGGGCTTTCTTGGCAAGATGTGTTCAGAGGGGGTTTGCTCTTGCCATCCTCTGAGGCTGAGAGAGTGTGACTTGCCCAAGGTCACCCAGTGGGTTTCATGGCCAAGTGTGAAATCGAACCCTGGTCTCCAGAGTCATATTGCAACACTTAAACCATTATGCCACACTGGCTCTATCTAAACTATATTGCTTGTTTCTCCATCCCTCTTTTGGAAATGCAAGTTTGAGTGTATCCAAGTCTGAATTTTGCCGCTGGAGGGGACTGGGATTTTCTTCACGCAGCATCTCCGTGTGCTGTTATGTTTCAGGGTTCAAGCTCCAAGAGGATTAAGTTCTGCCCTTCTCCTCCTTTTCCTTAAATGGAGAAGGTTGCGCCAGGACTCTTGCCACTTTCCAGCGCTCAGAGTCTCCAAGACGGGATGGAACATGACAAGCCCCATCCAAGAAGAAGACATGGGACTGTCAGAACCAGCCAGAGCCTTGAATTATTCACCAAGGTGTCCTCAGAGAGGATGGTACGTGCCGCGGGGAGAGAAGGGCGGTGGTTCAGAAAGCCTGTTCTAGCCGGAACAAGAGGAGGCCCTCGCCTTGGAACCGTCAAGAGCAGGAAAAATTAGGTTGCCAGGGTGCAAACTGGAGAGGGCTCTTGCACCTTTCATGGTTGTGTAGGAGAAAGAACATCAGCCAGTGTGGCTTATCGCCTGGTTGCATGCCAAGCACACCTGATGAAACACATGCTTCAACACAACGATGAACGTTGAAGGAGCTGTGTCAACAGCTTTTGTTCTTGCAGCCCTTGGGGGAGAAAATCCATCCCTTTGGTTCCCAACACAAACTTCTGCTCTGGTCATCTCCTGCCTAGACTACTGCAGCATTCCTCTCTCCGACCCTCCTTGGTCGTACCTGGTTGTCCCCACCATCGCCAACACTACGGCACAGAACGTTCCGACAAAAGGGTGCATCTACATCAGTCTTTCCCAAACTTTGGTCTTCCAGGTGTTTTGGACATCAGCTCCCAGAATTCCTGACTGCTGGCCAAGCTGGCTGGAGCTTCTGGGAGTTAAATCCCAAACATCTGGAGGACCAACGTTTGGGAACCTCTGATCTACATTGTAGAATTAGTGCAGCTTGATACCCCTTTAAGCACTGTAGCTCCATCCTATGGCGTCTTGGGTTTGGGAATTTTACAATGACTTTAGCCTTCTTTGTCAAAGAGTGCTGGTGCCTCACAAAACTACAGATCCCAGGATTCTGTAGGATGCAGCCACAGCACTTAATGTGAATTCAAACTGCATTATTTCAATAATGTGGATCAGTGGATCTCCAAAGTCCTATTCCAATGCTCAAACCACTCAAATCATGCTGACTCTCCTTAAAACCACACACTCTACAATTATTCCATTTTTTCTGGGACAGTCCTGATTGATCCTCTGCCTTCTCATTTTTTCCCCAGCTACTTTTAAAATGTCCCAGTTTCTCTCTCTTCCTCCCGCTTTCCCATTTTGTCCTTGGCTGATTTCACTTGCTATAAACTGAGTTCAAAGTCCAAAAGTACACCCGGTTCACTCAGCAGGAGGAAGGAGAGGCCTTCCCAGTAGACTCAGTCAAAAGCAACATGCTGCAGGCTTTCCTGGCTTGTGTGGTTTTCCTCATTCAGAACTTTTGCCATCTTGACCGCACTCTAATGTTGCTTGGCCACATGTGTCTTGGTTTTCTCTATGAAATGTTGGAAGGTATGAAACCGTGTGGCCTTTTCTCTTTTGCTGCTGTCCAGTCCTGAGCTCAGGCTTAGACGATATCTGATTATCTCCTTGGATGCTACAGATGGATGGATACCATCGCCTCCAAACAAACCACCACCTAACTACATGCCATAATATACATTCTTATATTTGCCCCTTGTTTCCTGTGCCCCTCCTTCGCTTCCTTCCACCCAGCTGCTGTTTTCTCCCAATATAGTAAGCGCCTTTGCAGCTGGCATCCTTTGTGCTTGTGAAATAAACTCTGCAAAAGTGGCTCGTAGTCATTCCCTGGTGATGCTAGGCTGGGGGAAAGGACAAATGAATGAATGGATACGAAAGAGCATCGCGGCTGTCTGGCTGCAATACTCCACTTCCGCAGGCCTTGCAGAATCTCTTGCTGGGAGTGGAGGCATCCATCTCTGTCCTCCTTCCTGAACCTCATTTCAAATGATCCTGCCATTGAGCTATTAAACCAACTTTTTGCCCACCTCTTAGTTTGTGCTCGGCTTCAACTGCTCTTCTTCCTGATGCTGATAACTAGCTCTAGAATGTGTGAAGGAAAGTAAAAAGACCGATTCGGAGCAGATGAAGAGGGCGTTCTTCCTCCTGAAAACTAAATTTCTATCATCCCAAACTCATGCCCTCCAATTGTTCCCAATCTGGCAGGGACAGTCCCAATTCCTCCTATATTGAGTCCCTATATTGGGAGAAAGGCGGGATATAAGATGATAATAGTCATCATCATCATCATCATCATCATCATCATCATCACTGTCATCCCGCTTTTTCAGTTGCTTTTAAAATGTCTCAGTTTCTCTCTTCTTTGTGGGAGGAGATGCCATAAGCTGGGGGCAGCCATGGGGAAGGCTGTGTCCCATGTCTTCACCAAATCTTTGGTCACACACGTCCCAGATTTCGCCTGTTAACTTCACAGGTGGAGAGCCAGTGTAGCGCTATGAGTGTTGGGCCATGTCTCTGGAGACCCCAGGTTCCCATCTCAGCCATGAAACCCACTGGCTGACCTTGGGCAAGTCACACTCTCTCAACCATAGGGGAAAAAATCAGGACAGTTGGAGGGTGTGACAGAAGACACTAGCAGAGGACTGGGCCCTATGAATCCATCTGATCAGTTTCCTGAACTGTACTGGAAACCCACTGGGTGACCTTGGGCAAGTCATGCTCTCTCAGCCTCAGAGCATGGCAATGGCAAACCCACTCTGGAAAAAAACTTGCCACGAAAACCCCATGATGGGTTTCCCTTAGAAACGACTTGAAGGAACACAAAAACAACAACAAACTCCTTGCAGGGCACCCAGAATCGGCCACCTGAAGCCATTGCCTCACCTCCCCTGACATGGCAGGGCCAACCTAAGTATCTAGTATCACACAGGGAGATGTAAAACCAAGAAGATCTGCCCAATGGAGGAACAAAAGTATCAGATGATGATGATGATGATGATGATGATCCTTCTTCCTCCCTTCCATCTTCTCTTTCTCCTTTCTTCACCTTCCTTCACACTCCAGCAGTGTTAGTTTATTTCAAGGAGACTGAAGGGTTTTCAGCTGGACCACGTTGCTATGGCAACGGGATGCAGGCTGGCAGGGAGTTGGATGGGTTTGGACCGGGGATGTGAAAGGAAACCGAGGGAGGCTGGGGTGCCGCAGCTGTGCCAATTCATTCCAAGGCAATTTCGGATGAGACAATATAGAAACGTTTAACAGAAAGACAGCCCCCCCCCATCCTTTTTTTGCCCTGCAGTTTTCATCCGGACAGTGACCAAATAAAGGAACATTTTAAAAAGGGTTCTGCAGCATTCTGCTCTTTTCATCCTCTTCTTCCCAGATTCAAGTGCTAGTTTTCTCCTCATCGGAATAACGCATACTCTGGGTTTTATCAAAATTGTGCGGGTATTGCATCATGCTTTCCTTTGCTCCACAAGATCCTTGTCGGAAATGGACCAAATTTGGAAAGGAGGGAGCATGGTAAAGATGGAGAGATGGCTTGATTCCCCTCCACCTTGGGCCACTGCAATCTATAATACTCTTTTTAAAGTTTCAAGCCACAAAAACCCCAATATTCCCTCCTCTTTCTCTTAACTCCCACTTTGTAATGTCACACGTCAGGGGACGGCAGGTAAACCAATGGGTAGGTTTACAGAAAGCAAAACTGATGCAAAATTCACATAAATAAGAACATATACATGCTAAAATATTATTAAACTAGTATCATTAAAATTTTAAAAAGCAGTTGAAAATTGCAATAAGCACAAGTACGGAGATATCATGTATTGTACCCAAGTTTGTGTGGTGTAGTGGTTTGAGCGTTGGACTAGGACCCTGGAGACCAGGGTTCAAATCCTGGCTCAGCCATGGAAACCCACTGAAATAAAACCATAGAAATCTATGATGCTCCTTTTAAAGTTTCAGCCCACAAAAAAAAATATTTCCTCCTCTTTACCTTCCATTTTCTAATAAGAAAATGATATTTCTAATAAGAAAATGGTATTTCACATACCAGGGAAAGACATGTAAATAAATGGGTCAGTGTAGCCCAGTGTGACGTAGTGTTTTGAGTGTTGGACTCTGACTCTGGAGACCAGGGTTCGAATCCCAGCTCAGCCATGGGAACCCACTGAGTGACCTTGGGCAAGTCACACTCTCTCAGCCTCAAAGGATGGCAATGGCAAACCCCTTCTGAAAAACTTGCCAAGAAAACCCAGGATAGGTTCGCCTTAGGGTTGCCATAAGTCAGAAATGACTTGAAGGCACACAACAACAACAACAACCCGTATTCCTTAAGGAAAATAACCCTACCTAACAGAAATACAATTTTCAAAGAGATAGCTGGGTTAGTCTGTTTCAGCATAAAAATGGGGAAAGAAAGGGAGGGAGGGAGAATGAGAATCTAGCAGCACCTTTGAAACAAACCGATTTATTTCAGCATGAGATTTTGTGGGTTTCAATCCCTGAAAACTCATGTTAACATAAATTAGTTAGTGCCCTTCCAGACAGGGCAAGAGTATTAGGAGGCGGTGGTATCTCTTGTTGTATTTCTCACTTCGTGTTGTTTTCTTAATATCCAAACAATGTTTCTGTTGCCTTGGGCTAATTTCTTGCAATTCTCAGCACCAGCTGCAACATTTTATCTCCCTCGTCAAGTATGTTTCTTTTTAATCCTGTGACATATTGGATCCCAAAATTAATATTACGTCTCCAGGAGACCAGGGTTCAAATCTCTGCTCCGTCACAGAAACCTATTTGGCCATTTTGGGCAAATCCCACTCTCTCAGCCCAAAAGGAAGGCAATAGATATCATGCTACCTTTGAATAAAACTTGCAAAAACCACCATTTTTTTAAAAGAACTAGGATGTAGTGATTTATTTGCGTGTTGGACTAAGACTCTGGAAGACAAGAGTTCAAATCCCTACTCAGCTGGGGACATCCACTGGGTGACCTTGGGCAAGTCACACTCTCACAGCCTCAGAGGAAGGCAATGGCAAACCTCCTCTGAAAAAATCTTGACAAGAAAATCCTATGAGAGGGTTGTCATAAATTGGAGTCGACTTAGAGATACATAGCAATTACAATTTTCAGCATGGTTTCCTTTTTCTCTATATTTTCCTCTCTTAGTGCTCCATATCACATAGCTTTTCCTGTAAAGAAATAGCAAATCAGGCATCAAGGAGGAAAATCTGAATTATTCTCCTTTTTCATTCTCCAAAAAAAGAATTGGCCACCTGCTACATTTCAGGGATGACGACAATCTGCCTCCTTTATTGTATTCTAACT
Source organism: Phrynosoma blainvillii (assembly GCA_026167975.1). Taxonomy (NCBI): domain Eukaryota; kingdom Metazoa; phylum Chordata; class Lepidosauria; order Squamata; family Phrynosomatidae; genus Phrynosoma; species Phrynosoma blainvillii. The sequence goes on from JANUYF010000008.1 coordinate 4,034,920, forward strand.
CATGCTGGGGCCAGTCTTTCAAAAACATCTCATTCAGCCAAATCTGATTTATTTCAGAGTCTAAGATTTCCCCGTTCCTTAGAAATATGAATCTAGTAGGGGACTATTTTAATGCAGATCTGAAAGGGTGTGGTTTTTTTTAAAGAGAGGAAATGGTACAAAATCTTCGACTTCACATTGGTACAAAATCTATTGCATTATCAGCCCTTCCTAAACTGTTTTATTTTCCCTTCCTTTGCTCCTTGAAAGCAAATTTGCAGGAAGGCTTTAAAAGGAAGGTGCCAACTATCCTGAATTGATTGGAATACTAAATTTAGGTATCAAATTTAGGCATATGTTTTTTGCAGGAAACATATGAAGAAGCAGAAGGCACTGAGAGCATCTCCTTGCAAGGCTTTTGCCTAAATAGGGCTACCTGCCATATATATATATATATATATATATATATATATATATATGTAGGAGTCTGATGCCTTCTAGTGGTACTTTTTCAAAATGACAGCAGAAAGTTGACAACTGGGTGTGAAACCCTCTATTTTGAGTTGTTGTTGTGCACCTTCAGGTCATTTCTGACTTATGACGACCCTAAGGCAACCCTATCATGGGGTTTTCCCAGCAAGATTTGTGCAGAGACGGTTTGCCCTTGCTATCCTCTGAGGCTGAGACAGTGTGACTTGTCCAAGGTCACCTACTGGGTTTCATGGCCAAGCTGGGAATCGAATCCTGCTTATCAGGGCGGAAGGACAGATAAGCTGGGAGAGGCTCCTAGGAAAGGACAGTAACTCACAAACAGTTGGGTTCTCTGGGCTGCATCTACACTGTAGAAATAAAGCAGTTTGACATCACTTTAAGTGCTGTAGATCCATTTGATGGAATCCTGGGATTTGTAGCTTTACAAATCATCATCATCATCATCATCATCATCATCATCTTACCCAGCTTTTTCCATTAACTGAGAAAGGGAAAACAACAATTAACAAACAAACATGCGTTAAAACACATCGGTGAAAACACACATCAGTTCAAAAGAATAAATAAGGAGTGCATATATTAAAACAATCCACGTCTAAAATTCGTCATTTAAAATTCACAGTTTAAACATCATCTCGACAAGGCTTTATCCTTCTCCAGCACAAAGAGTGCTGGCGCCTCATAAAACTACAAATCCCAGGATTTCGTGAGACGGTGCCAGGGAAGTTAAAGCGGTGTCAAACTGCATTATTTCTACCATGTAGACGCACCCTCAGTTGGGAAATGGAGGATTGCAAGATGCAAGGCTTCAGGTCAGCCCTATTTTGATCTTTCCCAATGGTAAACAATTGTTCCTCCCAGTCCTAGACCTCCCAATTCCCCTCCTTTCTTCACCACTTTCCTCCATATTGCCTTCCTTTCCTAGGGAAAAAGCTCCTTCTGGTTCCCATGACAACGAGATGCAGCCAGGGTGGTTGCCATAGTGATGAAGGAGCATCCTTCTGGGTTGGGCAAACATGGCCTCTGCCCTTTCTTCGCCTTTTCCAAATCACTCCTTCCCCGCTTGCTTCTTAGGCTGCGTCCACACTGCAAAAATGATCTAGTTTGACACCACTGCCATGGCTCAATGCTATGGAGTCCTGGGAATTGTAGTTTGTTGTGGCACACCAGAGCTTTCCCCGAGGCTCCCCATGAGGCTGAGAGAGCGCGACTTGCCCAGTGGGTTTGCATGGCTCAGCCGCAATTCGAACCCTGGTCTCTAGAGTCCTACTGAAACAAAATGGTCTTCATCTACCTATGGAAGGATGCCAAGAAAGGTGCCATATCTCCCCACCCCACCTAGCCAAACTCTTGCAGGTACCTAAGTAGGCACCCTTCCAGGAGGTTTTGAACCCAAGGCTTCCTGTGAGGTCACAAGTGAGGTCATAAGGAAAGATGGGGGGACACCAGATGCTGAGGGACCCCTGAGTGGACTGGAGACAACAGCAGCACCAACAGCAACATAGTGAGGTATGTTGACGGCCGGTGTTGTACATTGAAGAGAAATAGTATGGAGTAGTGGAATGTGGGATTAGGACTTTGGGAGACCAGGGTTCGAATCCCTGTTCAAACCCACTGGCGGACCCTTGGGCAGACACACTCTCAGCCTCAGAGGAAGGCAATGGCAACCCTCCCCCTGAATGCATCTGGCCAAGAAAACCTGGGAGAGGATCTCCATAAGGTCTTTTCTAATAATAATAATAATAAAAATAACAATTTTATTTATTTAATGGATGCAAGCTACAGGAAAAGAGATTCCACCTCAACATTAGGAAGAATCTCTGGTTTTATTCAGTTTTAATGGGGTGGGAGGGTTATAGTAAGAGTTGACAGTGGAAGACGCTCCCGCGGGGATGGTGGAATTTCCTTCTTTAGAGCTTTTCAAACAGAGGCTGGATGGCCATCTATTGGGAGTGCTTGGATTGTGAGTTCCTGCATGGCGGAATAGGGTTGGACTAGATGGCTCTTGGGGTCTCTTCCAACTCTAGGATTCAATGATTCTATGATCCTCAACCCTTTCTATGTGTAGTTGCCCAACATGGCAGATCGAGAGAAGAGGCTGCTCTCGCTGGAACAGCGGAATCAAACTCTGGTGAGTGCCCTATGAGAGTCTAATAAGCTTCTGCCGGGCTGCAATTTTTGCTAAACCAAAAACCCAAGGGTGTGTTTACACTCCAACATTACAGCAGTTTGGTAACCCTTTCGAGACCATGTAAGGTTGCCACATTCCAGTCACAACACAAAGCCATCTCTGCTTGCCTCCTTTCCTTTCCTTTCCCGGCTTTTGGGCCTGTTGAAGGAAAGAGGGAGGGAATGGAAGAATAAGGTGGCAATGCTATGTATTAGTGTTAGTAGTAATTATTATTATTATTATTATTAATAATAATAATAATAGTTTTTATTTGTATTTCCCGCCTCTCCCTACGGATCGAGGCGGGATTACATAATAAAATGTACAACAAAATATAAAGATACAGTATATAAAAACATAATATTTTTTTAAGTATTAGCATTAGTATTAATAATATAATAATAATAGTTTTTATTTATATTTCCCACTTCTCCCTACGGATCGAGGCGGGATTACATAATAAAATGTACAACAAAATACAAAGATACAGTATATAAAAACATAACATTTTTTTAAGTATTAGCATTAGTATTAATAATATAATAATAATAGTTTTTATTTATATTTCCCACCTCTCCCTACGGATCAAGGCGGGATTACACAATAAAATGTACAACAAAATACAAAGATACAGTATATAAAAACATAACATTTTTAAGTATTAGCATTAGTATTAATAATATAATAATAATAATAGTTTTTATTTATATTTCCCACCTCTCCCTACGGATCAAGGCGGGATTACACAATAAAATGTACAACAAAATACAAAGATACAGTATATAAAAACATAACATTTTTTAAGTATTAGCATTAGTATTAATAATATAATAATAATAATAGTTTTTATTTATATTTCCCACCTCTCCCTACGGATCAAGGCGGGATTACACAATAAAATGTACAACAAAATACAAAGATACAGTATATAAAAACATAACATTTTTTTAAGTATTAGCATTAGTATTAATATAATAATAATAATAATAATAATAGTTTTTATTTATATTTCCCACCTCTCCCTATGGATCGAGGCGGAATTACACAATAAAATGTACAACAAAATACAAAGATACAGTATATAAAAACATAAACTTTTTTAAAGTATTAGTATTAGTATCCTGCTCTTTTCCCCACAACTGGGACCCAGGAGCGACTCACAATATTTAAAGAACGATGCAATTAAAAACATGGAAAAGTGGTACCTTTAAAAAAAAAAAAAGAATTAAATGGTTACAATATTAAAATAAATTCCTTATTAAAAGAATAATTATGCTACACCCACACACCGTGCAATAGCAACCGGAGTCTGGTGGATGTGATGCCAGTCTTCTTGCATGTTTCCTGCTTCATCGCCACTGCTGCATTTTAATCTGCATTTTAAGACCATGGTGTCCTGAGATTTGTGATTTGCCGAGGGATATAGAATTCTCTGCTGGAAAGCTCTAGTGAATTCATCTGAATTACTGCACTAGAGCTCTCCAGCAGAGAATTATAAGGCTCTCACTAAACTGCAGATCCCAGGACTCACTAGGATGGAGCCATGCTAGTTAAAGTACTATAACTTGCAGAGGTGCAACTATGCAAGGCAGATGCACTTAAGTGGACATTCTGGATGAGGGCTTCACACACTCAGTTTTGTGCTTTCCACCCCCCAGCAACAGTTAAGCCCCATTTGTCCGTAGATACATAGGACGTTATCACACGGGGAGTCGCGGGGAGAAAGTGGAAATAAACGGGACGAGCGGAAGACTTTAATTGACGGGATTTGTCCCGTTCCGCCTCTTCTGATAACTAAATTCGAATTTAAAAGGGGGTTAATTCGAATGAAAACCTGATCTTTTCAAATCCTCAAAAATCCCGAAAATGAAAAGATCAGGTTTTCGTTCGAATTAACCCCCTTTTAAATTCGAATTTAGTTATCAGACGAGGCGGAACGGGACAAATCCCGTAAATTAAAGACTTCCGCTTGTGCCCGTTTATTTCCACTTTCTCCCCGCAACTCCCTGTGTGATAACGTCCATAGAAGAGGGACCCATCAGTTGCAGAAGTGAGGGGATTCCATATCAGTGGGGCACTGAATCCACTCCAGGCATCCATTTACTTTAAAGGAATTCCCCAAGGTGCTGGATCTGTGTAGGAATAGACTTTGGGACTCCAGAGAACAAGATGAAAACCTGGAATGGAGTCTCTGCCCCACTGACATGGCACTGTGGCTGTGGGCCATTATTTGTCCCTGGAATCCCTGGACTCCACTTCTGTTTCTCCGTTCCCCAAAGGTGTGTGTGTGGAAACAGCATGATATTGGGGCAATCCCCTCAAATCACACTAAAAGCCCCCTCCCCAGTATGTAAAAACATGCAAAATAACCCAATTCTTTCCCCACAAGCACTTCAGAATCCTGCATGACCACCAAATCACCCCCTTTTCTCTCTGCAGACTATCTTAAAATTTCAGCAGGAGCACATATTCCTGGGGTGCATCTACGCTGCCGAAATAATGCCGTTCCACGCCACTTTAAGCGCTGTCGCTCTGTCCTATGGAATCCTGGAATTTGTAGTCTTGCAAGGTCTTGAGCCTCCCAAAATTACAAATCCCAGGACTCTGTAGAATGGAGGCATGGCAATTAAAGTGGGGTCAAACTGCATTATTTCTACAGTGTAGATGCATGTCTGGTGTTTTTCTTTACAGAGCTGCAAGCACCTGAAACTTTTGTTCCCCACAGATGGAGAAAATCAGATCCCTTCAGAAGGCCAATGCAAACTTGCGTCAAATGGTAAGTGTTGCGCCACATAGCATCCTTTGTACTCCCTGGATTTTAGGAGGTGGGATGGTCAGGAAATGTGATTTTTCAGGTTTTTTGCCTTCTCCGGGTGGAAAGATGACCTTCCAACTCAGAGTACTTGCCCTAGAGATGTGGGCTGGAACATCTTCTGCAGAAATGCACTAAATTTTCCAAAAAAAATCCAAAATGGAAAACTCTAGTACTCAAAACAATAGACTAACAGAAGGATGCGCTGCTAAACAAGCTTATTTTTGTCTTGCAAAATCTCTTGCTGCTCAGTTCAGCTGCATGCACAGTGCAGAAATAATCCGGTTTGATACTGCTTTAACTGCCCGGATTCAATGCTATGGAATTCTGGGAATTGTAGTTTGTTGTAGCCCCAGAGTGGAAGAGTAGCAAAGATAGGCAAACATGTTTTCACTGTCTAATCCATTTCGTCTTCTGCTAATCCCCACAGAATTCAAGACTAAGGGAAGAAAATGAAGGTGAGAAACCGATTTGGGCCATTTTGAGAACCACCTGCCTCTGTTCTCAAAAGAATCATGATTTTTCTCCTTGTCTCATCTTTTCCCTCCTCAACAGTCTTCAAGTCAACAGAAGAAATTTTACTTAGGTACCGTAATTGGGTTTGTTTGTTTTTATCAATGCATTCGTTTATTCTATCATTTTAAAAAGGGCTTGCTATAAACTTCACTTTGGCCAAATGTAATTCTGTTATATCCTTGTTCCTTTAAAAGAAAAGAAAAAACTGCAACTCAGCGCATCAACTAATAAGATTCGTTTAATGAGTGACTTCCCATCTCTGACATTTTTAGTGTACTTCTTCCATTTGAAAACACCCAGAACTGTGAATTAATTTTACATACATTGCACAGAGGATACTGGCATCTCTCCCAGACATGCTTTCTGGCCTAAGATGCTGGGCATGTCTACATGGGCAAAATAAACCAGTTTCCCCCTGCTTTCATGGCACCCTGTCTTCATGATGCAGGGCCAAATCCCCAAATTCCCATGGCACCCTGTCTTCATGATGGAAGAGCAATTCAATTCTGCACCAAATCCACCCCATTCCTGCTTGAAAGATGATTTTTAAAAATTACCTTTTGCTCTGGATTTTCCAGGACAACCTGGAGCACTCTGGAGTGACACCATGTGGGAGTGTTTACACAAGCATCCCATTGTGCCATCCAGGGGACATTCACATGTTGTCATTTTTAGCCCGACGATGCAAACAATGGAGATGGATCACACCACTAATAAAACCGGTTTACCTGAGCCAGCTTAAAATTTAAAACGGGCAGCATCCTGATGTTGTCAGAAGGATTTAGCTGCCAAAACGCCGCCCGGGTCCATCACCGCTCCCAGGACCACTCTGAATGCCATTTCCTTAAGCCGGAAAACTCCTGGCTTCAAAAAGAGGCGCACTGAGAACTCCTGTGAGCGGAGATTGAACCTGGACCCAGGCAGCAATTTCAGTGGCTAAATCTTTCTTATAACAACAGGATGCCGCCTGTTTTAAATTTTAAGCCAGCTCAGGTAAACCAGTTTTATTATCAGTGCTGTATCTCCAATCTCATTCACACATTCTGCAAACAATCCCACTCACGCATTCCGGGTTTGTTGTTCACACTATGGAACTGCATCTATGGCATCGGTTGCTAACACGGACCAGCGCTTGAATAACGATGAAGCAGAAGATGTGAATGTATTCAAAACATGTTCAAGGCATGCAGAGTTTTATCCCGGGTCCATTCGCATCAGTTTTTCACACATCTGAAAATCTGAATCTTTTAAGGAAAACCCGGCAAGAAATCCGACGTCGATTATCCTGGGTTGTATCCCCCCTCCCAACTTAACCGGATTCATCCGAAATGCATGTGAACCACAAAGATGCAACCAAACGGATCTCTTCCGGCAGGCTTTTCCCGACTAGATTCCCAGCCTCAGGAGTTAGTCCATCTTCTCCTCTCCATCCTTTGCTTCAGTAGCTGCTATTGTTTGTTATTGTTTGCTATTGTTCTTATTGTCGCTTTGGCGAGATTACTTTAAATATGTTTTAATGTATATTTTGTCTAATACTTTTTTAAGGGGTGGGTGGGTTTCGGGATTTTGGCTTGTTTATATTGTACTGTAATTTATTTGCATGGAATTTTAATGCTGTAAGCCGCCCCGATTGCTCTGCAGAGGGGCGGGGTATACATAATTTTTATTTATTTTATTTATTCTACCTGAAAATGTGAAAAGCCACCAATGTGAGTCATTCCCTCTGAGCTCCCCATGAAGTGTCCAGCCATATGGTTGATGCTGGGCATGGGCATCTCATGTCTGACCACGGGGGAAGCAATTCATGGTGGCACCAGGTGCCCATGGAGGCACATATGTAGACCACTGCCCAGCATCAATGCAGAGGCCAGTGTGGGAACTGGAGGCAGCTCTGGGGCCTGGAGTATTCTGGCTAGTGTAGATGTGCCCAAATTCTTTGGAGGCAGCTGAATGTCTCTTGAAATTCAGCACCGGAGAAGCCATGCATCCAAATATGGCTCCTTCATGCCACTCTCTTGTCTTTTGCATTCCAGGGACAATGACAAGATCAAGCAGAAGGTGCATCAGCTGAAGGAGCTTCAAGAATCGCTGGTGAGTTTTTCCCCTTCTGGGGAGAATTGCTGGATCCCATCAGATTCAGAGGAGGAAAGGGATAAGGGAGGTTGTCCGTCAGTGTTTGAAAGGGCCTCAAAAGTCTGACACTTAAAACGTAGGAGTTTGTCACACGGGATGGATCCTGTGCAGAAACTGGATTTAACGTGAAAGCAGCCTGCAAAAGCAGGGTTGTTTTTCACATGATGTTCGGGGTTAACCCAAACAGAAACACGATGTTCGGGGTTAACCCGCAAAAGCGGGTTGTTTTTCACACAACGTCAGCATCAAGGAGAAATAACGCAACATGAATCCGAATAGAAAGTCGCCAAGACCTGTTCCTTTTTTACTTTTGGTAACTTCCAAAAGTAAAAAGGAGCGGGTTTTGGTGACTTTCCATTCGGGTTAATGTCGCGTTATTTCTCCTTTCCACAAATACATCTGAAAAATAACCCGCTTTTGTGGTTGTTTATTTCTGGATTTTAAAATCCCATTTCTGCACGGGATTTAAGCAGTTTGCCTCTATGTGTTAAGCTCCATAGAGGCAAGGAAGCAGGCTGCAACCAGGTTTTGAATTCCCACTCAGCCATTGAACCCCACTGGGTGACTTTGGGCATGTCACACTCTCTCAGCCTCAGACAGAAACAAAGGCAAACCCACTAGGAACAAATTTTGCCGTGATGTGGTCACCTTAGGGTCAGCATAAGTTGGAAAGTGTTGCCTTTTTCTAGTGGCATTTTTCAAAAGTCAGAAAGGCATTTGGATGAGGAAGCATCAAGAAGTGAAATGAAATGATGCAGCACCATGCATCACAAATTGCCAGCCTAAATAAGCTCTTTCCTACAGATTGGCTCGATTCCTACAAAGGTGTTTAGGAAATGACAATTTCTCTAATTATCCAAGTAACGTCTCTCTCTCTTCTTATTTCCAGCAAGATGACATTTACGTTCTGGAAGAACAGCTGTGTAAGTCACCCTAGATGTGGCTAGAGACCACATTGCCAGGAGTGTAAAACCCAGGGAGAAGTCTCCATCGTTCCATTTGTCATTTATTTATGCTTTTAGCAATCCGCTTTGAAATTGTTCTTCCAAAGAACCACTTCATAGAGGGTGGCGATTTCATTTTAAACGTGTGAGAACTATCCCCAACATTGAGGTCAGGGTAGATTGAGAAAGAAGGGAAAGAATTCCTCAAAATGGCTCAGTAAATCTACAGTAAGTCTACTGTTGTGATCCACGATCCGTGATTTTTTAAAGTGCATGTGCAGAGTTCCCTTTATGTCAATGGGATTTTGTGGCATGGGAGATGCTATGAGAGGAGGCTGCCAGAAGGGAATGTTACCAAAGGCTCAAAAACCTCTGCAGTCACTCTCTGTCTCATTTCTAAAATAATTCCAATAGTAACATTTTAAAATGATTTCTCCCCAAAAGACCTGATTTTGGGGATCTAATGCAAACTGACATCTTCTCAGTAAACACAACCCTTACTTTCAGGAGAGGAAAGGAAGTTGCATATGGTTGGTGATCTTCCTTACTTATGCATGGATTAACATATGCCGAATGCAGAGACTAGAGAGAAAGGTCACATATGTATGGCTGCGTCCACACTGCAGAAATAATTCAGTTTGACACCACTTTAACTACCATGGTTCAACACAATGGAAATCTGTGAATTGTAGTTTGTTTTGGCACCAAAGCTCTCTTACAGAGCAGGCAGAATGTCTCACAAAACAATTCCACAGCATTGAGCCATGGCAGTTAAAGCGGTATCAAACTGGATTATTTCTGCAATGCAGATGCAGCTTATGTAAAATCTCCCTGGAATTAGAAGAAGCTGCCTAGTGACATGAGCATCTTCTCTGAAGCTTTGCATATGAGTATCACAGCTCAAATTGTCCAGATTTGGCAGGGATAGTCCCAATGACTTCTTTGCTGTCCCACTTTTTCAGCTGCTTTTAAAATGTCCCAGTTTCTTTCTCTTCCTCTCGCTTTCCCCTTTTGTCCTCAGCTTGTTCCCACTGCTGCAAAAAATCCAAAGTGCAAAAGCCAGGGGTGGGAAAGGAGGAGGTGAAACATACTATTTTTTTCTTTATTGAATGTATGCCCTTCTCCCAAGATGGCATCCAAACCTAATCTTGTCGTTTCATTAGACTGAGGCAAAACCAAAGTGTTGCAGCCTCTCCTAGTTTATGCATTCTTCTCTATGAATAATTTTGCATCTGACATTTCAGAGATAAAAACTGGGAGGAATTGGGCCAAGTACCATCAGAATGTGGTCAATATGGCAAAATTTATTCATGAAGAACGCACAAGCTAGAAGAGACTGCAGCTGTTTGCTTTTGCCTGAGTTTGCTGGGAAGGGCAAGATTATAACCTCAAGATGTTATTTTAATATATATTTTGAGACCACTAGCCTGCTGTATTCTGCTTAAGCCAGTTGCTGTTTTAACATTCTTACTTTCCCCACCTTGTTAGTATTATTTTTTTTATTGTGGTCCATTTTATTGTTTGCAATTTTGTAAAAAAAAATGTGTTTTTTTTTAAAATAGAGTTTTAATTTAATTTAATCCGTTCATTTATACTCCACCTTTCTCCCATGGGACTCAAAGCAGTTTACAACCATGTAAAACTACTTTTAAGTCCAGCTTTAAAGGCAAAGAAATGTATTTTTTTTTTACAAAAGTTTAACAAAACAACAACAATGAAACAAGTGATTCCGTTTAAAATGGGGCATGGTTGCACGAGTTCCAAACCCAGAGAAAAGCAGGAAAAGGTAAGCGGATGAAAGAAGATAAATAAAGAAGAGATGCATTGCAATGGTGACTCAAGTCACTTATGTGAAATGTCGCTGGATGGCCATCTATCGGGTATGCTTTGATTTTGAATTCCTGCATGGCACTGGGTTGGACTGGATGACCTTTGTGGTCCCTTCCAACTCTATGATTCAATGATTCTACGCTTAAGCCTAGGAATGATCAACCCAAATATAGGAATTGGATGTAATAGGAGTAAAACTGGGGCCATTCCACAGGTTTTGAACTTTGTTTTTTGGGTGTCTTTTCCCAGGCGCCTGTACCTGCCAAGGAGAAAACAAAAGGTAAGTCATCGGTGAAACAATACTCTTCTCTGCACTATCCGGACCTATAACTCCATCCCATATATAGTCTTGGTATGTGTCAGAGAAAACAGGAGGGTTGTCAGATTTCCAGCCCTGGCCCCGAGTCTCCATTTTTTCATGGATCTTCATCTCCAAGGCGCTGGAGAGCCTCCACTTTTGGAAGGCTCCATTCCAAGCAAAAGAAAAAGGCTATGTGCCAATCTCCAGAAAAACAGCCGCTTACTGTCATTTGCAAGCACTTGTTGCTGCCACTTGCAAAGACACTCCAGGGACTTTATTACACGGGAGAAAATTGGGAGTTTCAATGGTGATTATCCCGTGAAAATCGTGCAATCGCAATTAAGGTAGAAATTCAGATTTTCACACACAGCACGAGTCAAGAGGCGTTATCCCAGGAATAACCAGGGAATAACCAGGCAGTAAACAGCAAAAAATCATTCACGGGATTTTCTGGGAATGTGAGACATTTTAGTCTTCTCTGTCAAATCCCAGGATTCCATAGCACTGAGCCATGGCATTTAAAATCGTGTCAAACTGGATTATATTGCAGCCCATCTGGAATCTCCCTAGTTGTTTGGGACACCATTATTTGTTTCGACCAGTTGTTTAATCGCTAGAAATAGTCGCAATTCTGTGGGTATTTGGGGGTCTGGTTTGGGTAAATCATCACTGGGCATAATTTAGATTTTCAAGTACTATAATACTGCTATCGTTTAGCTACCATCTGGAGTCCTGGGATTTGTGGCATTGTAAGGCAAGTCAAAATCCCAGCCAGAGAGCTCTAGCGCCTCACCAAACTACAAGCCCCAGGGCTGCATTAGGATGCAACCATGGCAGTTAAAGCGGGATCACAGGGTGCATCTGACACCACTTTGACTCCATGCTACAGAATCCAGGGATCTGTAGTTTTGTGAGGCAACAGCACTCTGGCAGCGAAGGCGCAAGATCTTGTAAAACTACAAATCCCGGGAATCCATGGTCCGGAGCTAGTGTGTGGATGCACCCTTGGTGCTCTGTTTCTGCATTGCGCAAGAGTCCTATGCCTGTTGAGGTCCCCATTATCTTTACTCCAGTAGCACAGATGGGGAAGGAATGAAAGTCCACCTCCGATGTTTACCCGTTCCTTTTCATTTCTTCTCAGAGAAGAAAATATAGAGCCATTCCAGCTGTGAAATGGGCTGAGCCAGTCCGAGAGAACAGGATCCCTCTGTGCAAGATATCGCCTTTAGCACTTTTAGAGCAACAACAACTTCTGCAATAAACAGCATTCTTGCTTTCCATTCACTGCTGAGAAACGTTTGTTATCAGTCTCTAGACCAGGGGGTCCGGTCCGTTCACGCTATACAAATTATAGTGCTATTATTCCCTTTTCACAGCTGTGGCCGTCTCCTGTCGAATCCTGGTGTTTGCAGTCTAGTGACACACCAGAGCTGAGAATTTTAAATTTTCTGCCGTCGAGTCGTTTCCGACTGATGGCGGCCCTATCCGTGGGTTTTCTTGGCAAGATTGGTTCAGAGGAGGTTTGCCATTGCCTCTCCCTGAGGCTGAGAGAGTGTGATTTGCCCCAAATCACCCAGTGGATTTCCACAGCTGTGCAGGGATTCGAACCCATCGTCTCCAGAGTCATAGTCCAATGCTCAAACCACTAGGTCACGCTTCCTCTTGGGGTCACCCTTCGCTAAACAACAAACCGAGAGCCAACATGATGTAGTGGTTTGAGTGTTGGACTATGACCCTGGAGACCAGGGTTCGAGTCCTTGCACAGCCATGAAAACCCAGTGAGTGATCTGGGGCAAGTCACACTCTCTCAGCCTCAGGGGAAGGCAAAGGCAAACCCCTTTCTGAACAAACCTTGCCAAGAAAAACTCATGATAGGCTTGCCTTTAGGTCAGAAATAGCTTGAAGGCACACAACAACAATGTGTAGTTTTGTGAGATCTTGAGTCTTCTCTGCAAGAGAGCTCTGGTGCCACAGCAAACTACAAATCCCAAGATTATTCCATTGTGGTTCCATCCCAGGATTCCATAGGATGGAACCATAGAGTGGAAAACTGCTTTTAAAACTTCCAGGTAGACAAAAGATGAGGAAGAAAATATGAAATAATTTGAAAATGGTTATGCCAGGGAGGGCAGAAAAAGCCTTTATTAAAAGCAGCTGCTGTTTCCAGAGGTTTTGTTATCTGAGATATGCCCAAACTTTGGTCCTCCAGATGTTTTGGACTTCAGTTCCCAGAAGCCCCATGCAGCTAGGCCAGGAATAAGGAATTCTGGGAGCTGAAGTCCAAAACATCTGGAGGGCCAAAGTTTGGGAACCACTCTTCTGTATCCTTGCCTGCTTGCATGGAGGAGAAGATTTCCTCATTGCACAGACAATCCGGCAAGAAATGTAGCCATCCTACTAATGTAACCTTTTTTTATGTTTTATTTTTTCCTGGAAAAAAAAGTTTTTTCCTGATTGTTATAACTTTCAAAGTCTGTTGACACACTTGCAGAATGAATGCAGCTTGCATCGTTTCAACTGCCATGGTGCCATCCTAGGGAATCCTGGGATTTGTAGTTTGCTGTGGCACCAGAGCTCTCTGGCAGAGAAGGCACAAGATCTCACAAAACTACAAATCCCAGAAATCCATAGCATGGAGCTACGGTAGTTAAAGTGGGATCAAGTTGCACTAATCCTACAGTGTAGATGCAGCCTAGATCTGTAGTTAAATCTGTTTCCAGAAAACTAGAGAGGGTTCCTGTTGTGTTGAAAAAGGAATTTTAGTAATCGTTGCTTTTCATGCAAGCAGGGAACTAGCCAAACATAACATTCAACTATACAACCAAGGAACTATAGATCTCTAGTTTTCAGTCTGGCAAACTCTAGCAATTGGATTTTCTTTGTGCTCCTTCCTTTTAAACCTTTTGCTGGTTACCTGCGAATCCCGGCTACAAGAAGCAGAATTGTACTTTGCTCTTTGCTACGCCAAACCTGCAGTTTTTGCAGCTAGGAAAACTCATTTCTTCAGCTCACAAAAGGGATGCAAAATAGCTACCTGTGCTTATATTTCATATATTTTGTTCTAGTTTTCCAAGTCATGGATCGTTCTAGTTTTCCAAATCACGGATAAGAGCAAAGGCCTTTGGAGGCTACTGACAATGCCCTTTCCCTGGATGTAGAGCTTGGAAAACTTTGGACTACATCTCCCAGAATCACCCAGCCACAATGGCCCACTGGTCATCCTGGCTGGAGGATTCTGGACACTGTAGTCCCCCCAAAAAACTTTTCCAAAACTGTATGGCCCACCTGAAATCTTATCCAGGTTTTATTCATTTTCTTAAAAACAAGAAGAAGAAGGTAGAATCCAAAAACTGACTTGAATTCTTTCAGTCTCGTGTACTTCAAAGTTCACCAAACACCACTAGAATAACTTGAAAAAAACTTACTTTTGGGGATATGAACCACCAGAATCTCATACTTCAAAACTGCTGGGGAGTAGGAGTAAGGAGTAAAGGAATAAGAGGTTTTTACAGCAGTAGGAGTAGGAGTAACATTAAGAAAAAAGATCTTATTCCGCAGCAGGACAAGGAGTAACCACAAATTCACCACTACTCCCAAATTTGGCAGGGACAGTCCCGATTAATCCTCTATGAATCCCATTTTTTTCCCCTGCTGCTTTCAAAATGTCCCAGTTTCTCTCCTCACTTCTCCCATTGTCCTCAGCTTACTTCAAGTGCTGCAAACTGATGCAAAAGTAGCTGGTGAAAGAGGAGAGGAGCGGGTCAAATCTTGCCCTTCCCAGTAGGCTCAGGCAAAAGCAAACCGCGGCAGCCTCTTCTTGCTTGTGTGTTTGTCCGCATCAATAACTTCTTCCATCTTGATCACCATGTTGCTTGGCCACAGGGCCATGTTTTCATGTGTGATATGTTGGGGGGGGGGGTAGGCAATTTCCCAGGGGAGCCAACATGGCACTGAGGTTTGAGTGTTGGACTATGGAGATATCACACGGGAAAAATCAGGATTAAAAAGGCATGTTTCCGGGAAAGTCGTATGATCGCGGCAAAGATTTTCAGGCAATGTCGCAATCTAAGAGGACTTATTCCGGGAAGAACCAGGAATGCTCCAGCAACAAACCATTCATAGGATTTCCCTGTGAATGGTTTGTTGCTGGAGCATTCCTGGTTCTTCCCGGGAATAAGTCCTCCCAGACTGCGATGTCTGTAAACATCTTCACCGCAATCACAGGAAAATACCTTTTTAATCCCCTGATTCCCCCCCCCCCCCCCCGTGTGATAGTCTCCAATGACTCTGGAGACTAGGGTTTGAGTCTCAGCTCTGCCATGAAATGCCTTAAAAGCTTGGGCAAGTCACACTCTCTCAGCCTCAGGATGGCTGTGGCAAACCTCTGAACAAATCTTTCCAGGAAAACTCCATCTACAATTCTGACTTCTATGATAGGTTTGGCTTTTGGAAACAACTTGAAGGCACAACAACAACAACAAATGCAATCTCACAGCCAGGCTAGGAAGTCTGGAAGTCATCCACCGCAAGAGTGTGTGTGTGTGTGTATGTATATATATATATATATATATATATATATATATACACACACACACACATATATATGTGTCTGTGTGTGTGTATATATGTGTGTGTGTGTGTTTATATATATATATATATATATATATATATATACACACACACACACACACACACAACACATATATATATCAGATCTGCACTGAAAAGAAGAATTTTGTTAGCGACATTTGATAGGAAACAAGGAAAAGGTTGGTATCGGGAAACATGCTCTCACTTGTTCATCTTTATTACGGTCATAGACCGCACATAGGGAAACATGAATTGGATGGGCACAAAGGGCTGGATCCAAAAAGGTCACACAGGAAATCAGTCCTGGAAAGGCTTTAAAATCCAGGAGCCTGAGAAAGGAAGCATCTTCATTGCCTTTCCTGGGAAGGAGATCCAATTCCAAAGTGGGATGGGTGAGTGGAGCCCCTATGCTACCTGGGATTTCTTAACCAAAAATATTCCAGTCAGCATGGACTTTGGTCACTTTGCAGAAAGTTGGAGTTTGGGGTTCCAGTCCCTTCTACACCTGTCAGACAAAGAAGGACTCAAAAGCAGCTCAGTTCAATAGGGGATTTAAAGCATCAAAGCTTGCGGACTGCTTTTCGTAATCATTTCCTCCTCTTCCTCATCCGATAGTGATCTATTTTGGCTACTGAGAAGCAAGAGGGTATGAAATACGTTTACAAAGGAATCCAAAGTTTGCAGAAATACCGGCGAGTGCAAGTCTTCGTAGGGCCAGATGGATCGCATCCACAGGTATTAAAATAAATGGTTGGCATCCTCTGGAAACTTCTGCCTTTGAGAAATATTGGAGAACAGGTGAGGTATTCCAAGAGGTGAAGTGCCATTTGTCTGGAGCTTGACCAATATTATTCCTGTATTTTATTTTTAAAAAGGATAGATAGGAAGATTTGGAAAATGATAGTATGGCTGCTCCGACTTCCATACCAGGGAAAATGGATTGGGAAGGAGTCCATCAGGAAGTATCTGCAATGGGAGCCAGCGATGATTTGTGAATAATAATTTTAAAGGGAAGGTTAATTTTCTTTTCTCCTTGGCTTGCTTGGGCTATGCTTTATGGATTGTGGGAATGCGATGGACATAATTTATCTTGATTTGGAGAAACAAAGTCTCTCATGAAGTGGATGGTGCCCACAAAGGCTGTGATAAATGTGTTTTAAACGACACACAGATGCAATTTTAGCGGTGATGTTTATATACAGGGTAACTTATGTGTGCTATAGGTCGATATTAATTTGTTAACTGAATCATCATCGTCGTGATGTACCATTCGTATAAAAATGAAGAGTCAACAAGGAAGGACTCTGGTTGGTGCCAAACTGCAGAATTAATTCAATTTTGGCGCCCCTTTAACTGTCATGGCTCCACCCTATGGAATCCAGGGATCTGTAGTTTGTCGAGGCACTAGAGCTCTCTGGCAGAGAAGGCAAAATACCTCACAACAAATCCCAGGACTTCCTAGCATCGAGTCATGGCAGTTAAAGCGTTGTCAAACTGCATTAATTCTGCAGTGTAGATGCAACCCTAATATAATTTCCTTCCCTTCAAAGAAAAATACTGACTTTTCAGAATTCATGCAGTAATTCTGTTCAGTAATGATAGGAACACCCTTTCCTTCATATTTTTTTAAGGAAAGTCTTTGACAATCTGATTTCTAAAGGAAAGATTCATCCAGAAAAGGGATCACCATCCCCAACACACACAACACACACACAAATTGATGGACTCAATGTCCCAGCTTCTTTCTTTCTTTCTTTCTTTCTCCTCCTCCCATTTCTCTCCTTTCTCCTTGGCTTAGTTCAGTTGCGGCAAACTAAGGTCGAAGCGCAAAGTTGTTTGCACGCAGGTCAGCGAAAGCAAACTGCTGCAGCCTCTTCTCCTTTGTGTGTTCTTCCTCCTTCTTAACTTTTGCCATTTTTGACCCAATTCAGGCGTCGCTTGGTCTTATGCGTCCTGGTTTTCATCTGTGAAATCTTAGAGGGTATGGACCCTCACCTTGGCATCCCACTTTTGGACCTACTTGAGGATTCAGGAGAGTTTCCATAAAGGACCACAAGGAGATAGATTCCCCATGAACTATAGGATGACTTTGATGCCCAGCAGGTACAATGGACATTATAGGCGTGATGGGTTAGGACCCATAGTGCCCAGGCCATGACGGTCTTCTATTCCCAGTGAGAGAGCAGCATGGCATAGTGGCTTGAGTGTTGGGATTCTGGAGACCAGGGTTCAATTCCCAACGTGACCATGAAACCCACTGGGTAGCCATGGGCAAGTCACAGTCTCTCAGCCTCAGAGGAAGGCAATGGCAAATCCCTCTGAACAAATCTTGCCAAGAAAACCCCAGGATAGGTTTGCCTTAGGGTCGCCATAAGTTGGAAATGACTTGAAGGCACACAACACACACTAAATACACACTCTCCAGGAGAGCTGGGGAAGGAATGTTTGTTTCTTTTGAGGATGGTTTCCAAAACATGATGCTTTAGGGTGGTTGTTTTCTGGTGACCTAACAAAAAAACAAAAACAAAACACCAGTTACTTTAATTCTTGGCTTTGTTTACCCCAAAGTATAATGGGGACAGCTGCTGGGGCCTATGCTTTCTACAGATTCCTGATCTCTGTTTTCAGTTTCAAAAGATGAGTCTTTTACTCCCAGAGGAGACACCCGGCTCCACAAAAGATACAAAATTCTACTTATATCCAAGCACATGTTTTTCAAAAAAAAAAAAATAGGAAAGGAGAGAAGTTGCTTTGCTTTTGATCAGCTTGGACCATCAGCAGAATTGCAAGGATAGATCAGAGCATGGTTTCAACTAGATCCACCTAGGATCTATTGTAGTTCAGTGATTCCCAAACTCTGGCCTTTCAGGTGTTTTGGACTTTGGATCCCAGAATCCCGAGATAGCTTCGGGAAGCTGAAGTCCAAAACCATCTGGAAGACCAGAGTTTGGAAATCACTGATCTAGTTGCTTCCTAAAGGACTCTAAAGCAAGGTGTGTGTGGAGCCAAAGAAATAAAAAAAATTCCCCATATAAACCGAAGCTGAGGCTGATGGGGTCAGATTAAAAGTCCACCAAGTTCCCAGCAAACTGCTTCCAACAACAACCGAAAGGCGCCTGAGATGGGTTTGATTGAAAGTAACACTGGATCTCTAAACAGCACAGCTAGATCATGCGATCTGCCCATGAAAATTTCCTCCAATCTCCACATTTCTAGCATCGCAGAGAGGGAGATCTTGAAAATTATTTTTTTGTGGGTTTTTGCGGCCATGTTCTGGAAGAATTTATCCCTGACGTTTCGCCTGCATCTGTGGCTGGCATCTTCGCCTCTGAAGATGCCTGCCACGGATGCAAGGCACAGATGCAGGCGAAACGTCAGGGATAAATTCTTCCAGAACATAGCCACACAGTCCGAAAAAATATGGATACCGGCCGTGAAAGCCTTCGACTTCACATCTTGAAAATTGTTCACTCCAAGGACACTCTTTGCTGCATTTGCATTCCTTCGGCCCCTTTGCCTGGTTCTTTATTTCGGATGCTTCAACTCTGTTTGCAGATTTAAATGATTGCAAAGCTGGAAACTCGGGGGAGTGAAATACAGTTTCATTGGGAACCAGAATTTTTAAAGGGATGAAATGCTTTAATTCCCCCCTCCCCGTACTAAAGGCATCATGTCGCATCCATTCTTGGAAGCTAAGCAGGGTCGGCCCTGGTTAATACTTGGATGGGAGACTGCCAATGAATACCCAGTACTGTAGGCTCTATTTCAGAGGAAGGAACTGGCAAAATCATATCTGAGGATTCCTTGCATAAGATAACTATGGAATTCATGGGGTTTCCATAAGAGAACAGGCGACTTAAATGCATGCATTCATATAAAAAGCCTAAACTATTGTTTGTTTTCACTTTCCAGTCCCTGAACTGTTGCTTTGTATGAACCAGGAACCTTACAAATTCCAGTCTGTTTATGCACCAGGTTTATGTCCTCCCCACAACTTCTTCCAAGTGGCCAGGAAAAAAAGCTGAAATTGTCATTTGGCTTGACTTTCTAGTCCCTGAACTGTTGCTTTGTATGAACCGGGAATCATACACATTCCAGTCTGTTCAAGATGCCAGCAAAACAATCTAAGGGCTTTTGCAGACTGCCAGAAATAGTGCAAATTGAGTCCACTTTAAGGGTTAGGGTTAGTGCTAGGGAATCATGGGAACTGTTTTTTCCCCCGGAGACATTGAGCCTTCTCTGTCAGAGAGCTCTGGTGCCACAATAAAATACAGTTCCCATGATTCCCTAACCCTAAACCTAACCCTTAAAGTGGACTCAATTTGCACTATTTCTAGCAGTCTGCAAAGGCCCTAAGTTTTCCTTACGGCTTGTGTAGCAATTTTAAAAAGACGGGAATCATTTGCTCTCTAGATGTGGTTGGACTCCAACTCCCATCAGTCCTGTCCAATGTAAAGAATGGTGTTGGGGAGACTGGTAACTGTAGTCCCACATCATCTGGATGCCTGCACAGTTCCTACCTCTGAAATCCAGCTTGTTTTAAGAAATCAAATCATGGTTTGTGTTTGTTTGCTTGCAACGATGCAAGAGAAGGATGGGAAAAGACACAAACAACTTCATTCAGGCTCACAGTAATGTGCCATTTTAGGTGAACGTGTCCTAAATATGCAGACTCACACACCTCAGTCCTGTGATATCCCTCCACTGATACTGTTTTGTGAATTGTCATTTTAACTTTTGACTCCCACATCCTGCAGCTTTCTTGATTTGGCAAAGAGTCCCATTGTCCCATATTTTTTTCCAGCTGCTTTTAAAATGTCCCAGTTTCTCTCTCTTCCTCCCACTTTCGCTCTTTGTCCTCAGCATACTTCCAGTTGCTGCAAACTGAACTGAAAGTGCAAAAGTTGTTCACTCATTTGTCTCAGGAGTGGGGAAAGGAGAAGTAGGGGGAATCTTGCTATTCCCAATAGGCTCAAGCAAAAGCAAACTGCTGTAGCCTCTCCTAACTTGTCTGTTCTTCCCCATTAATAACTTTTTGCCATCTTGACCACACTCTGATGCTGTTTGGCCATGCATGGCCTGGTTTTCACCTGTGAAATGTTGGAGACTATGAAATGCAGTTGTCGCTGCTTGTCCTTTACTCCGACTTCACTGCTGAGAATCCACCCAAATCATGGATGGGATCTAGATGGAGTCATCTGTAATGTAGATCAATTGAAATCAGCGGAACAACTGGGATCAACTTCTGATGCCTTCCACTGAGTGTAGTTTAGAAAATGGTGACAAGGGACTATTATGTTCTATCACTTATGGGATGCTCTCCCCAGAGAGGTCTGCCTGGCCCCAGCATTATCACCATTTCATTGAACTTATTAAGTCTATTGACTATCCTTGCATTTTGTTCTTGGGGTAAGATGTTCCTTAGTGATTCCCAAACTCTGGTTCTCCAGGTGTTTTGGACTTTAACTCCCATAAGCCTCAGCCATCTCAGCCAATGGTCTGGGATTCTGGGAGCTGAAGTCCAAAACACCTGGAAGCTCAGAGTCTGGGAATCACTGCTTGATGTTTTATACTTACCGCTTTTAACCTATGTCTATTTTACCTGTACAACATCTGGATATTTTTTTCAGAAAAAAAGGGTCAAAAGGATAGAATTGAGGTTATGTGTAATTTCAATTTATGAGGATGACCCAAACCAGTGGCGTCATTTGGGGATGCGGACCGATCCTCAAACACCTGTATCTTGGCAGAAACATTGTGGCATTTGCCTGTGTCTCTTTAAAATGCTTTCAGAGATGATGGGAGTGAATTGAAGCTCAGTGGGAGGAGAAAAGAGGGCCCTCAGAATTTTTTTAAAATTAAAATTTCAAAATTTTAAATTAAAAAAAATGTTGAATTTTTTAAAAATATATACTTTTAAAATTTTCTTTAAAGACATTACATTTTAACCAAATCTTTACTATGCATATGTAAATACATTTAGATTGTGCGTGTATGATACTGTAATTTGAAGGTATAATTTTAATTTGGCCAGTTGTTTTATGTCACAACTATCAGCGTTACATTCAGCGGTATATGGTAATGATGATTTACGAGTAACATTAATGCAAAAAAGCATTACTAAGGATTCTGTATGGGGTGAAATGGGAGAAAGTCAATGGGGGGGGTGACACCACTAGGAATGCCACCGACCCGAACAACTTGTTGAAGTCAACCCTAGCCCATAAAAGTGTATGTCACAATTATTCCGTTAGCCTTCTAAAATGTCATAAAATGTTAATTTTGGATCCTGAGATGGAGGTTTCAGACTGGGTTATGTAGCATCCAGAAGGAGTGAAAGTCTTTGAAATATGTATGACACAGGCTAAAGAAATGCAAAAACCAATCTACAGGTTGCAAAAATGGGCAGGTACATGGAATTGCAGAAATCTCCTTTTCCACTGATGAGGCTCTAGTGAAAATGCAGCATAGCGCTCCTCCTTTCCAAACGAAAATGTTCCAGTTATGTTCTGCAGTTGAAGCCAGTTATTTCTACTGGTGCAGTGGTCTCTTGCATCAACTCGATACCTGCATCATTTATGCCAAAGTATTACAGAGGCATGTCTTCAAGGGGAGAGGGAGGGACTGAAGGCACTGCTCCCCAAAAAAGATTACATTTTCTTTTAATTCCCACATTGCAGAGAGAGAGAGGGACACTGAAAATTGTTCATACCTGGAACTCTGCTATATTTGCATTCCCACCTTCCCATCTTTTTCTTTTCTTTTTCTTTTGGATGCTTCAACTGTATTTCTAAATGCTCAAGTGATGTTTTGCGTTACTTAAATGTTAGAAATTTGGAGACTGAAGGAAAATTTAATTGTGAGACAGAATACTTATTTTTTTTAGCCGGGGGGGGGGGACCACATCCACATTTTGTACCCTTGCTCTTTAGCAACATCCCCTGTGCAATGCTAGATATATTTTTGAGAAACTAACTGGAATGTCCTTCCAAATAAGTCTGTTCAGTTATAATCCATCTGTTACAGGCAACTAATTGAAAATAATTCAACCCAGTTATTAACAGCAAGGGAGACATCAACAGTTTGATGCAAGAACTATAAACTCTTTATTAAACCCAACAGTCCCAAACTTAGTTTAGAAGAACTTGCATGCTGCAAACAATAAGGAGGTCAGACAACAAGGAACAAATAGCAATCTTTTTCCCCAAAAAATATAAACATAAAAATAGACATCTTTCTTTTCAAAAGCTTATAAACTTTTTTCTTGTGTATACAAAAAGGACCTAGATAGTAGCAATTTTGAAAAAATATTTTCTCCCCCAAAGGATATGGATGCTTCTTCCATCTGAGCCACACACAACCTTGACATGATATAAGGCATTTGTGTACATGAAAGGAAAAAATTGTAGACTCACAAATGTAGTTTTTAAAAATAAAAATAAAATAAGAGAATTAGTTTTCCATTCTTCAAACTGAAATAACTTAGGTTTTGGAGAATCACAAAAGTTTAGGGGTGTTTAAATGTCCATTCATCATCCTAAAAAGCAAATCATCTTTTTTTTTAAAGTATTTTTTCAAATAAAAATAAAGGAAAAAAAAAGTTAGCTTCTTTGGAACTTTTCGGTTCCATTCATTGCTTGATCTTTTGTCTCACCTCCTTTTTAAAAAAAAAAAGATTTTCAGAGTCCTTTCGTTGATCCCAAAGACTCTTCGCTGTACCTTCTCATCTCCTGACTTTGCGTCCAGCCGAGTTTCGTCCGCACTTCCGATAGAGGGACTGTTTTCCTTGACTGAATGGACAATACTTCAGTGTGTGGGCCTTGTCTGCTGTTGCGCCACAGAGTGGGCAGACGTACTTGCGCAAGATGGGGCAGACCACAACTCCATCCTCTCTTTTCAACGGGTGGGAAGAATAGACATTCTTGGATTCTCCATTGTGCTTACAGAAATTACAGATTTGGCGAGAGGTCCGGGACACCTGGCCGTTGGCACCGCATTTGGAACTCGTGTTTCCACTGGATCCACTGCCACTGGTCCACTGCACCTCGGCGTCCGGGCTGTTTGCATTAGGGACTAGTGGCATGTTGTAGTCCAATGTGTCCCAGGTTGGAGAGAACACTGGGAGCCTCTTGCGTGCCTCAAGGATCTCTGTGACCACCTTGGAGAGGCTCAGATAATCCTTCCACATGTCGAAATAGGGACCCCCAGATGTAGTAGGGGCATAACATGGTTTGCACATGGGTGATGCAGAGAACATGATGCCCAGTGTGACCTATCAGGCACGGTTCTTTTCACTGATGGGGTCACAAAGACTGCAAAATTTGGAGAGGTGGAGTCTGTGATATATAGGGGGTGGGTTCAAAAATCTTTTTCATTTGACCCTCCCATCTGTTTCCTCCTTTCCCTGTCCTGAATTTAACCCACACATGTCTAGACATCAAAGGTTTTCTGCAACCCCCCCCCCAAAAAAAGCCCAGGAGATGGGCAAGAAAGATGGGCCCCGTTTTTCAGCTGCAAAATTCACTTGAGAGATCCAACTAGAGCCGGCCCCATAGAGGAAAGCTCAGCATCGTTGTGGTTATGGGATGCTTTGTCTACCCCAAACTTGGCTGCATTCCTGCCTTGGACAAAGCAACATCTTAGGACACCCATCTGCCATCTCCTGCCAAAGGTATATTGGATGGAACCAATCATGATGTGTCCTGCAAGAGCGTTGTGACTCTTGGAGTTGTTAACAGACCAGTTGGCTAATTTTCCAGGATCGAGAGTGGTATCTTTATAATACCAGAGGATGTTTCTGGATGGGTTCACCAATGGGAAGTTCACCTGCAGGGATGGCATCTCAAGCTCATGATCTCGTGTGCATGCATTGTGAGAATGATCCAAACAGCGCTTTTATTTATTAACCATGTGTATAGTTGCCTGTGTTACTACTTGCAGATGTCAGTGTCAACAACACTGAAAACCATCAATCCAACATAAAGCTATAAAACTGCAGTTCTGAACATAACTCACAAGACCTTGAGGAAGAAGTAAAAGGCCTCTACCTGGTGCTCAGATAACTCCCAAGGAGATGCCAAGAGAGCCTGGCATTCCACAATTGGCATGGTCATTCCACAGCAAACTGGGATATTTCACAATAAAGTGAAGCATTGAAAAGTCCTTCTTTCATTCAGCCATGGACCCCTGAACAAGGGACAGGGATATCTTAGTCTAAGCTGAGCAAAAGTAGTATCTTGAGCCACAAAAACTACCTGGATCTCTACTGATAATGCTGCACCTCCAAGCTCTTCAAGCAGGTACTGATCAGAACCTAGATTTAATGAAAAGACCAAACTTGGACTACCCTCCGCCCCAGAATCCACAGCCAATCGACAATGCAGATGGATTCGAAACACGTTCAAGGCATGCAGTTTTATCCTGGCTTATCGTATGTCTAATCGTTCCAGTTATTCACACAGCCAGCAATACGAATCTTTTAGGAAAACTTGGGAAACAGCCTGAGATCGATTGTCCCAGGTTAAGTGGGTATTTTGGAAGCCATCTGAAAAAACTTAGGTGCATTCGAAATGCATCTGAACAAGAAAGATTCAACTCACATTCTACTGGGATTATTTTCACCATCTCAATAACCCCCAAGTCGTTTGCAGTGAAAACAGTAGTCCTTCAATCCAGTCGAGGTTTGTCAGAAGGCAGCAGGCAGTCCAGTCCAACAGGTTCAAAGGGAAAATCCAAAAGAGTAGTCCAGGTCCAAGCAAAGTTTCAGGCAACAAGGAATCTGTCAAGGTATGAGGCAAAAGCAAGGTGTCTCCCAAGCATGATGGATGGTTGTCAACCATGCTGGACTGAGGGAGGTGCTAGGATATCTACAGCACATCTGGGTCTTGCAGATGCTCCCTGTTAGCAGACTGCTTCTTACTTAACCACAGAAAATGCCATTGTTTCTCTTTTTCCTGGCATTCCTCTGTCGGTGTAAGCACTGTAAGTCCAGCTCCGGTGGAGGGAAACTTTGCTCTTGGGAACTCGGGAACTCGGTCTCGATACATTTATCAATGACTTTGATGAAAGAACAGAGGCCTGCTTATCAAATCTGCAGATGGCACCAGGAGGAGTAGCTAATACCCCAGAGGAGAAGATGAAAAATTCAAAATGACCTTCATAGATTAGAAAGCTGGGCCAAAACTAACAAAATGAATTTCAGGGAGCAGGGAGAATTGTAAGGTACTGTACTTAACCAGAAAAAATAAAATGCATAGATATAGCATGGGGGACACCTGGCTTAACAAGACTAAATGTGAAAGGGATCTAGGAGTCCTAGTGGACCACAAGTTGAATATGAGTCAACGGTATGATGCAGCAGCTAAAAAAGCCAATGCAATTCTAGGCTGCATCAATAGAAAGTATAGCATCAAGATCAAGGAAAGTAACAGTGCCACGCTATTCTCCTTTGGTCAGATCTCACCTGGAATATTGTCTCCACAATTAAAAAAGGATGTTGAGAAGCTGGAGCGTGTCCAAAGGAGTGCAACTAAAATGGTGAAGGGTCTGGAAACCAAGCCCTATGAGGAACAACTTAGGGAGCCGGGTACATTTAGCCTGGAGAAAATATGGTTAAGAGGTGATAAGATAGCCCGGTTTAGGTATTTGAAGGGATGTGATTTTGAAGATGGAGCAAGCTTGTTTCCTGCTGCTCCAGAGAATAGGACACAATGGAGCAATTGATGCAAACTACAGGAAAAGAGATTCCACCTCAACATTAGGAGGAACTTCCAGACAGTAAGAGAGCTCTTTGACGGTGGAACACACTTTCTTGGAAAGTGGTGGAGATAAGGATGCAAATTCTGACAGATTTGATGGGTTCAATTCTGGGCAAAAAGGCTATGCGGAAATCTCCAGCTCAGCTAGGAGAACACTAGCTTGCTACAGTTTTCAAGGTGTATTTGATTTGTTGCTGCTTTGATACTTGCAAAGAATCTCTCTCTTTCTCTCTGTATTTGCTCTGTATTTAGCGTCCTCTTTCTCTCCCAGTTGAGGTACCCAGCCTCACCATCTACCCTGCTCTGAATCCGCCTTCTGGCTAGAAGAAAATGTTGTTGTGTGCCTTCAAGTCATTCTCAACTTATGGCGACCCTAAGGCCACAAAATCGTGGGGTTTTCTTGGCAAATTTCTCCAGACAGCTTTTACCATTGCCATCCTCTGAGGCTGAGAGTGACTTACCCATGACCACCTGGTGGGTTTCCATGGCTGTGCCAGGATTCGAACCCTGGTCACCAGAGTCGTAGTCCAACGCTCAAATCACTACATCACGCTGGCCCATGGTGAAGAAGATACTGGAAAATAAACTAGCTTAAATGTTCTTTGTCCCATTTCCTTCTAGGTGAAATGCAAGTGAGAAGGAATAATTTAATTTCACTTTGATCTAGCAACAGTCCCTTTAGGTGTGTGTGTGTGTGTGTGCGTGTGTGTAAGGCAAATATATTTTCCCTTTTTCAAAATGAAGATTTAGCTAAAGGGATTGTCTAGATTAAGGTGAAATGAGAGGATGATTCCTCCTCATTTACGGAGAGAGTTTAACCAGAAAATGGATGCAGAAGAACATGGAGGAGGAACCCTGACAGAAGAGAAAGAGGGAGCTAAGTAAATACAGAGAGTCTTTGCAAATTGCTTGAAAATACAGTCGCCCCTCCGTTTTCGCAGGGGATCAGTTCCGGACCACCACAACCCCCCCAAAATGGAAAACCACAAATATTCAAGCCCCATAGGCTTGAATGGGGGTGCGTGCCTGCAGGTGCGCAACGCAGGCGCCCAACCTATTTTGTGCCCCTCGGTTTGCCACCCGCAAACAGGCGAGGGACATGGACTTCAAGTTCGCAAAAATGGAGGGGCAACTGTACAGTGGTCCCTCCACATTCGCTGGGGTTAGAGGTGGAGGACCCCCATAAATGTGGAAAAACCATAAATTAAAAATACACTACACTCGGCCCTCCACATTTGCGCCTCTGACTTTTGCGGATCTGATTATTTGTGGATTTGATTCATATGCTCTCTTTAGGAATCTCTAGGTCCTCCGGCGCAACTCTGCCAGAGGTTGACCATAGAGTTGAGCTGGAGGACCTAAAGATTCCAAGAGGAAACACTTCTCTAGGCATTTGTAGGTCCTCCAACATGATTCTGTGGTCAAATTCTGGCAGATGTTGACCGCAGAGTCCTTCTGGAGGACCCAAAAATTCCTAGAGAGGTTAAAAAAGTATTGTTTATTTATTTACACTTTCATGGGGGGTCCTGTGCCCCTAACCCCAGCGAATGTGGAGGGACAAGTATATTCTTTTTACCTAAGAGAACACCTCTCTAGGAATCTCCAAGTTCTCCAGTGCAACCTTATGGTCAACATCTGCCAGAGGTTGATCACAGAATCATGTCTGAGGACCCACAAAATGCCTAGAGAAGTGTTTTCTCTAGGGACTTGTAGGCTCTCCAGCACAACTCTATGGTCAACGTGAGCTACATCATCTCATGTATGATCCAATAACAATAATATAATAATAATTATTATTATTTATATTTCCTGCCTCTTCCTGCAGATCGAGGTGGGATTACAACAATAAAAATACAAGAATATTGATATAGAATAATTTGGATAAAGACACTAGGAAGTTCTTGTTTTAGAATGAACGGAATTGATATGTTTGAGTTACAAGTGTGTGTGAGATGAATGATATGTTATGTTTTTTAAATGAAAAATTTAATAAAGATTATATTTTTTAAAAAATGTAAGCTGGTTTTGTAGGAATTTGGAATTTTCTAAATCCAAAAATAACCTCCAATTTTGCTCCATCACGCCGTTTTTCTCACAGCTTGCTTTGACGTTTCCAAGTCGTAATATGTGACTGAATGAAATGATCCTGCAAAGAGTAAGAAAGGAGTTAAGGTCTATTAGACTTTCAAAACGCTTTAATTCGCTGACGCGAAAGACAAAGACTGAATGTCTTTATTACGGTCATAGACCAGCCCAAGCAAAAAGGTACAGTATAAAAGAAGGCAAGTTAAAACATATTTAACTTTCAGGTGACATGAACCCAATGCATCCTAGACAAGTTTGATATTAGGATCCCGCCAAGAATATTGTCTGCTGGGTTTTAACCATTGTAGCAAAAAAAAATCTGGCTATATTATATGTTATATTAAAGTTGGTATCTGAGAGCAATAAAAGAGGACAGTATTCACTGAATCCCTTTGGTATCCCCTAGGATTTGATTCCAGGACCCAAATCTGTGGAAGGATGCTCAAGTCCCATTATATGCAATGACAGAGTAAAATGGTGGCCTTTATATAAAATGACAACATCAAGGTTTGCTATTTGGAATGTATTTTTTTTTAATATTTCCAAGCCGAGGATGGCTGAATCTATAGATAAAGAATCTGTGGATTTGCAAACTGTATTTATTTTAGGTTCTGTTGGAAAATTTGTTCACAGGAGGTTTGCCATTGCCTTCCCCTGAGGCTGAGAGAGTGTGACTTGGCCAAGGGGTTACCCAGTGGTTTTCGTGGCTGGGCTGGGACTCGAACCCTGC
This sequence comes from Phrynosoma blainvillii, assembly GCA_026167975.1. Classification (NCBI taxonomy): domain Eukaryota; kingdom Metazoa; phylum Chordata; class Lepidosauria; order Squamata; family Phrynosomatidae; genus Phrynosoma; species Phrynosoma blainvillii. Next base: position 4,064,259 of record JANUYF010000008.1, read on the forward strand.
TCTCCAGTCGTAGTCTGACACTCAAACCCATACTCCATGATGGCTCTCTAATAGGAAATATATCTTAATATTTGTGTGTAGACTTGGGTACTATCTCCAAGCGATCTCATTAAGTACCTAGATGCAAATACAGGTATTCTAATATATATATCTGGCCTCAAGCATTTTGGATAAGGGAGACTCAACGGCTAAAAAGAGTGCATAAAGATTCTGGGGGAAAACTGCCTTTTTAAAAATTATATATTAAATATTTTTATTGTCCTGCTCATCTACAAGCTTTCAGGAATCACATCAGAATTCTTGTTACAAATACAAAATTCTTACTTCATTAAATCATTTCAACAATATGTTACCTGAAACGCCACAATTAATAATTTCTCATCATACCTCCCATGTTCTCCTGACATTAAGACCCTTCTATTCTGTCAAAATAATAATAATAGTAATAATAATAATATGATTTATTTGTAGCCCGCCTTTTTCCAAAGGGAATCAAAGCGGGTTACAAGCATAAAAATAAAAGAATACAATAAGAAACAATAATATAGAAGTTGCACCAAAAAAAATGTTTGCTCTTTTTGTCTTTCCCCTCCTCCCTTTAAATTCCAAATTTCAATTCCAATTCAGATTTCAGATCTCTTGTTCTTATTTCAATCATTTAAACTTTCTTTCCCCAAAAATTCTTGCTTTATTACTGCCATCTTTCTTTCTTTTCTTTTCTTTTCTTTTCTTTTCTTTCTTTCTTTTTGTTTTTGCTTTGTAAAATTCTATTACAGGAAACCATTCTATTTTGAAAATTAAATTTGAATTTAAGGACTTGAATTTACTTATTAAACATGCTAAGGTTAAAAAAACTGCATTTTTTTAAAAATTGTAAATGCAAAGATTTTGGAACTGGGCATGGTGGGTGTGAATGTGTTTTAGCATGAGACAATGCAGGAAATGGGTTCTCGGTTGCTGTTTCTCCAGCATGACCCCTTTCCCAGCCCTACCTGCCTGGAATAGATCCAGATCTTCCAGCATCTTCTGGATTTGGAGAGCTCCAACTTCATCCAGGAATGAATGGCTCAGGTGGATTAGGTGCTAGGCTCACATTCGCCTCCAGGGGGCAATAAAGAGCCGGGCGCTCAACGCTGCCCCCTCCCATTCTGTATAGGCGGCCTCTTTAAAGGATTGACAAGCCTGTGCACCAATAGGCGGCGTCAAGAGGTGGGCGGGCTTCCGAACTTGATAGGCAACTCCATTAGAACCAATCAGCGCCCAGCTCTTCTGGGACAACCTGTACCGAACCAGAGAGAAAGAGAAAGAGAGAGAGGAGAGTGAAGGCGGTGACATATCCTTGATTGGCACCTGCTTCGGCGTCTCAGAGCGCGAAGACAGGGGTGACTGGCGTGGCTCCCGCCCAACGGCGGCAAGGAAGCGGTTGCCCGGGCAGCCAATAGGAGAGCCGGAAGGGAGAAACTTCTCCACCGAGGCGGCAGTTGAGGTGGGACGGCGGGCAGGTAAGGGGTTTGCTTGCTGCCTTTCTCCCGGTTGTCATGGCGACGCCCCCCCAAAAAGTATTGAACCACGGTGCCTATTATCCTCCCCTATGGCCATCTATGGGAGTTGTAGTACCCCTGGGTTGAGAGAATTTGGCTCCCAAGAGCAGCCCCTGTTATGTGAGAGCCCTGAAATGTACCCCCATGGACCACCACCCTTCCTGAGGCCCCCCTGGACCCAGAACCCTCCCCTTGACCCCCACCTAACCCTCCCTCCCCACTGGAACCTCCCCCTTCTGCCCCCCCCCCATTGACCTCTTCCCCATTATAATTCTCCCTTCCCTTGACCCACACCTCACCCTCCCTTTCCACTAGTACCTTTCCTGGCCCCCTCCCCACTGAGATCTCCCCTTTCTGCTCCCCCCCACTGATCTCTTTCCTGACTCCCCCCCCCCCACTATATTCCTCCCCTCTCCCCCCATTGTTGCCTTCCCCCCCCCACTCCCCACTGATACCTTTCCTGCCCCCCTCCCCATTGGAATCTCCCCCTTCTGCCCCTCTCCCCAATGATCATTTTCCTGACCCCCTCCCCACTTCTAATTCTCCCCTTCCCTTGACCCACACCTCACCCTTCCTCCCCACTGATACCCTTCTTGCCCCCTTCTCTCCACCCAGATCTTGCCTCCCTCCCTCCACACTGGAATCTCTTCCTTCTGAACCCCCCCCCCATAATCTCTTTCCTGACTCCCTCCTACTCTTAATCCTCCCCTCTCCTTGACCCACTGCAGACCTTCCCTGACCCCTTTCCTGCCTCCTCCTCCCAGCCTTCATCCCCTCCTAATATCTTTCCACCTCTTTCTGATCCTCTCTCCCCCCATGGATCTCTTTCCTGACCCCCCCACTATATTCCTTCCCTTCCTTTCCCCATGCTCTCTTTCCTGCCCCCCCTCCCCACTGACACCTTCCTTGTGTCTCATCCTTTGTTTCCCCCATTGATTTATTTCCTGACTCTCTTCTTACCTACCCCTCTTCCCTCAAGCCACTCTTACCTTCCCTCCTCAGTGATACCTTTCCAGCCATCTGACCCTCTCCCTATTGCAATGCCTCCCTGCTCACCCTCTCTCTTCCTATGGATCTCTTTCTTGACCCCTTCCCCAATGTAATTCTTCCTCTTCCCTTGACCCACTGCTAACCCTCCTTCCCCTCTGTTATCTTTCCTCCCCACCTTCAGTCCCCACCTATATCTCCTTTGCAATCCCCTCCTTCTGACCCTTCCCCTTTCTAGACTATCCTCCTATATTCCTTCCCCTACCTCCCCACTGATACCTTTCCAGCCCCCCTCCCTACTGGAATCTACTGGCACCAATTTATAGTCTTGCATGCCACACGGTCCCTGGTAAACCAGTGGTGTTTCTGGTTGCTGTGTACCTTCCAACTTGTTTCTGACTTATGGTGACCCTACCAACCTTTTTGACTCACAGAGCCCTTATTTCTATGGCAGAGCCCCTAAGGCCTACCCTATGTCTTACAAGTTAATGGTGTTTAGGAGTGTATATATAAGAATATACAGTAGCCCTCCCAATTTGCGGGGGATCTGTTCTGGACACACACACCCCACGAAAATGGGGGCTCACAAATATTTCGGCCTCATTGAAAATAATGGTGCATACGCCTGTGGCACACGCCACCATTATATCCCTCCTTGCTTGACCCTCCTGTGAAGAGCGGGACTGCATACTCGAAGACTGCGAATGGGGAGGGACAACTGTATTATTATTCTTTAATTTCATTTTTATGTCTTTCATTTTTTTGGAGCGGCTGCAGAGCACCTGGCACGAGCACGCGGAGCCCTAAGGGCTCCTCAGAGCACAGGTTGGGTTTTTTCCTCAAGATTTCTTCAGACGGTCTTTGCCTTTATCTTCCTCTGAGGCTGAGAGCATGTGACTTGCCCAAGGCTTTGATGGCTTTGTAGGGATTTGAACCCAGAGTCTAGTCCAGTGCTCAGACCAGTACACCAGGCTGGCTGTAACATTTGGATCCTATATGCAGGATCTCCTGGAACTCCTTGGATCCACTATGGCGAAACTGCATGGACTACAAGCTGACTATGTTTTCCGGGGCGTTGAGCACATTGTTCGAATGACAGTGGAAGGAAACCTCTTGGAAGTGGAAGTGGAGGACCGGCTTACCACTGACCAGTGGCGAGGGGAGTTTGATGCCGCTTGTGAGTATCGGGGGAATGGAGAAAGCTGAGAAGGAGGCCTGGTCAGCTGTGAGCATGGCATGGAAGAGGAGGCTTTTATTCTTTCTTTTATTAATTTATTTTCTATACTGCCTTTCTCCTAAACCCTTTTCTCCTTTTTCAAGGCAGCTCACAGTTAAAGCAGTGTAAAACTGCATTATTTCTGCAGTGCAGATGCAGTGCAGCCTTGATCACCAAAGTCTGCCTGACTTCTTACTGTATTGATAGTTGGGACAGTTAAGGGAAAATGGTTGAGTCCTGTGTTCCCAAGGAGCTTTACAGGCAGCACTTTGAATATACATATAAATTAATCCAAGTGCAGGAATGGAGAATCCTTTCACCTTCTAGGTGTGGTTAAATTACTTCTTCCATCATGCCTCACCATTGGAGAGGCTGTTCTGGGGCTAATGGGAAAAGGAGTCAGTTCTCCAGCCCTGAGACAGTGGCGCATGCTAGGTCACAACCTTCCTGTTCTTCTTGAGCTATGAACTTTCTGTCAGAAACTAGCATCTCTCCTGTTTATTGTGTTTCCTCTCTACAGTCATTGAAGACCTGACACACAAGACGGGGAACTTCAAGCAGTTTGGGATTTTCTGCAACATGCTGGAGTCAGCCTTGGCTCAGGTGAGGCTTCCATTGGTTCCAGGCACCCATCAGTCTTCTCTCTATCTCTGTGCATGAATAATTTCTGTTTTACCTCCCTTCTAAATCTCCTCTGCCTTCTCTCACTACCTGTTTTGTAGGTGGGTTTGCAGCAGTGTTTGTATGTATTTTTGCTCTATACATTCTCCTCTTCCATGTGAGATCTGTATAACTGTAGTGCAGTGATCCAAGACAGGCATATGATTTATTTAAACTTTTTAAAAAATAAACCTTTGTTTAAACAAAGGTGCAGCTATTGCTCATGGCTTGGAAAGCACCAGTTTTTGGGCTGACAACCATGACTATCTCCTCTGGGGGATTCTGGCCTTCTAATCCAAAAGGTAACGTTGAGGTGTTCTCTTGCCCAAGCCCAGATATGTGGTACTGTTGTGTCTATGTCGTACCTCAGAGTGGCCTTGAATCCTGTGTTGGGAGAAAGGTGGGATATAAATTAAATAAATTTAAAAATGTATGAAGAGAAAGGGTGACAGCTGCTACCACCATCTAACCTCAAGAAGTTTGCAGTACTTGTTAACTTTTGGTCATGCAAACATTGTTGAACCTTAACTTCCAGAAGTCATAGCCAATGGCCAGCAATTCTGGAGGTGGACACTGAAAAACATCTGGAGGACCAAAGTCTGATAAGCACTGATCTGGAGCTAGTTGCTGTCTCTCAGCCCTGCTTGCCTCACAGGATTATTGTGTTGATCATGGAGAGGGGACGAAGAACAATATGCACTGAGGAGTGGGCAAAAATACCTGGTTTCTGTTCCCACTACAGAGCAGCGAGTCAGTAACCCTGGACCTTCTTACCTACTCAGACCTGGAGGCGTTGAGGAATAGGAAAATCGGGGTAGGTCCCCGGCACTTGTCTGCAACCAAGAGCTCTCCACTCAGCTCCAAGCGCTACCTCATCTTGATCTACTCTGTGGAATTTGACAGGTGAAATTTGGTTTCTGCGTCCAGTTCTTGCAGTATTACTTTGTGGATTGGATTGGACAGTTTAGGACAGCCGAAACCATTAAAACTGCTAGCCCTTCTGATTTAGGGGATGGTTTTAATGGCCAAACATGGTGGCCAATTTTTCTGTTCAGTGCAGGTATCCACTGAGTTTTGGTTCCAAGACAATCCCTTCCCCTGAGCTCTGACACTGGCACCCATCTGCCATTGTGACTTGTGACTTTACTTTCTGACAGGATCCATTACCCACTCCCGCTGCCCTATGTAGGAAAGCCGGATCCGGTCGTCCTGCAGAAGGTGATTCGGGAGCTAAAGGAAGAGTTGGCCCTCTTGAAGGCAAAACCGGGGAAGGACTTCCGGGATGCTGAGATCCGTCGGCTCCGGGAAGAGTGAGTTAGAGGTGGAGTGAAGAGAGAGTGTTCACTTGAACAGATCTGTGTTGGCATACTGGGTATTTACCCACTAGGAGATGCCAATTCGGCTGAGAATCCTGATGAAACATCTTCTGAGGTGGAACTTGCTGCATTTCCAAGACTTTATTTAATTCTAAAAACTTAACACACATCACTGTTATATTGGTGGTAAAATGAGGCAGCAGGTTGTCTACTAGAAAGGAAAATATCACAGATCTTTAGCTCATGAGTTCTAATATTTCCTCACAGCATGTAGATTTAGTGTGCTCCTTGGGCAGAGTCAAGAATCCCTCTCAATATGGTGGCCAAAAGTAACCCAATATCACTTGTGGTCGCCATTTTGAGTGGGACTGAATTAAAATGACAGGTGCAAATCACACAGGGGCAGGCATGATGGACAGTTGGCCCAAATGTTATCACATTCAAAGTAAGCAAAAAGCAAAGTCTTTGCAAAACTTAAACTAACTGTGCAGATGTTGGCTCTTTCCAGCCACACTGCTCTCTGCTGCTTGCCCTCTGATTCCCCCTCCCTTCACTTTAACAGGCTTCAGAATGCTTTGGAGGAAAAGCAGGCAGTGGAGACAGCCCTCTTGGGTCTCCAGGAAGAACTGAAGCTGGCCAATAAAAGCAGTGCCCTGAAGGAAGTGAAAATCCTCAAGAAGGTGGTGCAGAGTCTGGAGGAGGAACTGACCAAAGAGAGGGCCAAGCACCAGAGGGTTTCTAGCAAGCGTCTGCAAGAGAGCCAGCAGCTTGCAGAAGAGGTGGGCTGAACTTTTTGCCTTGTGGAGTCCTTCCCTCCAGTCTTGGAATGGGGTTGGGAGGGAGACACGTCAGACAGATGGTTGAGGGTACCCAAAAATGTGCCTTCAAAGGTAGCATCATGGGAGCTCTGTGCTACTCATTAAAATCGTGTAATCAGATGATTCTGGCCTGGGAATTCTGCAACCTGCATACATTATGCAGATATGCACTGTTCCTCTTACTTTGCAAAATTTACAGTATTTCTGCTTAGCATCAGGTGGATCTCAGCAGGCTGTGGAGTTCCTCTTATGTACAAGTCATTTTGTTCAACTGTCTAAATCATGGATTAGGCCACATGTAGGGAACGTCTGTCTTCCCTAAGCCTTCACAACCCCTCTCAGTGCCACTTTTGCTGCCAGGGAACAAATGAGGGAATTGTTGAGTTTTTGCCATCCCCAGACACCTCTGGCAATGGACTTTTTGGCATCACCCCATTGCCTCCCCCAGAACCCTGAAACTCCTCAAACTCCAAAATCTAAACCCAGAAGAGTAGCCATTGGGTTGCTTCTGCTTTAGATTTTCTCTTCCCCCTGACCCTAGTCCCTTTGTCGTGTTTTTATGTTTGTTGATTTGGGAGGTTACTGTTTAGTTTTGTGTTGTTCTTGCCATTGTGTCCCACCTTGGGCTGGGGGAGGGGGAAGAAATTTAGCCTTCAGGCCTGCCAGAGTTGCCCACCTCTGATCATGGTCTGAGGATATCAACAGGGCAGATGCTTCCCACCTTGAATCAGAGAATCTTGGAGCTTGAAGGGACCACAAGGGCCTGCTGATTTAGCCCCCTGCTATGGAGGAATACACAACTAAAGCACTCCTGAAAAATTCCCATCCAACCTCTATTTGTGTGTTATGTGCTTCAAGTCATTTCCGACTTAACAGCGACCCTAAGGTGAACCTATCATGGGGTCTTCTTGGCAAGATTTGTTCAGATGAGGTTTGTTATTGCTTTCCCCTGAGGCTGAGAGCATGTGACCTGCCCAAGGTCACTCAGTGGGTTACATGTCTGAGGTGGGAATCGAAACCTGGTCCCCAGAGTCATCATCCAACACTCATACCACTACACCATACTGGCTCTTATCCTCTCTTTAAAGACCTCCAAAGATGGAGTGTCCACCAAAATGTAGGGCTGTTAATTCCATTGCTGAATAACTCTTACAGTTATTATCTTTTAAGCCAGTGATGGCAAATGAGCAACCCTTCAGGTATTGTTCAGCTACAACTCCCACCTTTGCCTATGCCCTGCTAGGAGACTGACGGAAATTGCAGTATAGCAACACTGGAGGGGCTGTGTCATTCCTACCCCTGGTCTAGAAGCCAAAATTATATGAACCCTAGGGCTTCTAGTCTTGCAGGTGGGCCATGCTGAGGGGCAGACTAATCTTCTTCCCCCAAAACCAGGGCTTTGTAAAAATATTGGCTCTCCTCAGTACCAATCAAGTAGCCTTAAAAATGATGGTGCTTTCATCCCAAAACTTGGAATTGTTCCTTTTCTAGACTACAACTCCCAGAATCCTAGCTAGGAGATTATGAGAGTTATAGTCCCCTCTCCAAGAAAGACAGACAGACAAACAGACTGTTTTAAGCTTGGTTTCATATGCTCCCCATTAACCAAACCAAACCTTTTGTAAAAAGAGATCTTTGTGACAATTCCAGATGGCGGAGATGAAAGCGACAGAGAGGAGCCTTCGGATTCGCGTAAAGAACCTGACCAATGAGCTGGCCTTATACAGGAAAGGGTGAGCACTCTGGGACAATCCCATTTCTTGTTGTTAAGGGCTGGGCCTCTATGCCATTTCAGGAGTTGCTTCCTGCCTCTTGAGCTGTGAATGCTTTCTCCTCTTCCCTCCTCAGGCGCTTCACCCCCACCGGACCCTCTCCCCAGAACCAGTCTACCTCCTCCCGCCATTTTAGACAGCCCGCCTTGACCCGAGGTGGCACCAAAAAGAGAGAAGACCACTGCTCTACCTCGAGGGAGCGGTCAAACTCACGAGAACGTAGTGGAGTCTGGGGTCCCAGCCGGCAGCGGTCCACGTCCAGGGAGGGACGCAGTGGAAGTCAAGGCCGCATCCCTCGACAATCCCCATCTCCGACAGGTGAGGAAAGCAACTCATCCTTGTCAGGTGCTGTCCTGTTTCTTAGCCACAGGTTGGGCTGTCCCACCCTGTTACTGGAAATCTGGAGACTCCCATAGCAATTGAAGTTTAAGAAAAGCAGCTCTTGCTCTTCCTTTAAAGAAAAATTAATAAAAAAATTCAGGATCAGTTTGTAACAGAATTGCTTCTGTTGCCTCGCAAGAATCACAAAGCAGCTAGCAAAAACCCCCACAAACATGAGTGTGTGGATTTGTGAAAAATTACATTAATTATATAAGTAATATTGCACTTTATAGGTCTACTTAAGGCCCTTTTTATTAAATGGTTCATGTCCAGAATAATCAAAACCTCCAAATGAAAGGAAGCTAAAGTCAATATGTTAAGACCTTACATAGGGTTTATAGCTAGTTTGTCGCTTCCTTGTTAGTGATTCTGCTTCATTTCTATTATGAGCTCATCACTAATGCTAAAACTGTTAATTCCAAAAATCCAGTCTGGTAAAAAGTTACATTCTCCCTGCCATCATGTTGTCAGGCTTCTCAGACAGTGCACTGTTAACCTCCTAGTTTGTCTCCCCCAGATGGGGACTAGAACCTTAATTTTTCATTTTGTTTGAGACCAAGTTTCTTGTACTCCAAAAGAGAACTCTCTCAAAGTGTCTGCTCTGCATTTACCCCAACTTTTTCCTTCCTGTAGGCACCCGGGGTCCTCGGTTTGATCCCACAGCCTTTGTGAAGGCCAAGGAACGCAAGCAGAAGGAGGCAGAACAGAAAAAGTGAGTAGTTTTTGTCCGAAGATGCTTCTCTCCACTTTGTCCATGGTATCATCCGTGATCCATTGGTTATGTTCACTGCTCAAATCAGAAGCATTTATTTACTTTCCTGAACATTGTTTTGGACCACCATCTTTCAGGATGCAACCCATTCAAGAAGACAGCTTACATGTTATAAACCCAGTATCGAAATAAAGGTGTATAGAAATGAGAAAATAATAAACACAAATCCAGTCCAGGGAATACTAAAATCAGTGCATCTGAGTGCTGATCAAAAATAAATACATACAGTTGGCCCTCTATTCATGGATTCATTATCCATGGATTCAGCTATCCACAGCTTGAAAATATTTTCGAAATATAAAAATTCAAAAAAGCAAATCTTGAGTTTGCCATTTTTAAGAGACGCCATTTTACTATACCATTGTATTTAATGGGACTTGAATATCCATGGATTTTGTTATCCACAGGGACCCTGGAACCAAACCCCAGTGGTACAAAGAGCCCACTGTCTCTTTAATGACTTGTTTGAGAGCATTTTAGTGCTAACTCTTCTCTCCACTTTCAGCAAGCGATGCCTCCGACGGGGGATGGGAGATACCCCACCAAGTGGGTGGCACCACCGTACCCAATCCAGAGGCCCCTCGGCTTTCAACAACAGCGGCCTTGGGAAAACCCGGGGCAGGAGTTCCTCAGGTGGGTCTTGTTGGGATGTTGCTGCAGAAAGATGCAATCTGTTTATCTGCTAATCAGAGAATGATGATGGTTTTTTTTCCTTTTTGTATGGTAAACTTCACCAAACACTATAGTGCCAAAAGCCCCAAAAGAAGGGAATTGCATGAATCACCAGGCTATGATATAATATGAACAATATATTTACAAACCAGTAGTTGGTAATAAATAGAGGTTACAGACTTGTGGTATCTCTTTGTTTTGACAGCTCCTAGAATTCCTGACCAGCTGTCTGGGGAATTCTAGGAACTGAAGTCCAAAATACCTAGCAGACTCAGGTTTGGGAATCACTGATTACATAGCTTTTTCAGAAATTACAATAAAAATGAGGCTATAATACATACAGGGAGTCTGAAGTACTAATTAGCTTATATACCTGATCTCGGAATTTGTTGTTATTAACTGCCCTCGAGTCGGTTCCGACTCATGGTGACCCTGTGGATGAGACATCTCTAAGACTCCCTATCCCCCACTGCCTTGCCCAGATCCTGCAAGCCCTTCCCCATAACCCCACTGATCGAGTATTCATCTGATTTGTGGTCTTCCTCTCTTTCTTCTCCCCTCTACCTTTCCTAGCATTAATGTTTTTTCTAGTGGTCCATGCTTTCTCATGTGGCCGAAGAACGATAGTCTCAACTTGATCATCTTAGCTTCTTAGGAGAGCTCTGGTCTGATTTGTTCAAGAAGCCATTTGTTTTGTCTTCTTGGCTGTCCACAGTATCCTAAATACTCTTCTCCAGAATATTTTGAAGGAGTTGATTTTCTTTCTGTCTGCTTCCTTCACTGTCCAGCTCTCGCACATACAGGGAATACAGTGCCCTGGACAATTCTGACTTTAGTGCTCAGTTGTATGTCTTTGCTCTTCAGTATCTTTTTCAGTTCTTTCATAGCTGCCCTTCTCATTCCTAGTCTTCTTATTTCTTGACTGCAGTCTCCATTCTGGTCAATGTTTGATCCTAGATTTGGGAATTCTTTAACTATTTCAATTTTCTCGTTGTCTAGATTGAATTTGTGTATTTCTTCTGTGGCCATTATTTTTGTTTTCTTTATATTCAGCATCAGACCTGCCTTTGCATTTTCATCTTTGACCTTCCTTATTAACTGTTCCAATTCCTGAATGTCTTCTGCTAATAATATGGTGTCGTCCGCATATCTTAGTTGTTAATGTTGCTTGGAATACTTCCTAGAAAACTCTACATCACATCAGGTCCATAAAATGCATTCAAGGTTGTGGACTGTTACAATTGGAAAGCACAGGTGGAGTTTCCCTTGTCCAGAATTCCAAAATCCAAAATATTCCCAAAACCAAAACCTTTTTCATGGGTAGCTGGGATAGTGATACCTTTGCTTTCTGATGGTTCTAGGTACACAAACTTTGTTTCATGCACATAATTATTTAAAATACGGTATAAAATTACCTCAAGGCTGTGTGTGTAAGGTGTATATGAAACAAATGAATTTTGTGTTTAGACTTGGGTCTCATCGCCAAGATACTTTATTATGTGTGTGTGTGTGTGTGTGTGTGTGTATATATATATATATATATATGTATATATGTATGTAAATATAGGTATTCCAAAATCCAAAATACCTCTGGTCCAAAGCATTTTGGACAAGGGAGAATCAACCTGTACACACACACAGATCATTACAAAAGAGAAAGACTAAGGAGGAGAAGATTGCAGTATTCTAAGTAAGGGACAACTAAAGTATTGAAGTGACTTTTGCCCAGGCCTATGCAGTGCTTCTGCCTGTTTTGGAAAGTTAACCCTTTATTGCTTTCTGAAGAATTCCAGTCCACCCCTGCCGCCTCATCTCATCATGCATTTACTTGCAAAAATATATGAGTGGTATGATCTTAAGGGACGTTTGCAACATTCTTCTTTGGTTTAAGTAGCCGAAATTCAAAATTATTTTTTCCTGCTGACATTCCACCTGTCTCTTATACTTACAGCCCATCCTCTGTGGAATTTCTTAACCTCTCTTCTTTCTCCCTTGCACAATCTGCACTGTTTGTCAGTGTTTCCTATCACTCACCTTGGACTAAACTCTCTTTTGCAGTAGAAAGCTTCCGCAGCAGGCACTCCTCTGCAAGCTCAGGGAGTGAGATGGACGAATATTCAGAACCTGTTGCACCACGGTGAGAACTGAAGGAGGGAGAGGGAAGACAAACTCTGATGTATTCTTTTGTAATATGTCAGGTGCATGGGGTGCCTCGGTCACATCCTACTAAACTTCCAATCTTAATTTTTCAATTTGATTTGCAATCTAGGAGTGGGTAACTTTCTGTGGATAGAAAGAGGCACATTGCCTCCCCCTCAGAATCCCTTTGTGGGCTGCTTTTTCCTCCCATTCTTGCATTTGCTGCTGGAATGCACTTGCATGTGGCTTTGTGATGCTAGAGGGCAACAGACTGTCCCCAGGCAACATAAAGTCCTGGGAGACCAGAGTCTTGTTTCCCCCGGTTTTCATATGACTGGGTTTATGAAGCAAAGGTGTTTGAGTCTTTCCACAGGTCAGAAATAGACTGAATTTATTTACAAGTTTATTTACCTTACCTGTGGTTAATATGGGAATATTCATAGTGCCATGTCAATGCTCTAACTATTGCATTCTGATTTTTTGTGCATTTGTCCCTCAGGGGCCGGAAGCGAGTGACAAGGAGCAGGAAACCCTTGAGTTCCTCGTCTTGGAATGGCCCCACCGTGGTAAGTGGTCTGCAGGGAGGGTTCCTGCTATGGTCTGGTGGAACTCCCTAGCTAGGTGCAGTTGCTCCAGAACAGAATAATTGAATCTCAGAACTGGTAGAGGCCTCATGGGCCATCAAGTTCAACCTAGAAGTTCAATCTAGAAGGTCCCCACATTTGATGCCATAGTTGTGGGTCAGGAGGAAGTGGCCATAGTGGTGGGATAAGTAGTAGCTCTCACAGATCCTCCTCCTCTGTCCAGGTCCCCCGTGCAGACGGTGGTCATCGAAAGCACTTGGCAAGCACTCCCACCCTGGGCAAGCAAGCGGATAAAGGTAAGGTCTTTGGAGTTTCAGGCAGTCTCCAGCTAAAACCATAGAGACAAGTGGTGAGACTAGAAGGAAGTTGGATTGGGAGCTTCCTCTTTGAACTGTGCCCACAAAGTGGTAATGGAGCATGTGTGCCCATGCACATACCTTACTGTTTTAAATCTCATCTTGCTAAGAACTTTTGCCACTACTGCAAGATGATTTGCTCCTTTGTTTAAACCAGGGGAACAGTTGCATCTTTCTTCATCTGCCCTGTTGGTGCAGGGCATTATAGGAAATTCCTTGCCTCTTTTCTTGATGCAAGACATTGTGGGAGCCTTCCCTAATTCTTGCCCACTGGGCATTGGCTGTGGTAACACCTGTTTCCTTCCCTGACAGAGAATCTATATGATGAACCATCCGCTGACCTCTCTGAGATTGATGCTCGGCTGCAAGCACTGCAAGAGTACATGAATAAACTTGAGACAAGAACGTAGTTCCTGCAGTGGGCGGAAACATGAAGGCTGCTCAGCTCTCCAACAAGGAATGTTGCCATGACTGCTCACCTGCTCAGAACATGGCAAAATACATAGGGCGTCATTTCTTAACCACCCGCCATTTGGAACTCCTTCCTCCATTGTTTACTGCAAGGAGATGAGCCTGAAAGGGATTCTCTTGGGGGTGGGAATCATGGAATTATGGATGTTTGTGCACAAACAGCAGCTGAAATCCTGGATGGCACATTGTAGCCTAACAGTTCTGCACTACATCTTTGCCCTCAGCAAACCCTGGACTCATCGGTTAATCGCTGTAGCTTTCCCCAGTCTGTTCTGTGTCTGGCTGTGTCCTAGTAGCCAGACATGTAATAATTATATCATCCACTGAGATCCTTTGTTGGTCTCGATGGATAATGTAATCATCCTGCATGTGGCTATGAGGACATAGCCAGATGTATTTCTGACCCCCTTGCTCTTCACCACCCACAGAATGCCCTTGAGTGGGGCAGACTGCAGTAGCTGAACAACGCTTCTCCATGGGGCAGTCTTTAGGTCATTGTGGAGGGTGGAAGAGAATACCAACCCCCACAACAACCCACCTAAAATACATTTAAGGAATAAGGTGAACTTGCACCTGCATATATCATTAGCAGCATGCTGGACAATTCATGCCAGCGAGTGTTTTTGTGAAGAAGCAGAAGCGTAAGAAACAGACACACTTTTACAATGCTGCTCAGGTTTGGTGGATGGGAACTGCACTGCATAGGATGTACGGGGCAGTGCCAGACGTCTTTTGCCTTCAGCCTGGGACTAGCCAGTCTTGCTAATGGAGGTTTGGGAAGGAAATGCCCCTTGGCAACTAGATCACCCCTCTTCAAACCTAATTCTCCTTCCTCCACAACCCCATTAGTCTTGAACCTTTTTTAGAAAAAGCAACACCTCTGGTTCCAGGGTGAGCAAAATGCAAACCGGGTGAGCAAAATGCAAACCTCTCACTGAGTTCCATGCTGTACATCTCTTTCTAATGACAGCTGATTCCTTGGCCTCTTAGTTATCGTACTGTTAATTGGCACAGAAAAATTTAAAGTATTTGGAGGAGAAGAATATGAATGTTATTTAGGAACAGAGTTCCTTCCCCTACTCACAGATGTAGGGCAACCTTTCCCAACCAAACATCTATACATGTTGGATTGTCCCCTCCATTGTCCCCAACATAGGGGGTTGTACTCCAGTACCTGGAGATAACTCAACTGGGGAAGGGTCGATACAGAGTTCAGGATTCTTTCCTCAAAAGAACAGCAAAGGGAAGCAGCAGTCACTGGCTTTTCCTTCAAATCTTCATGCCACTTGTGGGAGACATAAGAGCTCCTAAAGTTTGAAATAAGTCTGGATTCTGCTAGTCTTTTTTGGTTCCATGTTGGAACAAAGACCCGAGAGAGGCAGAGCTTGCAATGGCCACTTGTATTAACCATGCATCAAAACAACTGCTTTTTTGTGGCCTCTGGGATCTCCAAACTCTGGAACCTGGAGATCAGGGTAGATGCATGCGTGTATGTCCATAAGGCATCTTGGTTTCCACAGCTGTGCAGAATTTGAACCTGTGTCCCAGTAGAATCCCTTTGGCTAATGCACCGTACCATGAATCTCAGTTCCATTGTTGACGGTGTCTTGGAGCTTGAAAAAGTTAAACTTTTTGCCCTGCAAATCCCAGAATCCTCTGGGCAATATAGGCAGTGGGCAGGCTGGCTGGGTGATTTGGGGAATTATAGCTTGGAAGTTAACTTTTCCAAGATATGCAAATTAAATGATGTTTTGGCTGTCTTGCCTGGCAAGCTGGTGCAATCTCTTCAAAACATTCCTGAAAATCTGCTCTTGGCTTCTGATTTTGGAAGCGGTTGCCTCTTCTCACCATCTTTCTGTGTGGCCTAGTACTGACTTTTTTGCCTTGTGTGCCATGATCCTTTCTCTGTAAATAAACCTTATTTTTCTCTAAGCCTGTGGTCTGTGTCTGATCTGGTAGCATCCTGGCACTGCTCAGAATTGTAGAAGAGCCCTGTTGGATCAGAACAAGGGGCCATCCAGGTCCAAGAGCTTGAAAAGGTTACTTTTTTTGGACAAATATCAGAATCCCATAGCTTATTGTTTTCATTGTGTGCCTTTAGGTCGTTTCCAACTTATGGCAATACCTAAATTGAACTTATAATGGGGTTTTCTAGGGCTGGGAGTGTGTGACTTCCCCAAGGCCACCCAGGGGGTTTCCATGACCAAGTAGAGATTCGAACCCTGATCTCCAAAGTTGTAGTCCAACACAAACCATTACACCACTCTGCCTATGACTTTTTTGGACAATAACCTCCAGAATCTTCCAGCTGTCCATGCTGGCCGGGGAACTCTAGGGAGGCCATTAAAAAATCCCTAACTTTTTTCTGCTCAGATCCAGTCCAGCATGCTATTGGGAGTAGTGCCGAGGAAGAGATACCTTGCAGAAATCACCAAGCAGAGCAGGGGAGCAATGTTCCTCTTTTGATGCTTTCCAGTGATATTCTCTGGTAGACTGCCTTGAGACCTTGAGGTTCAGGAATCCATCTGAGCAAACCTTTCTTGCCTCCAGCCTTGTGCCAATATTTCCACAAACTTAATTTTGTGTTGATGATCAGAGGAAGAAGATGTCGCTCCATTACACTTTGTCCATATGGAGCTCTGAGAAGAGATAGTAACCACTATCAATGCCTAGCAGGGTGTCTGCAGTGCCCAGATGAGAGAGACAGGAACAGATACCAAACCAAGGGGAAAAAATTATGGCACCATCAAGACAATCCATTAAATGTGCCAAATCAAAAGTCTTTTAAGTCTTCAAAGTGCCACAAGCCTTGCTCTTAGTATACTAACTCTTCTTCCTATCTACCCCCTGATGATGGGATTGGTTCAAGTCCGAAATGTCTGATATACGTCTATAATCATCTTGCTCCCTGGTGATTGAAATTTTAAAAAATCTTATTAGAAAGACATACTCAGATGGTAAGACCTAAAAACAGAAACTCTTAAGGCAAGAGCCGGCAGCATTAAAAATCCAGAGCTCTGTTAATTGTGTTAATCTGTTATGCATCCTAAATCCCTAAAGAGGGATGCGAATAAAATCAAACTCAACTTGCTGGTTGCTCCTGGTTTATATTTATTGTACTGAGGTGCCACAGGATGCTTAAGAAAAGTGAGAACCAGTTGAGCTGAAAATTCACAATCCAGATTTCATTTGCAGCATGAGCCAGTCTCTTCACCGTTTTCAACCTGGTCGGACCTCTGTATATGCTGGAGTACAGCTCCCATCATTCCCATCAACATGGGAGATGGTGTTATCCATCATGTCTAAGGGCACCAGGTTGAGAAAAGCTACACTCCTCATCTCTATTTCTTCCCTCTTTGATTGCTTTGATTGGGAGTTCCTGCATGGCAGGGGGTTGGACTGGATGGCCCTTGTGGTCTTTTCCAACTCTATGATTCTATGATTCTATCCCTCTTTCTTACAGGATTATTGTAAAGATGGGCTGGGAATCATAGCGTCCTCCAGCTATTGTTGGGCTGTCACTCTAGTCAACCTGAGCCAGCAAAGCCAGCAGGGAGGAATGCTAGGAGTTGCAGTCCAATGACATCTGGGTCATCATATGATTTGTTACCCCCATTGTAAAAGTTAGCCCAGGTGTTTGGATCAGGTAGGAAAATAATATAAACTAGCAAATAATAATCATAATCCTCCGACTCTAGTCTCCAGAATTATAAAATTATTTTGTTCTAATTTACGTTGTGCACTGCCTCGGGTTCCTTACTGGGAGAAAAATGGGGTACAAATACAATACAATACAAAAATGGGGTACAATTTTTGTATTGTATTGTATTGTACAATACAAAATTGTATTGTATTGTATTGTATTGTACAATACAAAAATGGGGTACAGTACAATACAAAAATGGGGTACAAATACAATACAATACAATACAATACAAAGCAAAATGTATGGTCCATCCTTTCCAGGGCTCCCAAGGATATTCCTGAAAAACACGTCAGAACAAAATGTGCATTTAAAAGAACCAAGACACCACTGCTGCCCTTTAAATGCAAAGATTTAAATGAAAACATTCTTTATCAGGCAGCTGATACTTAAAAGAAGATTGGGGGTCAAGAGGGCTTGAGTTTTCCAAGATCAAGACGCTGTGAAAGTTAAGCCTCCCAAAGATGGTAAAGCCAAGCCTTGCAGAGAGGAACATGCCCTCGGCACATGCTCAGAGGTATTGCTTCTTTTATTTCCACATTCCAGCATTGAGCTCCTCCGTGTTTTAAATCAGTTCCAACACTTTGGCGTGCGATTATGCTGCCTCTGCTTCATCTCACCATGGTTTTCTGTGCATCTTTGGCAAAGGGAGGGTTAGCGGCAGAACATCAGTTTCCCAAGAAGAAGGGAGGAGGAGAAGGAGGAGAGCAGAGGGAAATTGACAGAGAAAAGGAACAGTTCTGAGTTTCATCCAAACCTGGGAGTCAGAAGGAAAGGAAGCACCATGCAGAAGATGTCTAGGATGCGCTTCCTAGAGTCTTCCCTTTGGATATGACCTCTCCTTTTCCAAAGCACTCCAGGTAAGCACCGCACTGTTGCATTCCCACGCTTCTACACCTCTGTCTTTTCTTGGCAGTTGTCACTCGAAACCTGCATAGGAAGAGAGCATGTATGTTATTGCGAGTCCTAGGATTTATTGGTGTGTATGTAGAGAGAGGGGAGCAGAGTTATTTATTGTGGCCACACTTGGGAAGGGGTTAGAGCATGGGTAGGCAACCTTAGGCCCAGGGGCCGGATACGGCCCCCCGAGGCCTTTGGACCGGCCCCAGTCCTGCCGCCGCCGCCGCCCGCCATGATGATATTGATTATTGTTGTTATTACTTGTTCTTGGGGTTTTCTTGGCAAAATCTCCACAGGGGGTTTGCCATGGCTTTTCTGGGGCTGAGAGAGTGTGCATGCATATATTTTTAATTTTTAATTTATTTATTTATTTATGGTGCTTCGGCCCCCCAATTGTCTGAGGGACAGCAGCCCGGCTCTCGGCTCAAAAAGGTTGCCTACCCCTGGGTTAGAGAAAGCAGAAAAGGGTCAGAGCCGAAAGATTTCCCATTGGGTTTGTTACAGAGGGAAAGGCATGCAGACCGGAAAATAGTATTTCTGTTCCCAGCAGGAGAGTGAAGTCACAGGTGTTATGGGAGCTGAACATTGAGGTGTTGTTATCTTTGATGCACTCTCGATTTATCTGCAAGAGAAGGAATAGAGAACTGGGTGGAAGGGTGGACTAACTAGAACCACCAACCTTTCCAGTTTGGGAAGAAAAAAGGGTTCCGTTTGGTTGGAACATTTCCTATCCCTTAAAAATAGCAAAGGAAGCGGTGATACATTTCATTCTGCTGAATACCTTCTACCTTGTGTACTGTATGGATTATGTAGTGACCAGTCCATGACATCCTTAAAAAGTCCCCAAAATTACGGACGGAAATGTTAACAGGTTAGTGTTGGATAACATGACGACCATGAATTAGCTTACAGCTCTCTTGAGAAAAATTAACATAGTTATATGTGATAGTCGCTAGCGTGAATTAGGATTTTAAATCACAAATGGACAGTACTTTTGTACTAAATTGTGTTTTTATATTAGTTTTTATTGGCAAATTGGATAAATTTTGTATGGTAAATCAATTAATTCATTTATTTCTGTATTTTCATTATGCTGGCTATGAGCTGTAATAAATTGATTGTATTGTATTGTACCTCTTTCTATGTTTTTTTTTCCTTCCTATGGGTAAAAAAAAGAAAAGAAACTTGGTTGAACAACTACATGAGAACCCTTCCACCACTCCTTCCAGTATTATTATATCCTTTCCACTTTGGGGAGACAAATGGGATCTCCTTGGTCAGAACAGCACCTGTTTCTATGGCTTTTTCCATCTTATAGGTAAAGAAAAAGAAAAGAAACACAGTTGAACAACTACCTTACAAGCACAAGGCTGAATTGTGCAATATTGTGAGTCTGCTATTTTTAATCCTTGTTCTTAATTCACTAAATTTCCCACCCTACAAACTGTTTTGCAATGCCATCTCAAGGGTCTCATCCTTTTGTGCCCCATTTTCAGACACCTTTGGGTGGCAAAGCATGTCCGATCTGTGGACACAATAATTGTGACTGTTCTTTATGGGTTAAAGCAAACGTTTGACATTCTCTGAGGAAATGGCTAACCTTGGACCTTTCCTATCCTTTGTTCCCAAGGCAAGTGTCGGAACTACAATTCCCATTCTCCCTTGCTGGAAAAACGTCCTGGTTTCACTCTTCTCCTCCCACCTTACCTCTTCGTGCTCAGCTTATTTCCATTGCTGCAAGCTGAGTTCGAAGTGCTAAAGGTAGTTTATTTACTTTTACCATGAACCCAGCAAAATTTTGCCCTTCCCAGTAGACTCAGGAAAAAGTAAACTGCTGCAGCTTCTCTTAGCTTCCTTTTCTTCCCCATTAAAAAACTTTCACCATCTTGACCATACTATGACGTTGCTTGGCCATATGTGTCCTGGTTTTCATCCCTTAATGGTTGGAGGGTCCACAGATGTTGGTATCCACAGTGGGTCCTGGAATCAAACCAAGGGTATACTGTTAAAAGTTATATTAAAATGCAATTGAACAATCTGCAGTGGGCATTTGGTATCCACCAAGGTTTGGTTCCAGGACCCACTGTGGATACCAACATCTGCGGACCCTCCAACCTTTAAGGGATGAAAACCAGGACACATATGGCCAAGCGATGTTATAGTACGATCAAATCCCTATTCAATGTAATTGCATAGTAAAATAGTGTCCCTTACATAAAATGGAAAATCAAGCTTTGCTTTTTGGGATTTACATTTGTCTGAATATTTTCAAGCCATGGGTGGTTGAATCTGTGGATAAAGAAACTGTGGATACAGGAGGCTGTCTGTACATAAATAAAACAACTTTTAAAATCCACTGAAAGCCAGGATATTTTAAAAACAACAAAACAACACACAACACGAAAGCGATTGCAGTCAATCCCTATTGCCTGTCAAAACAAAAGGTTTTTGACTTGGTGATAGAAGGAGAGCAAGTAGGGAGTTATCCAGACTTCTCTAAGAAGCGAGTTCCAAAGTCTGGGAGCAGCCACTGAGAAGGCCCTCTCCCTCGTCGATTAGGTTTTGTATGGATTCAGGTTTTGTAAGGCATTTTATACACTGTTGAGACAATAATGCCCGGATCGATCAACCCTTCAGGTCCAATCTAACCATTTTCTCATGTTGCTACAAGAGGCAACCAATTTACTTTCCTTGGGGACAAAATAACCCACCGAGATTCAGAAAACCTCCACTCTGTTGCCTCTGCTTTCCCCGCCACACTTCTTTTTCTATTCACAGAGAAGCAATTGAAAGATTGATCGCTTCTGCTGCTGCTGCTGCTGCTATTAAAGAAAAGAGGGAGAGAGAAAAATATATATAATGGCACTGAATACCCAGTGGCCTTTAATCGCTAGCGACCAATTTGCTCAAAATTATCATCACTCAGACTTGTGCATATGGGAAATGTGACTGCGGCTTCAAATTTGCCATGCAGAGGGATTGCTGCCTCTGGTTCTAAGCCAGATTCTAGATGCATTGGAATACAAGAACCATCATCCACCATCCAGCAACGGGTAGGGCAGGCACCTGGATGGGGATGCATTGGAATACAAAAACCATCATCCACCATCCAGCAACAGGTAGGGCAGGCAGCTGGATGGGGAAGGCTGGACTCCGAACATTCTTGCCAAATATATTTCCCATCCCACAAGTAATAATAATATAATAATAATAAAATTTATTTCTATCTCTCCCCTCTACCTCTACCGAAGCAATCGGGGTGGCTTACAACAATAAAAAGTATCTCTAAGAGTGCATCTTACACTGTAGAAATAATGCAGTTTGACCCCACTTTAAGTGCTGTAACTCCATCCTATTGAATGCTGGGATTTGTAGTTTTCCAAAGTCTTTCGCCTTCTCTGCCAAAGAGTGCTGGTGCCTCACAAAACTGCAAATCCTAGGATTCTGTAGGCTATGTAGAGCCGTGACAGTTAACGTGGCGTCAAACTGCATTATTTCTACAATGTAGATGCACCCCAGGATTGGAAAATATTGAATGAGGAAGAATGAGAAGAAGTTGCAGTAGTTTGCTTTTGCCTGAGCCTTCTGAGAAGATGAGAGAAACCACAAACAGATGTATTGGGCGACAGCTCCAATCATCCCCATCCACCATGGCAACTGGGGAGGATGGAGGTTGTCACCTAATACATCTGGAAGATGTTGAGTTTGGGAAGATGGGAGAAATCACAAACAGGCTGTGAAAGGGAAAGCCCTCCCATTGCCAGCCTTATACTGTACAGAGGTAGACTGCTCCTGAATACAGAAGCCCCATCATAAACCAGTGTGGTCCAATTTCCAAGAAAAAGGATTTCACTTAAACATTAGGAAGAACGTCTTTGCTGTATGTAAGATCTGTTCAACAAATGGACTGCCTTGGAAGGTGATGGTGGATTCTTCTTTGAAGGTCTTTAAACAGAGGTTGGTTGGCCATCTCCATTGAGGCATTGGTTGTGTGTTCCTACATGGTGGGGGTTGAACAAGAAGGCTCTTGAGATCTCTTCCTCCAGCTCTATCATTCTATGATTCAATAATTTATTTAGCCAACATATTTACAGTTTATGCAGCCAATGATAATATTCTTTCCTCAACTCCATTGAGTTGCTGAGTTCTCTCCTCTTCAAGGAAGGAACTTCCTTTTTCATGGCCTCTAGGATAATGACCGTACCTTGCCTTCTTTTCCCTCTGCAGAGGAGTTGAATTATGGAGCCCAACACCACTTTTCCACACAACTGGACTCTTTCTGAAAGAGAAGACGCTTTCGTCGGACTCCAACTTCTGCTGAGGTTCAAGCCAGTCTTCATCCCACTCTATGGCCTCCTGGTGGCCATGGCTTTCCTGGGCAACTCCTTCTTGGTCTTGTCCATCGTGGCTGACAAGAAGCTTCACAACGCCACCAACTTCTTCTTGGGCAACCTGTCGGTGGGTGACCTCTTGATGTGCCTGGCTTGTGTGCCACCAACTGTCTCGTATGCATTTGAGCCCCGTGGCTGGCTCTTTGGGAAGGCCATGTGCCATGCTGTCATCCTTCTCCAGGTGACCACGATCTACGTTTCAGCCCTCTCCCTTGCAGCCATCGCCGTGGACCGCTACATGGTGGTGGCCTACCCTGTCCGGAGGCGCATCCCTCTCTGGTACTGCGGTCTGGTGGTGGCCGGCATCTGGATGGCGTCTCTGGCCCTGGCCACTCCGCCTGCCATTAATTCGGTCTACTTGGATCTCAGCAGCACTGGTCACGACTTGTTCATCTGTGAGGAGTTCTGGAGCCAAATGGAGACCCAACGGCTGGTTTACTCTTGTGCCATGCTTCTTATCAGCTATATGGTCCCCCTCTTGGCGGTCACCATCTCCTACTGCTCCATTTTGGCTCATCTTCATCGCCGGAACATTTCAGGCTTGGCCAACCCCAGCCAGGCTCAGTGGAACAAGCAGAAACGCAAGGCCTTTGTCCTCTTGGTGGCTGCCATCTTGGCTTTCTCTTTGTGCTGGATGCCTCTTCAGGTCCTCAACCTCCTCCGTGACCTGGACCCCGACTTCTCCATCCTGAGCAAGAGGTACATCAACGTGGTCCAACTCTCTTGCCATTTCACCGCCATGAGCTCAGCGTGCTACAACCCATTTATCTATGCCTCGCTCCATCACAAGTTCAGAGCCCACCTTCACCTTGTATTTTGCCGGAGGAAGATCATCCGTGATGGGCATGCGCTCTCTTCCAAGTCGGCCCAGGCCAACACCTGCCTCAGCCTGATCCCTGACACAACCAGAGTGTGAGTGACAAGAAGATGAGGCTCAGGCCAATGTCCATCTTGCCTACAGAAGGAAGGGTCTCTGCTGGTGTGTAAATATTCACATAGACAAAGGTGTTACACCTTCCAACATTTCACAGATGAAAACCAGGACGTATATGGTTGAGCGACATCAGAGAGTGGTCAAGATGGCAAAAGTTCCTAATGCAGAGGAGCAGACAAGCTAGGAGAGGCTGCAGCAGTTTGCTATGGGGCTATATTTCAGAGGAAGGAACTGGCAAAACCACAGTTAAGGATTCCTTGCCTATGAAATTCCCAGGGTTGTCATAAGTTGACACACGACTTGAAAGCACATACATACACCACCATTAAAAAACACAGGTGGCCTACAGCACCTAGTATTCGTTGGTGGTCTCCCATCCAAGTACTAACCAGGGCTGACCCTGCGTAGCTTCCAAGACCAGACAGGATCTGGCAATGGTTGTGCAGAAGAAGGAATTTCAGCAAGTGCTGCTTGTCGCACATCCAGGTAATAAGCAGAACTTGCTGAAGTTCCTTCTTCCACACAACCAGTAAAGGTAAAAGAGCCCTTTCCAGTTTTTATTCTGGCAACCCTACCTAGAAGAAGTCATACGTGGTTTTTTTATAAAGAGGTTTCTGATTTTAGAACTTCTCCCAAACTTCAGACCCCTTGGTCTTATGGCACTTTTGAAGAATTTTCCAGCTTTGAAAAAGGCCTCCAGTAGAAAGGAGTTCCACATGTACGCTGTCCTTACAGTGCTGTACAACAACATCCAAAATCCACAAAAGTGATGCCTTTATTGGACCAAACAAAAAGCACAATATACATGTGGCAAGATTTTGAAGCACCCCTGGCTTCTTGAAGCCAGTGGAACTTCGAAAACTTGCAACATGTATATTGTGCATTTTCATTGGCCCCATAAAGATATCACTGTTTTGTGAATTTTGGATGTTATTGTACTTTGCTATATAGCCAATACGGCTACCCCTGCAGGGCTATGTTTTTGTGGGTGCAGCACCCAGTGTCCAGAAAAGCTGAATGCTTTTCTAGTGTCCTATGTATTCCTTATAACACTCCATAAGGCAAGCGATGTTACAGAAGGTATATCTAAAGCTAATGCAAAACAAGTCCAAAATTTAAATTTCCAGCTTTTAATTTCATGCTCCCTTTGGCACTCCACTATCTCCAAACAGCACACAGATGTTGCATTTGGCTCTCATAAGGAATGCAAAGGAACGCACAAGAGATTTTCGAGGTACGGCAGAACAAGCGAGAATTAAGTCTGGTTTGAAGTGGGATTTGACATGAGGACAATAGGATGCCCCTTTCTCTTCTGCAACACATTCCAGTTGCGGTCTGGGCAAATATCATCAAGAAGTGGCAGAGGAAAAATGGGAGTGAAAGAGCTAGAAAGGCTTTTGTAAATGTAATAAACCTTTCAGAGAAGAATGAAGAAGCCCAAGTACCAAAACCGAGGTCACAGTGGCAATAACTGAATGAGGAATCCACAGGCTGGCACAATAGAAATGAAAGGTAACCTTTGCAGTGGATGGAAAATAAATTGTATTTTTGTGAGTCGCTCACTGAGAACACCACAATTGACACCCAGTGAACTCCAGAAACAATGCTGAATTTTTCAGGCTGGTTTAACAATGTTTTAACAGTGATTTTACAGTGTTTAAGTGACTGTATGTGTTTTAATCTATGTTGTAAACTAACTTGAGCCTTGGGGAGAGGAGGGTAAGAAATAAAATCATCATCATCATCATCATCATTAACGCGATGCCAAACTGCATTAATTCTGCAGCATGGCAGCAGCCTTGATTGTGCTATATATCTACACTGCTATAGTTATAGCAATTGGATACTATTTCAGCTTATTATGTTGAAATATATATGTCTACACTGCTATAGTTATAGCAATTGGATACCATTTCGACTTATTATGGCTCCACCTTACAGAATCCAGGGATTTATAGTTTGGAGAGGGTCGTTGGAATACCCTTCTAGAGAACTCTAGCCCAGTGGTTCTCAAACTTTAATCCGCTGGGTGTTTTGGAGTTTGGCTCCCCGGAGCACCAATCTGGGCCAATGATCAGGGAAAATGGGATCTGAAATCCAAAATATTTGAAGACCAAAGATTAAGAGCCACTGTTTTAGCCCAGTCGCTCTCTAGCAGAGAAATCCAAATAGCTCACTCCAACTACAGATCCCAAGTTTCCATAGGATGGAATGGCAATGAAAAATGGTATCAGATTTCACAGCTGTGTAGTGTAGATCTGCAATCTACTTTATCAGTGGGTGCAAGCAGCAAGCATGAGAAAGGCATGTGTTTTGACTTTTGGCAGAGCCTTAAAATCAGCTAAGTGATGCATTGTACTTTCTGCTATTGCTGAGACTTTGATTTGTGCAATTTCAATCTTGGAGTCCTTTTTTTGGCTCAGCCGCCTCATGTTCCATTCCATCACCTCTTGCATCACCAATCTTTGTTGCCTGCTACCCAACAGGTTTTGTCAGCTGCCACCATAGTGGAAGCATTAAATGTGTTCTGAAGATAATGGAAGCTGTTGCCTTCTTTTGATGCTTAAGAACGTATGTGCTCCGCTCATCAGACCAATGTCGCCCAACAATCTTGCTTCCCAAAACTAGATGCTTCCAAGACTTTCAGAATAGATACAGGCTGCTGCCACACTGCTGAAATGATGCAGTTTGACACCATCCTATGGCATCCTGGGATCTGTAATTTGTTGCGGCACCAGATCTCTCTGACCAAGAAGGCTAAATATCTCACAAGGCTACAGACCCTAGAATTTCATAGCACTGAGCCATGGCAGCTAAAGTGGTGTCAAACTGCATTAATTCTCCAGTGTAGATGCAGCCTCTGCTTGAGAGCTCTAGTGTGGTAATGCAAGGAAATACATGGTCTAGTGGTGAAGGCCACTACATTTTGCAAGCAATGAGGATCAAATGAGGGGGTGAGTAAAGGTGCAAAGGATATGCAAGCACAAAGCACCCATCTTGGAAGGGGTGGAAAAACCGGTGGTCCTCTGGATGCAATCAAACTACAATGCCCATCATACCTCACAGTTCCATAAGTTGGAAACAACTTGAAGTCACACAAAACACACACACACACAAAATAGAGATATTGTTATTTTGTGGATAGTGGGGACTGCAGCCCAAAAGCATTCTGGAAGACCGTAAGTTCCCCTGCCCTGGTTCACTGCATTGGGATGGGGCTCATAGCATCAGCTGCCCTCTTGAGGACTAGAAACATACCTTTATCTTTTTGTTGCTGGAGTTTAAATTTTATTCCCTGGACTTTATGACTCTCTGTCTTCCAGAACCCACAAAGTCATAAAGAGGAATGGCTGGCCTGCTTGCATGGATATCCCTCCATACCATCTTAACTGAGAACAACAACATCTTGACAAAATGTAGACCTATGCTTCTAACACTGTCATATTTTTGTTCTTTCTCCTAGATGGTTTTTAACACTTTTCCCTGATGAAGAAGCCAGTGGAGCTTTGAAAGCTTGCAACATGTATTTTGTGCATTTTGGTTGGGCTAAGAAATGTATCCTGAGCCAGCATGATACAGTGGTTTGAGCATTGGACTACAACTCTGAAGATGAGGGTTGATTCCTGCTCAGCCATGAAACCCACTGGGTGGCTTTGTGCAAGTCACACTTTCTCAACCTCAAAGGGAGGCAAGGACAAACCCCATGTGAACAAATCTTACCAAGAAAACCCCATGATAGGTTCATGAAAACCCCATGAGAGGGTTGCCATAAGTTGGAAGGCACACAAAACGCACGCACATGCACAATAAAGGTATTGCTGTTTTGTGGCTTTTGGATGTGACTGTATTTTGCGGTATGGCCAACACGGTGACCCCTGGATACACTCACTTTTTCTGCGCATCAGAAACAGAAAAGGTTAACAAGACTTGAAAACAGGCTTTCCACCACCAAAACCCCAATTTCACTCCCCAAAAGGCTGCTGAGTTTTGAGATTGTCCCAGCAAAAGAGCTTGCAATAAGTCATTGGGCAGCATGCAGGTGGATATGAATGGGAACACTTTTCCATTGAAGAAAATAAGGCTGTAGGTAGGGTTGCTCCCATGATGTGCGGCAACATCTTACTAGTCCCTGACTTTTTGTTATCCGGACCTCCTGAGGACCAGCTGGAAAGAGACGAACAACAGTTTCGGGAGTCTGTGGAGGCCACCGAGAAACCCAGCCGAGGAATGAGAGAGAAACAAAACACTGAAATGCTGCAATTAAGGTTATTTGGAGAACTGCCGTAGACATGGCAACTGAAGTGACAAGCGCTTTCCTTCACCGAAAAAGAGAGGCCTTGCAAGCTTTATCGACCTCTTTCTTCCCATTTCCACCCATCTGGCCCTGTCTTCTTTGACCTGACCAAAAGCAGAACCCAGGACTCCCCTCGATTTCGACATGAAATTCCTTTTAACGCAACACAGAATTGCGTTGCCTTTTTGGCCTGCTGCGCCACACGGTTGACTCGTACAATCACATCCAACATCCACAAAACAAGGACACCATTGCTGTTGTGTGCCTCCAAGTTGTTTCAAGTTGGTCTTCATTTACTAATGCATATACTAACTATATTATATTTTTTTCCATTTTTTTAGCTTTATTTTCCACTGAGGAAGACGTTCAGTCAAAACACGTTCAGTTTTATCGTCATTTCATATCTTTTATATTATATATCCTCTGGAAGTGCATATACTTCTGCTCTTTCATGCACTTTGAATGTTGGATCTTTTTATATTGTGTATGTCATTTAGGAATTCTAATCTTCTATATAATTGGCTGTGCATCTATTTTTTATTTACATATATACAGAAAGCATATACCTTACTTGTGGTTTTTACTTTTTGGCACAGTGTATTGTCTTGTCCATGGATACCAGAAAACTAGTGTTTCTATATGTACTGCTTATTTTAGATAATTAAACCTTCTTATGTATCATTTTTTCATTATTTTTTCCTAGACCTTTTTGTTTGCCATACTGTTTTTTTGTTTTTGGTTTTGGTTTTGGTTTAGGACAACACCTTCTTGCTTTGACTACTCCTACTTATGGCAACTCTAAGGCAGCCCTATCATGGAGTTTTCTTGGAAAGGTTTGTTCGGAGGAGGTTTGCCGTGGCCTTCCCCTGAGGCTG
This sequence comes from Phrynosoma blainvillii, assembly GCA_026167975.1. Taxonomy (NCBI): domain Eukaryota; kingdom Metazoa; phylum Chordata; class Lepidosauria; order Squamata; family Phrynosomatidae; genus Phrynosoma; species Phrynosoma blainvillii. Next base: position 4,093,041 of record JANUYF010000008.1, read on the forward strand.
AGAGCATGTGACTTGCTCAACGTCACCCTATAGGTTTCCATGGCTGAGTGGGGATTCGAACCCTGGTCTCCAGAGTCCTAGTCCAATGTCCAAACCACTGCACCATGCTGGCTCTCTTATACAAATAAATATAAGAGGAGCAACAACACTGAAGGTGAGGCTGGTCTTTCCCTTGCATGCAAACGAAACCGCAGGTTAATGAGAAAGGAGATGAGATGAGCTGTACAAGTATCACAAGGGAGGAAAAATATTGCTGTGGTGGAAATTAATTCTTCTTTTGCTTCTCCAAAGAACCAGAGGGTCTTGAGGCAGCCTTTGGAGGGGTGAGCCTCCTTGTCAGGGGAAGATGCTGGAAGCGTGTGTTATTAAAAAAACGTGCAAATTGAACAAGGAGGAGCAGTCGGGTACCCAGCACCGATCTCTAAAACAGCAACAGTTTTCCAAAAGCAGACATGCTAGGAATGGAAATCCTATTTTGCAGTGCAAATGCTCATGCATGACAATTTTTGGCATCTTAATGCTGGGTGAAAACTCATCGAGGAAAGCCGTGAAAGCTCCTGTCATGGGCACAAATATAGATTGGCACAAACCTCCTCTTGAGATCATTGGGATTGGTGCTCCTATCAGTCCCATTACCTTTGCAGGCATGGCTGGTCTGGACACGAGACACGGGGGTCTTCTCAGTGGTAGCCCCCAGGCTCTTGAAATCCTTTCCCAGGGAAGCCAGAATGGCCCTTCTGTTGTTTCCATCTGCTGCGTGACAATGCTGAACAAAGCATGTTTCTAGGGCAGTTGCTCCCAAACTTTGGTCCTCTGGGTATTTTGGATTTCAGGTCCCAAAATCCCTGACCACTGGCTAAGCTGACTGGGGCTTCTGGGATCTGAAGTCCAAAACACTTGGTGGGTGCACAAATGTTAAAGATAATGGCCTCAGAGTCCCATTAGTTGGGATGGCTGGGAGTCAATACTTAGGGGAATTACATTGGAATGAGGGGTCTACTCTACTTGGAATTAATAATAGATACAGGGTATATATATATATATATATATATATATACACATGCGCGCACACACACACATATATATACACATATACACACATATATATTTATATACATACATACACACACACATACATACATATATATATATATATATATATATATATATATTGTTGTGTGCCTTCAAGTTGTCTCAGCCTCAGGGGAAGGCAGTGGCAAAACTCCTCTGAACAAATCTTGCCAAGAAAACCCCATGATAGGTTCACCTTAGGGTTGCCGTAAGTTGGAAATAACTTGAAGGCACACAACCAGCACCACCACCACCACCACAAGATCTGTCCAAGGTGCTGAAAATGATATTTGGATGTCATTCTCCCCAGTTCTTCAGTGCCCCCTTCCTCTCTGCAAAAAGACAAATTTTCTAATTTTCAGGATTCCATCTATTTCATGCCAACCCAACCTGAACAACCTGGGACCCTTTGCTCACTTTATAAACAGCCAAATTGACAAATAATAGGCAGGATTCATATATTCTCTGATACAGATCAAAGAAGGCAAAATGCACAAAACCAATAATGAAATATTTGGTAGAATGGTAGATGTGCCAACCTAAGCCCATGTCAAATAGCATGAGCATCAGCTGATCTTTTTCTTTTTTCTTTTTAATTTTCTTTGTTAAACAGCATTTATAAAATAATAATATTCACTATATGTTATTGCTTTTTCCTAATTTACCATGTTCGCTAATCATCATCCTTCAAAAATGCCTTTGGGCTTACTGATCTGAATAATCCCAGGTCAGGGCAAACGTTCTCTTTATTGAATAACTGCAAGCTGCTGGCTTGAGTTGTTCATTGCATCTTCTAAATTAAAAAAGAGCGAGACTTGGCTTTCTTTAATTAAAAGGTGAAAGAAAAGAAGTCAGAGACGAACATTTCTCAAGGGCAGGAACCACTGATTATAAATTTGACCCCTAGTTTCCCTTGAGAATTGATAGATTTTTCCCTCCCTTGCATAGATTTTCTCTTCCTTGCATTTCATTTCAGGTAGTTACGAAACCTTTCTTGACATCATTGTCTATGAGAAGGCTAAAGCCCCCCTGGAGCTTATTCGACTGCAAAACCCATCAGCCCCAGACAGCATAAGAAGCAGTATGGGGGGAACAGCAGTCACAAAAACTATTATTTATGTTTAAACTAGCCTTTAGATTTTGCTTGTCCAGAAAAAATCTTCTCTGGAAAAACCAACCATGTTGGGGGGGCAGAAAAATTGGTTGCATTATATTGCAGAATGTCTCTTCTTTGGTTATTTAAGGGAAAGAAAAGGAAAATGTAATGGTCCAATAAAGGAAAAGAAATGGTGGGACAAATGAGGCTGTTGGATCGAGAAAATTAAAGCCAAAAATGGGTACAATGAAGTTAGGGAAACTATTAGTAAAATATTCCACATTCTAGGAACTGGATCCTAAATTCATTGGTTATAGCCATCAAAGAGAGAGGAAGGTTGAAAAGTATGTCCTGTAATAATGGTAATACTTAGTAAGGATTTTATTATATATGTTGTATGGCATTATGGACCGTGAAACTCATAAATACCTTATTTTCCTGCGTATAAGACTACTTTTTTACCTGCAAAATCTGTGGCTAAAGTGGGGGGGTCGTCTTATACGCCGGATATAAGGATAATAAGGATAGAGGTGCTAAAACTCTATATTTTGACTGGAAAAATGGGGGGGGGCGTCTTATACGCGGGTCGTCTTATACACCGGAAAATACGGTAAAACAATTTTTGAAAAAAGGGTTTTGCTTGTCCGTAATTGTGAATTGGTTTTCTAGCATCTTTTTAAAGGTAATTCTTCTCTCTGTCTCTCTTCAGAAGGAGAAAGATAAAGAACTATTCCAGCACAAAACAGGCCCTCTCTAAATGAAGGGTCTTCAGTTTCTGAAGCAAAATAATTGATTGAAATTGCCTCTCTGGGAACATGATGGAGGCAGATAAAAATAGCTATTATGGCAAAGAAACGGCATTCAAACCCCTTGCTTCTTATTCCAAAAAGGAGAAGGGAGCATCCAGTGACATTGAAAGAAACAGCAATGCACTAAATAAGGAATATTCAAGAGTGGATCGGAAAAGGGTTTTGGAATCGCTATAAAGTGGTTCAATTTACGCAAACCTCATCAACGGCTGATTAACTCAAAGGGGTTTGTAAGCAAATGTTCCTGGTTGCCAGAAATACAGCCAGGGTCTGTTTCTGTCTTCGGAAACAAATTTTTAATACCTGTTGTGGAATTTATTGCAATACAAAGCCACTGAAGATGGCATCCTTGGCAGGAGGATAAAGCAGCGGTTGGTGGCTTCCGTGTCTGTTCCAGATATTAGTCTGAATTTTAAAGGCATTTTCTAAAGTGCTAGACTCTATCCCCAGAATAAGCTCAGCATCCCGGGTAAATCCTTTAAATTTCAGGCTAATACCTGGAGCAGAGGTTGTGGAAATTCCTTTTTTTTTTTTTTTTGGACTACAAGGCTCAGCATCCCCCAGCCTTGCTCAAGGTTGGGGGATTCTGAGCCTTGTAGTCCGAAAAAGAAATTTTCCCAGGGTCCTCCCAACAACATTGATTGGTGTACCTGGTTACAGAACAGAAGTAATGAATAGATGTTAATAGAAGTAACAGAACTCAAGTTATGTTGACAAGTATGGAAACCTGCCATTAGGGTGTGTGTTCACACTGCAGAATTAAAGCAGTTTGAAACCACTTTAACTGCCATGACTCTACCCTACAGGATGCTGGGGTTTGTAGTATGGTGAGGGATCAGTGGTTTGTGTGTTGGACTGTGACTCTGGAGACCAGGGTTCAGTTCATTGCTCATTCATGGAACTCACTGGGTGACCTTGGGCAAGTCACACACTCTCAGCCTCAGGGGAAGGAGGCAATGGCAAACCTCCTCTGAACAAATCTGACCAAGAGACTGAAGGAAAACTTCACTGCAGACACAGAATTCTTAGCTTTTGGGGGGCCCTCATCACCCCAATCCTATAGTTACTTCCCTGACCTGCAGGCTTTCTACTTTCTCCAAACTGGGAAAACCAACAACCATTACAACAAAAAGCTTTCCATGTGTTTTCATGTTGGCACATCTATGGAGTTTATCACAAGGGAGGGATCCCGTGCAAAAACGGGATTTAAAACAGGAAAAACCTGCAAAAGGGGATTGATTTTCACATGACGTTGAGCATTAACCCAGACAGAAAGTGGGGAAAACCCGCAAAAGCGAGTTGATTTTCACACACATCGGGGTTAATGAGCAATTACTCCAGACAGAAAGTTGACAAAACACGATTCTTTTTTTACTTTCGGAAAATCCCAAAAGTAAAAAGAAACAAGTCTTGTCGACTTTCTGTCTGGGTTAATTGCTCATTAATCCCAATGTGTGTGAAAATCAACCTGCATCTGCATTATTTGGGTTCTTTTTGGGTTTTAAATCCCATTTCCACATTGGATTTGGGCACTTTGCCCCTGTGTGATAAAACTCCTATGTGCAAGTGCTGCCTCTAGGTGGTAAAGACTTGTTACACCTTTTTGTAGTGATGCAGCCTCTGAAAATACTAATGCAACCTAAGGCTGAATTAGCACAACCATGGTTTCCCTATCAAGGCATGGTGGCCACATAAAAACTTTAAGATCAGGCCTATTTTTAAAAAAATCTTTCCTCTTTTTCTGTCTGTCCTATTGGGTTTTGCCGCATGTTGCCCGGTGAAGTGACCTGTGGATGGTGGAAGCTTGCATGCATTTTCGCCCCTGCTCTTCTTTGGTTGAGCTTAATATGGATTATATGCCAGTCTCAAAAGTGCTGCTTGAACCTTTTGTTTCCCCGCGTCATTTCCAATGAGAAAACCGAAGAAGAAAAGGAAAACTGGAGCCCAAGGCCACCGGGTTTTCTACAGACACATTACAGTTGCCTTTTCCCAACAAATGAGTCAGAAACATAGAACCAGACAAAGGGTTGAAAAGAAGAAACTTTTATTGAAAGATTTGCTTGTTAAGATTTGTCTGCAAGAGAGGAATGGAGGAGGCCTACCCAAGACAGGCAGCAGGAGGCAGGGCTAGCAGCATCTTAAAAATGGAAAAATAGATAGTACCATTGCAGGTTAGCAGTCATTTGAAAAACTACATTCAGCAGGGAAAAGGCGACACTTATTATCCAGAAGCTAGCATAGTGGTGAAAATACTAGTCCAGAATCGCTCTGTCTCCCAGTTATGCTAATGTTCAAACATTGAGCATTCAGATATAGCATCTCTTTCTACCATCTCCGCTCTCTGCTGTGGGTCTAGAGTAGGACTCAGAAATACTCCACAAATCTCAAAGTTACTCCTATGTGAGAAGCATGGGATAATCCACATGTATAGAGACTGAGATCCATTCCCATAAAAGAGAGGCTGTAATGGTTTTTTGGTGCCCGGTGTACCAACCAGCCTTTGAGCCAGATTTCTGCATTGTGAAGTGAAGCAGATACTGGATATCTCTTAACATAAGCAGGTAAAAAGTACCCTCATTGGCACTACGCAGAGTAATAACACTGGCACAAAGAGACTCCAGCAATAGCTGGTGAGAAACCTGACCATTTCTTTCCCACATGCAACACTTTCCTGTGTGGGAATTTCTTCACATTTGAAAAAAAGCCTTCAGCCCAGACAATGTATTTAAAAAGAGTAGAGACCCGTTTCCCTTGGTAAAAAAGACGGAACATGTGCAGATAGGTGGCTGAGACCATCCTGGATGGCACACTGCTTCCATCACAGTCCAAAGATCTGTGAAACAATGGAGCATTTGGAGAGTTTCAGGACGCCGCCGTGAAATGAGGTCTCCCAGTACAAAATGGCTCAGGAAGGGAACTTCGATGCAAGATTATTATGTTTAGCAGTGTGTACCTTGTTGGATTTGCAAGCCAAGGAGGGCTACATTAGGGATGGGCAAAGTGTGGGCCTCCAGATCTTGCTGAATAGTCCCTGGACTACAATGGAAGCTGCCAAGTCCAGAAAGAGGCCTTGCTGCTTATTTGCAGGAGGGAGACAATTCAGAGGATGAAGAAGCAGCTGGCCTCAGCTGAAAAGGGAAAAAAAGTGAGGGTGCATTCACTAATGGAGTGCACACTCCTTTTTCTTCCCCTCAGAGCCCAGAGCAGCCACATTTTTATGGTCTGACATTTCCCTCCAGTCCCTTAGCAAATACAGACAATGCTGAGTAGTGTTGGGAGTTTTGGGAGCTGCAGTTCACCAACATCAACAGTTTTGCCCATCCCTGGGCTATGAAAACAAGCCATAAACCATACTGGACCTAGACAGTGCAAGACACTCCTACAGAGAGTGAAAGAGATGACCTTCTTCATATCTTTGGCAATGCTTGTTTGGTCAAAAAAAAATTATCAAGGGAAGAAAGAAGTCTTTTGATTCTTTTCCTTCTCCCTGCACTGTTTCTTCTTGCCTTCTTAATCTGTGGTAACTTGGCGATTCCACCTACAGACAGTAGTCCTCTTGGCTGCTTGGCCACACTTTCTGCAGGACTCAGTATGCCAGATAGGAGTTCAAAGTTTCCCCACAGTACATACAGATTGTCCCATTATCACACTTTCCCCTTAGATTGCAAGCCAAAACATTTTACGTGGTCACAGGCACTTATATCATTCTCGTCACAGTATTCCTGTGCGCTCTGTCCGATCATGTCTCAAGTTGTTGGAATTGAATGGACTCCATCCACTTATAGGTGCAGATACTCTGCTAGGAAAGCAGCCAGGATCTTACATAGGTTCTGGATGGTGGGCGGGTGGAGATTTGCCTCTGTGTCTTCCATCGTGTGCCAGACTTCAGGGAAAGGGGTGGCAATGAGGTGAAGGACGGGAACACCTTTCACAAAAGCAAACACAAATACATATGTTGAAGACCATTTGCAGCTCCATGAAAATGCAAGATTATTCTACGGAGCAACTTCCTGAAGCACTCTACTTTTCCTTTCTTTTTTTTTCTTTTTTTGTAAAGGCAAGTTTCTCGTTCTTAAGGTTGCAAAGAGAGGCTTGAAGATGGATCAGCAGAGTTCAAGGTGATCTATGAAGATTATACGGTTAAAAGTGTTCTAGCATGTAGGAAGGAGGGGGAGAACATGTCCTCATGAGAAAAAAGTAACAGACTTAAACATCATTATTTGTTGCTGCTGTTGTTATGTGTATTCAAGTCAGATCCAACTTAGTGACCCTATCCTAGGTTTTTTTGGGATGGTGGTGGTGGCAAATTTTATTTTGAGGATCCTCAGAAGTGGTTTTGCCATTTCCTTCCTCAGAAATATAGCCTACAGCACCTGGTATTCACTGGTGGTCTCCCATCCTAGTACTAACCAGAGCAGACCCTGCTTAGCTTCCAAGATCAGACGTTTAGTTTCCCCAAAAATGCTGCCATGCAAACCATAGTCTGTTGGACTCTAAGGAGCAACTCTCCGTCCTTTTAGTTTTTTCCAGCCTGGCAGCAGTTAACAAAAAAACTAATTAGATGGTTGCACAGTCGTCCACTCTTGCATAAAAATATGCAAGTAAATGAACAGCATGTCCTTCATTTTCTCAGGATTACGTTTGGCTTTATCATTAACAGAACCTTGCCCCTTCCATTTATTTCTCTTTTAAAAAAATAACCTTGTTTTCCTTGCAATAACTTTTTTTTTAAAAAGACGATTTCAAGCAGCTCATAAACAGCATAATTAAATCACAAACAGAAATGGCAAGGGCCAGTTTCTAGATATGGACAGTGAAGGAAGCTGACAGAGGGAAAAATCCACTCATCTGAAATGCGGTGCTGGAGAAAAGTTCCACTGGTACCAAGGACTGGAAAGAAAGACAAGCAATTGGGTCTGAGAGCAAACTAAGCCTGAACCCTCACTAGATGCCAAAATGACTAAACTCAAGGCCTCATCTGCATTGCAGAAATAATGCGGTTTGACATTGTTTTAACTGCCATGGTGCCATGGTATGGAATCCTAGGATTTGTTGTTTGTTGTGGAAGCAGAGTGCTTTGACAGAGAAAGGCTAAATATCTCACAAAACTATACATCCCAGAATTGCATAGTTATCAAGCCACGGCAGTAAAAGCAGTGTGAAACTGCCTTATTTCTGCAGTACAGATGAGGCCTAAAGCTAGTATACTTTAAGCATATTATGACACAATGCAATTCACTGGAAAAGATGATAATGCTCTGTAAAGTGGAAGGCAATAGGAAAAGAGACAGACCACATTACAGGTGGAATGACTCAAGTAAGGAAGCCACGGCCCTGAGTTTGCAAGACCTGAGAGTTCATAAAAGGGTCTTTCTTGGTGGTATCTGATTCAGAGGGTTGCTGTAACTCAAAGCCAACTAGATGGCACATAATAATGGTAAATGGTGAGTGGAGGGCAGAGCTCTGGAAAATTACTTTCCTGAGTCAAAATCCTATTGGACAATGGCAGAACATAAAGCTCCTCTACTGATTTATGATAGATATCCAGGAGAATTAGGTCTGCTCTTTATTCCCTGACTGCACAATGCCAGCCGGATGGTGCCAACCTTTGCATTGGGAGAGTGGGAAGACACACTCAAGATGCCTTCCTGCCATTGTTGAACAACTGGGGGGAAATTATTGCACAAGGAGGTACTGGATAATCCTTGTACAATGCCCAGAAAAGGGCTTACACATACATTACAGGGGAGTTGGGCATAGATCACCAAGAGGATTTAAGCCTTGGACTACATTTCCTAAATCCCCAAGCCAGCATGCCCAACGGCCATACGAGATGCAAGATGTGGGATGCTGCAGTCCACAAATGTACATTTCCAAGCAAGGAGAGGGAAAAAAAGAGAGAGAGAGGAAAATGAGAAGGAACTACCTTTCTGGAGGAAGGGCACGTGGTCATCTTCAATGAGGCTGTAGATGGGATATCTCTGGAAATACAGCTGTTCTTGCGGGTGCGACTCCAGGAGGCCTAGCCGATGGAGACGCTTTTCTGCGGAAGGCAACAAAAGGGATTAGGCTTGCCAAGTGGTCTGAATTAAATAATTGATTGATTGATCAATAATTACATTAAAATAAAAGCAATGCTATTAAAAGCACAGAGCTGAAACCATTTAAAATGTAATATTATGATTATGGAATGGCCTGCTGGATGAGAGCCGTCATATTACCACCTCAAACAGTTTTAAAAAGGCTGTTAAGATGGATCTCTTCCGGCAGGCCTTTCCTGAATAGATATCCCGGCCATCAAAAGATAGCCCAACATGCTCCCCGACTCTGCCGCAGCTGCTATTTGTTTATTTGCATTAGCATTTTAAGTGTGTTTTAAATTGTTACCGTTGAATAGTATTTTAAGGGGCAGTGGGATTGTGGGATATGAAATGTATATTTTAATGTTGTAAGCCACGCCGGTTGCGTTACGCAGAGGGATAAAAATAATTTATTATTATTAATTATTATTAATAGGGACACAACGCACCGTTCCATGGGCCCTCTGTATCTGTGGGCTCCTGATCTGCAAATTCCACCAATCACAGATCGATCATCTCATATTATGAAATGGCAGCAACATAAACACAGTTGCGCTGATGCATCCACGTTCATGTCGCCGCCATTTCACAATATGGGACTTGAACGCTGTATCTTTTCCTATCAGTGCAAGATCCTGGAACCAATCTCCTGTGAATAGAATGGGCCCCTGCGTACCGTATTCAAACATGTTCCCACCGTGTGAGTTCAGAGCCAAAGGCCTGCCTCAGTAAAAATAATACAGTGGAACATGGACGATTTGAACTTCTATAATTCGAAATCTTCTTTAATTCAAATATTTTCCCTGGTCCCTAGAATCTTGTATTAAAACAATGTTAAAAAATTATGGTTAATTCAAATTATATATTGGATAATTCGAAGTTTTTCCAAGGCAACCCCCCCCCCAGTGCCAGGAGGAGGAGGGAGGAGAGGCGGAGAGGCCGCGGCGGAATCCCAAAAATGTATGTGTACTGTATTTAAACTTTGCAATACAGTATCCCATTTTTTGGATAATTCGAATATTTTTACTGGTCCCTTGGGGTTAGAATTATCCAAGTTCCACTGTACATAAATTAAATAAAAAGACCTACAGAAAAAGGTCTTTGCCTTCTGGCAGAAACAAAGCAGAGAGGAGAGCCAAGTGAACCATCTTTCAGAAGGAGTTTCAGTCTAGGGGAAGCCATTGAGAAAGCCCTGTCTCCTGTTTCTTCAACAAACATGCCTCTGATGGCGGTGGGACCAAAAAAAGAAGTGTTCACCTGAGGATTTAAAAACTTGGGCAGACTCATATAGGATATGAGATCCTTTCAAATCCTAAGGATTCATTTCCAGAGTTGTTTTGTTCTCCAACTCTATTATGCCCTTCCCTGGGCCCAACTCCCGTGTTTTTATAAAATATGTGCATCCTTAAAATTCAACAAGCCTGCTGCTCAATGAATTGCAGACCATGTTTTTAGAAAATTTCCACGCAAAGATTTTTAACCAAGCAATTCTCTATTACAGAGGAATCTAAGGCAAGGATAGAGTAACCACCCTTGGCTCCTGAGGCAAGAATTCCTAAAAATTCTGTATTTCCCCCCCTCAGTTCTCATTAGTGTTTCGGTCTTACCAATGCCAAGAAGCCTTTCGAACCAACTGGCCGTAGCAGGGAAATGGTTTTGGATGGTTGGCTGCCTGGCACCCAGCAGATCCAAGAGGACAAAGAGAGACTGGAAAGAGGAAAGAAGGTTATAACACCCTTGAAATCTATAGGAAAGACTTCCTCATCCTCTCCATAGGCTTTTCCATTCTTTCCAAAGCTGCGTATCATCTGAGGCAACTGCCTCAATCTACTAAATGGCGGGTCTGACCTTGCTGAAGATTAGTCTCCCTCTCTCTCTAACCTACCTTTCAGGGTTGTTGTTAGGGCAAAATGACAGAGAGGAGCCATTTGTCTTCTTTGTGGCTTGGAAGTCTCTCATTCATAGGGTTACCATACATCAAATTTGACGCTGATGGTAATTGACAATAATTTATATGCATAATTAAGTTCTTTATATGTATACCTTATACACAGCAGGGGGTAAACTAGATGATAATATAATAATATAATATAATATATTTTATTTATATACCGCCCTAGTGGAAAACCAATCTAGGCGGTGAACAATAAAAATTGTAAATTACAACAAGTTAAAACAACAACAATCCCTCCACCACCCCTTAAAACATTATTAAATCAAATAAAACATATAAAACATATAAAACAACAACAGCTAAAAATACACAACACAGCAAATGATACAGCAGTCCATGATGCAACAATCCCCCGCAAATCTGCTTGAGGGAAAGGAAAAGGGTACTATAAAGTGCCCAACTTCGGATCTTAAAGGAGATCTATGATTTGATGATATCATAGAAACATTTATTCAGAAAAGCAGAACACCTTTCAAAATGGAAATACAGGTTGAGTCTCCCTTGTCCGAAATGCTTGGGACCAGAAGCGTTTTGGATTTTTTTGGATTTTGGAATACTTGTATTTGCATATAAGTACATAATGAGATCGTTTGGGGATGAGACATGAGTCTAAACACAAAATTCATTTATGTTTCATATACAACTTATACACATAACCCGAAGGCCATTTCCCACAATATGTTAAATAATTTTTGTGCACCAAACCAAGGTCATGTACCCTGATCTATCAAAAAGCAAATGTGTCACTATCTTAGCCACCCATGAAAAATGTTTTGGGTTTTTTTTTGGAGTATTTCGTTTAAGGAACACTCAACCTTTATTTCCAGCAAGCGGTAGAGCATCAGTGAAAAGAAGAGCACTTGGGCAAGTAACTTCTCTGGACTACAACTCCCAGAATCCGCCGCCAGCATGGTGGGAGGTATTCTGGGAGCCGGAGCTCCTTAAAGGAATTCTGCCAACTGTGGGAAGAAGTTTTATAATCAAGATTTTGCTCATTATCCAAACCGTTCTTTGTTTCAAAGCCGTTGGCTCAGAGGAGCACTTACGATGGCCTGGAGCTGGGTGATGCCAGGCCGGAGGGCAGTTTGCGCCATGCGCTCGGCCAAGTGACGTGCCCCATAGAGAGAGTCGGTCACGCTCCACTCCTTGAATGCTTCCTCCCCGTCAAAAAAGAGCAGCTGCAGAGTCATCTTGGGACTCTAAAACACAGAGAATCCAGTTTGTTAGATTTTGGTCAGCGATGCAAGAAAAAAATGGGACACAAGGAAGAAGCACAGAGATATTTTTAACAGCCATTCCTTATGATGGGTATGGCCTCCAACAGCAACGTTTCCAACTTTGCACAGACTGGAACCCAGGCATGTTGGCATCGACTTTGGAGGGGCGTCAGAAGACTAAATAAGGCTAAATCTCACAAAATTACACATCCCAGCATGCCATAGCAGTTAAAGTGGTGTCCAGGTGCTTTATTTCTGCTGTGTGGATTTGTGCCATCTGTGCCATGTTTTTGGAAGAACTGTGGCAGTGTAGCAGAAGCCTTAGTTAACCCAGGCATGTCTATATTCGATACCAGGGATAGGCAACCTTTTTGAGCCGGGGGCCGGGTTGCTGTCCCTCAGACAATTGCACCAAAAATTGCACCAAAAATAAATAAATAAATAAATAATTTTTAAAAAAATATGCATGCACACTCTCTCAGCCCCAGAAAAGCCATGGCAAAACCCCTGTAGAGATTTTGCCAAGAAAACCCCAAGAACAAGTAATAACAACAATAATCAATACCATCATGGCAGGCGGCGGTGGCGGTGGCAGGACTGGCCCAGGGCCGGTCCAAAGGCCTTGGGGGGCCGCATCCAGCCCCCGGACCTTAGGTTGCCTACCCCTGTTCCATACAGTTTCCCCTCTAATTTTACTGGGGGAAAACAGGGATTTTTTGCCCTTCAGCTTTTTCTGGTTTTATGTTATTTTACTTTATTAGGCTTTTGTACCTCTGGTCCTACTGGGATGCCCTGTAGCATTGCCTCCCGCTACTCCAGAGATGAGAAAAGACCTTGGCACTCAGTCTTTCGGTCCACGTTTCCACCAACTAACCATCCCCTCCTGTCCTTCTTACCTGCTTCTTGGCTTTCAACAACTCCTCGTCTAGCGCCGTCGCCAGCTCCAGCAAAATGGAGCAGGGCACGGCAGAATCTGTAGCGCCCAAGAACGCCCGGCCACGCTCGTCGCTTTGGAAGTACTTTGAATCATAGTGGCAGGCAAATACCAGGCGGGAAGATGCCAATGGGTCCAGCGTTGCCACCACATTGGCAAAGCTCACAGCCCCCCGTGGGGTCCGCTCCTTGAAAGAGTCCAGCTCCACGTGCCAAGAAGCCTCCAGCGTCTGCAGCGTGTCTGTGATGAACTAGGAGGAAAGGAAAGGGTTGCAAGGTGAAGAATTAGGGGCCATGATGTTACCCAAGGTTCTAGTCCTCAGTGAGCTCCCTAGTCAAAATACTCCACTATAGAAGTATAAAAGGCACAATGATTTCGAACAGCAACAGCATCAGTGTCGCTCGGTGCTTAAAAGTTTATATGAAGTATAGAAGGCACAATAATTTAGAATAGCAACAGCATCGGTTTCGCTCAGGTCCTAAGAGTTTACATGAAGTATAGAATAATTTAAAATAGCAATAGCATTGGTGTCATTCAAAGACTAAGAGTTTATATGAAGTATATAGAAGGCACAATAATTTAGAATAGCAATGGCATCGGTGTTGCTCAGGTCCTAAGAGTTTATATGAAGTATCGAATAATTTAGAATAGCAACAGCATCGGTGTCAGTGCTTAAAAGCTTATATGAAATATATAGAAAGCGCAATAATTTAGAATAGCAACAGCATTGGTGTCACTCAAAGCCTAAGAGTTTATATAAAGTATATAGAAGGCACAAAAATTTAGAATAGCAACAGCACCAGTGTTGCTCAAGTCCTAAGAGTTTAAATGAAGACGCTCCACTCCAAATCCCAAATGCATCTGAGGAAGGAGATCTCAAAGGTGATATAAAACGTCTCCAAATCCCACTCCACGCACCACTTAATAATCTCAGACCAGCCGCTAATCTTTAAACCTCTCACCTGTGAAAGAAAGAGAACATTGCAGTTGCCCCGTCAAATACACGGATTCTTTATCTGTGGATTCAACTATCCACAGCTCAAAAATAGTCAAAAATATATAAATTCCAAAAAGCAAACCTTGATTTCAAACTGCATTAATTCTACAGTGTAGATGCAGCCAAAGACTGTCTTTTGTCAGCTCTGATTTCCTTGGAACAGAACCTAGTTTTTAGTGAAGTTGGACAGTAAAGTCTCTCTGTATTTCCTCTCCTTTCCTTTCCAGGAAAGGTAGAACAGAGTGTAACCACCCTGTTTTGAGGCAACTTAACTAATTCTGTCCTACCTTGCAGGGTGCCTGGTAATAATTATTAAAACATAATTCCTCTGCTGCCTGGATTTTGGCAAAAGGTTTCCAGTCAATTGCTATCTTTTGATCAGTTTGTGACGTTTAGCTGCATTTTCTGTCTCAGGACTTGCAGGGAACCTGTAGCCCTCCAGACGGCATTGCTGTACTACCTATCCCATCGTCCCTCATCACTGGAGAAATCTGATAGGGATCATAGTCCAACCATATCTGGGACATTGTATTTTATACATTTATTACACCTGCTGTGTGGTGGAGTCTCCGGGGCTTGTGCTCCACCTTTGAGAAAGACAGAGGCTGGATGGCCATCTGTCAGGGATGCTTTGATTGGGCGTTCCTGCATGGCAGGGGGGTTGGACTGGATGGCCCTTGGGGTCTCTTCCAACTCTATAATTCTATGCTGCTCTATTTTATACATAGCAAACAGGACTCTCTGAACCTGCAAAATGTATTTTCTAAAGCGGTGACTGTTGATATTAATTTGGAATTTATCAGACTACATCCGGAACTCAAGACCGGGAGAAAATAAGAGAGTGCGAGTCTGAATATTTGATCTGAATATTCTGAATATTTGAAATTACTTGGTAGGGGGGCAAATTTCCAACAAAAGCAAGAGGCAGATTCAAGAGGCAGAGGACCCTGACTCACCTGTCGGACCCTTTTGTTTCCGGAGCTGCCGGAGTACCTTTCGACCAGCATGGGTTGCAGGTAACTTTTCCAAAGGCGCTGGAGATCCACCTGGGAGGTCAGGCGTTTCAGCCGGGTGCTAGACAAACTCCGGGGCTTGTGCTCCACCTTCCAGAAAGAAAGATAAGTAGCTATTATTTATAGGGGATTATTTATTTTCTCTTCCTTTCTCTTGCCGTCTCCAATTCCTGGAATTGCCTCCCTGCAAACATGCGGATCGCTCCTTCTCTGGCCGTTTTTAAATCCAAATTGAAAACTTTTTTGGTTACTAAAACTTTGGGAAATTCAGATTATTATTATTATTATTATTATTATTATTATTATTATTATTAAATTCATAACAACATTAAAAAAATATTAAATTCATAACAACATTAAAATTTAACTTAAAACAAAATAATTGACTATCGGTTTTATTTTGTATTTTGTGTTTGGGTGTGTAGCTTTTTTTCTTTTTCTTTTTGCACTGTAATTTAAAAAAATATTAAAAATATTAAATTCATAACAACATTAAAATTTAACTTAAAACAAAATAATTGACTATCGGTTTTATTTTGTATTTTGTGTTTGGGTGTGTAGCTTTTTTTCTTTTTCTTTTTGCACTGTAATTTAAAAAAATATTAAAAATATTAAATTCATAACAACATTAAAATTTAACTTAAAACAAAATAATTGACTATCGGTTTTATTTTGTATTTCGGTGTTTAGCTTTTTTTCTTTTTCTTTTTGCACTGTAATTTACTACTGCATTTTACTATTGGATTTTGAATACTGCATTTCTGCTAATGCATTTCTAGTATTTTATATTTTAATAAAATGTTTTATTCTGTTGTAAGGCACCATGTACATCAGCGGTGCTATATAAACAAACAGCGACAATAATAACAATAACAACAATAGTAGAGTGTACTGTATTTTACTATTGTATTTTTAACACTGCATTTCTACTACTACATTTCTAGTATTTTATATTTTAATAAAATGTTTTATTCTGTTGTAAAGCTATATGGTGCTATATAAACAAACAAACAACAATAATAAGAATAACAATAATAATAATGAGTGTACTGTATTTTATTATCGTTTGTTTACTACTGTATTTTTCATATTGCATTTCTACTATTGCATTTCGAGTATTTCTAGTACTGCATTTCTAGTATTTTATATTGAAGTAGTTATAAATGTTTTATTCTGTTGTAAAGAGCACCATGTACATCAACAGCGCTATATAATAATAATGATGATGATGATGATGATGATAATAATAATAATAATAATAATAAATTTATTTGTATCCCGCCCTTTGGGAAACCCAATCCGGGCTGCTCACAACAGTAAAATCATACATAAAGCCGAAAACATTTCCCTCCCCCCCTTAAAACAGTATTAAATCAATAAAATTTAAAATCACAACCAGAAAATTTAAAAACATAATACAAAGACAATAATAATAATAATAATAATAATAATAATAATAATAATAAATAATGCGTGTTTTGAGGCCGGCTGTTAGAATACAGCCCTCATAAGATGGGCAGTAACTTTATTATTACGGGTTGAGTTTCCCTTATTGGGAATGCCAAAATAGTCCAAAAATAGTCCAAAAAATCAAAATAGTGATACCTTGTTTTCTAATGCTTGCTATGCAGAGGGGCGGGGTATAAATAATAATGATTATTATTATTATTATTATTATTATTATTATTATTAATGGTTCCTTGCACACACGTTTTGTTTCATGCACAAAATTATTTAAAAAGTCATGTACAAAATTACTTTCAGGCTACATGTGTACAAAACATAAATGAATTTCATGTTTAGACTTGGATCTCCTCTCCAAGAGATCTCATAATGTATATACAAATATTTATTTCAAAACCCAGAGAGGGAAACCCAGAAATCCAAAATATGCCTAGAAATCCAAAATACTCCCCCAGCATTTCAGCTAAAGCAGACCCAACCTGTATGATCAGCATTACTTTAAAAGGAACAATAGAATACTCTCAAGGCGCCAGATCCTGTCTGCTCTTGGAAGCTAAGCAGGTCCAGCCCTGGTTAGTGCTTGGATGGGAGACCGCCAACAAATCCCAGGTTCTGAGGCCTAGATTTGAAAGGAAGGCGATGGCAAACCACCACCGAGTATTCCTTGCCTAAGAAAACCCTATGAAATTTATGGGGTCACCATAACTTGCCAATAGCGTCATTATTCAAAGGGAATATTGGGATTTTTCTGCAGCGAATCCAGAGCAAAGAAAGGATAATCTGGATTATTTCTGCATGCGGCATTTTGCTTGCTAAGGGCAGAGGAGCACGGCCAGTTTTAAAACATGGCAATCCCAGTCTTTCTTCGTTCCTGCTTCATGCGATTCCTATTTTTATTTATTTTTTATTTTTATTTTTACAAAAAAGAAAGGAAAGTTCTGCTGTGTTACACGACACACAATTGACATGCAGAACCCATGACTTACCTGGCCGTGGATGATGGCTTTTGGGTTAGATTGTTTTTTAGAAAGCAAATGAATGGGTTTCTTTTGGCCAACAAAGAGTCCAGAGGCATTTTAAAAATTAAAGAGATTTCTCCTTGCAAAACTGGGATGGAAGAATACAGCTGTTTGACTGGAAATTTCTAACAGGGGATAGGAGCAAACAGAGCCTCCATGGCTAGGACTAGTCTATCCCCAGGTGCTTGGTGAGAGTTAACAGAAACTACCATATAAATTGCTTGTAAGCCTCCCAAAGGCCTCAGGTTCTCTAGAAGGGCAGTTCTGACAGCAGATCTAGCAACTCAAGCGGCATCCGCACTACGGGAATAATCTAGTTTGACACCACTTTAACTGCCATGGCTCGACGCTATGGAATTCTGGGAAGTGTAGTTTTGTTTTGGCACCAGAGCTTTCCCTGAGGCTTCCCCAGCCTCCTGCCGCTGCAATACTCCTCCTCCACATCCTGGTGGATGATAGGTTTTAGAGTTCTCTCCAGACTCCTGCACTGCAACAGTCCTTTCCTACCTCCTGGTGGATGATGGGCTTTAGGGCTCTCCCCATCCCATGCATTTCCCTTTCCCCAGACTCCTGCCTCTGCAACAGCCCCAGCACCACCTCCCAGTGGATGATAGGTTTCAGAGTCCTCTCCACCCCATGCATGCCTTCTTTTTTCCCGTTACCCCAGTAGATGATGGGCTTTAGGGTTGTCTCTCCACCCCAGATTCCTGCCTCTACAATAGACCTCCTCCACCTCCCAGTGGACGATGGGTTTTAGAGTTTTCTCCACCCCATGCATGCCCCTTCCATTGACTCCTGCTTCTGCAAATAGCCCTCCCCCACCCTCCGGTGGATGATAGATTTTAGAATTCTCTCCAGACTCCTGGGCTGCAACAGTCCCCTCCTATCTCTGGATGGATAATGGGCTTGAGGGTTCTCTCCACCCCAGACTCCTGCCTCTGCGACAGCCTACGGTGGATGATGGGTTTCAGAGTCCTCTCCACCCCATGCATGCCTTCTTTTTCCTTGCCACCCCAGTGGATGATGGGCTTTAGGGTTCTCTCTCCACCCCAGACTCCAGCCTCTGCGACAGCCCCACCGCCACCCCCAGACCGTGGATGATAGGTTTCAGAGTCCTCTCCACCCCATGCATGCCCCTTCCATTGACTCCTGCCTCTGCAATAGCCCTCCCCATCTTCTCGGTGGATGATGGGCTTTAGTGTTCTCTCTCCACCCCCGACTCCTGCCTCTGCAACAGCCTTACCTGCTGGCCCTCCGGTGGCGCCCCTTGTGGCTGTGGCTGCTGCTGCTGCTTTCCTCTGCCCGCTAAGCCTGGCTCTGGCTCTGGCTCGGCTTCCCAGAGCAGATAGAGCCCCAGGAGGGCGCCAAGGGCCGCCAGGGCCAGGAGCAGGAGAGGCAGCCCAAGGCGCCGGAGGTGGAGCAGAGCCCCCCGCTTGGAAGGAGCAACGGGGGCGCCCCCGGGGTCCGTCCCCCTCCGGAGGCCCCCCATTCCCTGCCGGCTCCTGCGGGGCCCTTTCCGCATGGCCCCGATACCTGCGCCTCCACCTGCGCCGCCGGCACCTGGACCACCCAGGCAGCCCCGCCCACGGAGGCGTGGTCAAGCACAAGCCCCGCCCTCCCGCCGCCGCGTAGAAATGAATCGGCCCGAGCCACGCCCGCCTCTTCTGATTGGGCGCGCCGGCGTTCTTTATGTAAATAAGCCACGCCTCTTCGCCGCTCTCAGCCTATCCTAGGGGAGGGGAGGGTTCTTCGGGAAGCCACGCCCACTTTCCCTCTCTTAAGGACACGCGGCTTAAGGTGGCTGGAGGAGATCGGGACAGGTTTTTTTAAGGACGCGTGGGGGGTTACGTCTGCACTGGGCAATGAATGCGGTTTCATACCGCTTTGAGGGCCATTTATTTATTTACTCAATTTCTATGCCGCCTTTCTCCCAAAATGGGACCCAAGGCGGCTCACAATATAAAAGCACATTATTATTATTATTATTTTAAAAAAAGACAATTAAAATAACTTAATTAAAACGCTACAAAGTTAAAGTTTAAAAGTTAAAAACATAATCTATGGCTATTCTATGGAATCTTAGGATTTGTAGTTTAGGGAGGCACAGGCACTCTTTTTGGGCAGAGGAGGCTAAAGACCTTGTGGAACTACAAATCCCAGAACTCCATAGGATGGAGCCATGGCAGTTAAAGAGGTGTCAAACTGCATTATTTCTATAGTGTAGATGCACCCTTGTGAGAGCCAAGTGTGCCATAGTGGTTTACGTGTTGGATTATAACTCTGGAGACCAGAGTTCGAATCTCAGCTTGGCCACAAAACCCATTGGGTGACCTTGGACAAGTCACTCTCTCTCGGCCTCAGGGGACGGCAATGGCAAAACCACCCCTGAACAAATTTTGCCAAGAAAACCTCAGGATAGGGTTGCTATAAGTTGGAAACAACTTGAAAGCACACAACAACAACGACAACAACAACAACAACAACGGTGCACCCTTGAAATCCCCAGTTGGAGATAAATGCCTTCTGGGTTACATTGGAGCAGCCACTCTCTTTATCAGCATAGCCCACCTTGCAGGGCTGTTGTGAGCATAAAGCATATGCCTTCTTCATCTCTTGGAAGGAAAGACGGTATAGATGTAATAAACCAATGAACAAGCTTGATGCCCAGAATGTGTCTAATAAATTAATGCATTGTTTTAGTGCATTGCCTTTCTCTCTGGCTTCTGGCCCAGTGCAAATATCTGTCCTCAGGGAGAAGTATTTTTAGCTGATTCCCCAGGAAGGCTCTGCTTTAGGTATGCTCAGGACGTATTTATTATTATTATTTTATTTATTATTATTTATTATTGTTGTTTGATTTCACTATTTTATTGTTTGCATTTTGCATATTGTATTCGTTTAATTGTGTAATCCCACCTCGATCCGTAGGGAGAGGCGGGAAATATAAATTATTATTATTATTATTATTATTATTATTATTATTATTATTACCCATAGAGAAATCATACTTGCCCATAGAGGATCATTGGAGAATACTTGCCCATAGAGAATCCTCATGATTCTCTATGGGAAAGTATTCCCCATGATTTCCTATGGGCAAGTTTTCTCTATGGGCAAGTTACGGTTTCTCTACCTCTCAGTGGTCCCCAAACTGTGGTCTTTAAGGAATTTTGGACTTCAGCTCCCAGAATCCCAGGCTGAGGCTTCTGGGAGCTGAAGTCCAAAATCTCTTAAAAGGCATAGTTTGGGGACCATTGCTGAGTTTAGGAAAGTTTGTGCTCTGCCAACTTCTTCTCTTTCGGTTCGTCTCAGAGGTGCTACAAGGTCTCTCTACATCCATCTTTGTATACCACCTTTGTTACATCTTTGATGAGATATCCCATGAGTAATCTTTATATGTATTAATTTACTTTTCTATGCTAAACTTTATAGACTGATGCTGGTTTTGCACCGTAATCAAGAATTTCATTTCATATCCCGATCTGCCTCCATTCTGCAGCAGTGCTCTCCTACCGCCAAGTTCATTGCTTCCAAGCTAGACTCCAATCCCATCCTAATGGTGCATTTGTACATAAATCACCCCATTTGATGCTTTGTGATGATCTCTTTGGCTGAGGCAGGAGCCCAGCGGATGCATCCAAAGAGGAACATACTGGGATGTACTAAAAGAAAGGACTTGCCTGTGAGCAGTGGTTCAATGCCTGTCCTGCAGCCACTCACTCATAAACCACAAGGTTGCGAGTTCAATACTAGCCAGGGCTCAGGTTCGACTCAGGCTTGCATCCTCCTGAGGTCACTAAAATGAGGACCCAGCTGTTTGGGGTGCAAGGAGCTTACAGTTGTAAACCGCTTAGACATCCCATAGCGCAGCATGAAGCGGTATATAAATGAAACTGCTTTTTGCATTGCTTTGCATTTCTCATCCGAGAAGCATCTGTGAGCCGCCTTGGGTTCCTCTGGGGAGAAAGGCAGCATATAAATGAAATAAATAAATAAATAAATAAATAAAGTGGTATACAAACAAATAAATAAATAAATATAGTGGTATACAAAGATGTAGAGAGACCTTGTAGCACCTCTGAGACGAACCGAAAGAAAAGAAGTTGGCAGAGCATGCGCTTTCCCAAACTTCAGTCTACTTCCTCAGGTGCATTTCTCATCTGAGAAACATCTGCGAGCCGCCTTGAGTCCCTTTGGGGAGAAAGGTGGCATATAAATGAAATAAATAAATAAATAAAGTGGAGTGGTATACAAAGATGTAACTGATCTTTGGGACAGAATCTGTGATAAATACTATCCCCACACAGATTTTTGTCCCAAAAATGAGTTATAGTCAGGGATGGAAAGGGAGGGCATTGCCCTACACTAAAAATTCTGCCCCCTGCCATGAAATTTTCCTTCAGTCCCCACATTTCTAGCATTGCAGAGAACAAGACCTTGAAAATATCCCACACCTATAACCTTTTTAAAATTTCACTGTGTTTGCATTCCCTCGGCCGCTTGGCCTGCTCCTTTTCTTCGGACGCCTAAACTGCATTTTGAAATTCAGAGACATAGCGGTGTTTGTCTAGATACAGTGGTTCCCAAACTTTGGTTCTCCAGGTGTTTTGGACTTCAGCTCCCAGAATTCCTGACTCTTGGCCAAGGTAGCTGGGGCTTCTGGGAGTTGAAGTCCAAACTACCTGGAGGACCAAAGTTTGGGAATCACTGGTCTAGAATATAAGTACACAAAGGGATCTTGTAGCACCTTAAAAATCTGTTGCAACCCTCCTTGGGTCCCAAACTAGGAAAAAGACAGGATGATGGTGTTAATAATAATAATAATGACAGTCATTGAAGTATTCCTCTTCCCTCTATCCTTAAAACCCAATGCAGGAAATTGGCCTCATAATGATAATAATTAAATCATTCTCCTGAACCCTGTACTTAAAACCCAATGTAGGAAGTTGGCCTCTGCGTAAATACCAAATAACTAGCTTCATATGAAGTCCTTTGTTAGTGAGCAAAAATGACCTTGAGGTGTAGCAGTTTAAGACTTTGGAGACCAGGGTTCAAATCTCTGCTCAGCCATGGAAAAGATGCTGGGTGATGTTGGGCAAGTCACACTCTCTCAGCCTCAGAGGAAACCACGCTCTGAGCAAATCTTGCCAAGAAAACCTTGCAACGGGCTGCGAACGACTTGAAGGTGCAAAACAACAAAAGAGGTGAAAACTAGGGTAAGAAATCAAGTCATTATTTTTTTTTTCCTGCAGTTTTAATTTTTTTTTCTCCACTCATTTGAAAAATGTCACACAGGTACAGAGACAAACAAGCATATAAATATCAGTGTGGACAGGACTGGAGGAAGGGGGGGCGTTTTGCTTTGCCACCCGAGCAGCGCTGAGTTGCCGACGTCGATAAAATGTGAATTTGGTGATAGGGAGGAAGACAGTGGACAGGTCAAAGTTTGGCAAGGGACAGAGATGACAACCCTGTGATTTTGGAGGATGGGGAGAAGGTGATAGTGTTAAGAACCCAAAATCGAGGGAAACACACACACATATAGTGCGGAGACATGTGGGACCGTAGTGCGCCATTGGGGAGGAACATGACACTTCCAAAGGCAATGTATAGAAAGTGAAATCCTAGAGAAATTCAGAGACTTTTAACCCCAAATTAAAAAAGCAAGGGAGTTTCACGGGTCGGGGGGGGAAATGTACTCGGATTTTAAGTTGAGAAGATGGCTTAGAAGAGTCTATACACCAGCAGCATTGAAGGTTAGTACCTGCAGTTTTTCTTGCCATGCTAGTTTCCAAGCTGGGGACAGTTATATCTTTGGGCCATGCTTGGCTGGAGAGGAAAGGGTTCTGGGAGTTGCAGTCCTCGAAAGCAACTTTCCCAAGCTCTAGGCCAAAGGGGAGCCGCTGCTTCTCCGGCCATTGTGAAAATATCCAAAGGCACCCGCACAGCCCCAAGGAGTGACAAGTCTGCAAAAGGGAAAGTTGTCTGCAAAAGGGAAAGTTGTCTGCAAAAGGGAAAGCTGTCTGCAAAAGGGAAAATTGCAGCCTGAGAACAGTCAAAACAGTCAAAAGCCCACCAGAGAAAGGATTTGGACAGGAGGTAGGTACCATGGAACTTTTTAAACCTTGCCAAAGACCAGGTGGGGGGGGATGCAAACTGGCAACTTGTCTCTCACTTCCACAAACTGGTCCATGGAGGGAACACAATCTATTTCAGCAGCTCTGTGTGTGTGTGTGTGTGTGTGTGTGTTGAGGAAGGGGGACTCTACTTAGGAAATGTTGCAGACCAGATGAAAAACCCACCACAGTTTGCATCCAATTGTAGACTGGAGCCTCCAAGCCTCGGAGCAAAGAGGAGATGCTCAAGAACATGGAACAAAAACACATTTTAATTCTGGGCTTCTGGCTAGAACAGAAATGGGTAACTGTCAAAGCTTAGAGGGTTGCATTAACACTCCCCCAAAAGGTCTTGGAGAGCCACACTTTCACCAGAATTGCCCCCCAAACACCATCTAAGGAGTGTTGGGGCATTTTAGCAATACTTTTGCCCACCCTCTGGGTCATCTGAGTCCCAAGAAATACTTTTTAAAAAAGTGAATCCAAATCCAAACGAGCCTTCCAAAAATATAGTAAAAAATGCCCCCATAGGGTGTTTATTGAGGGGCACTTGGGAGGGATTTTGGACTACTGCAAGGCCCTGAAGGGGCTAAGCTTTATCTAGCAATATGGAGATGCTGTGGGCTGAGATGTTAACACAAACAATTGTGTGACATCCCAAAGATCCTTCCATATCAGAGGGGGCAGCTGGCATTTCTTTGGGAGGACAATGGAAATTCTTAAATTGCAAGTATAGCTTGCAGGGAAGAGGACAACAAGGCAAGGAGCATACCCCTAGCCTCTGAGAATACCATGCAATGGCAGGTCCAGAATGGCCTGGGTAGAAGATAAAAAAGATGCTTGGAAGAGATGGAGAGTAGCCCTTTCTTTGGGGGCCAAGATAGCTGGCCAATCTCAATCTCAGTGGTGTCCAGGGAAAGTGGCTATCTAAACCTATTTGCCACCCCACCGCCAAAAGACGCTCACACCTGATGTGCAAAGCCCTTAAGACAACTGAAGAGTTCATAGCCCTAAGATGATGCTGTGAGCATCCAAGGCAACGGGGTAAGGAGGCAACAGGGGTAGGATGATGCTCTGGAATCGATAAAACCCAGCTCTTGAGGTGGACGTTGGTGCCAAGAGGACATTTGGGATGCCATTTCTAGACAAAACTTGCAGCAGCTGAGCTGGACTGGTTCCTCTCTTCCTCCTCCCACAACCACTAGGTAAGACTGCTCAGTGAACTGAGTGATCCCAGAGAGAAGCTGGCATGCAACAGGGGAATGCCAGGGCTGTGCCCAACACGGCACTCAGTCCCTCTCGGTTGTCAGCAAAAGTCAGCAGGCAGCCAAGAAGATATGGTTTGGCTGCCGAGTTCAGCCGCCACATCCAGCCCGATATGTTTTAGTGCCAGTATTCATGCGCTGGAAGTTCCAGTTTTAAAAAATGAGCATCACCAAGCCTACTTGCACACATATACACACACACGCAAAAAAAAAAAAATTCACACACACTACCTTTCTTTTTTTGCAGCTCACCCGTGGGTATTTGGGACCGAAAGGCACCTCCGTGCAACAAAAATGTGGACCGGGCCCCCTTTCAGCCTGCACCATTTTAGCACTATGGTTCCACTTTAACTGTTATGGCTGCATCCTGTGGATTTGTAGTTTGGGCCGGCACTAGAGCTCTCTCACCGAGAATCCCAAATGCCACTTGCTAAACTGCAAAACCCAGGATTCCATAGGCTGTTGCCGTGGCCGTTAATGTGGAATCGTAGCACTATTAACTGGGTAGTGTGAAAGGGGGCCAAACTAAATAAAAGGAGCCTGGGAACAAAAATGTGTGTGTGTGTGTGGTGGGGAAAGAGATGGATTTTATGGTTCTGGATCCAGAAATTTAAGCTTCATGTGATTCCATGTTAAAGAAGGACAGTGACCATGGTGGCAGGGGATTGTGGGAGTCGTAGCCCAAGAAAAGCACTCCCCCAAGATTTGGTTTTTGGGAGGGAGGATTAGGATCACACCCAAATGGAAAAAAAATTTAAAAGGCCTGTATTCCACTCAACAGGGGAGAAACAGACTTCCACTGAGAACCCAACTGCAGCAGGGAAGAACTGGGTTTAAGGTGGAATTAGAGTGCCAGAATGCAAAGGTTGCTTGCTAGCAGACTGACTCTTTTTAATTCAGTGATTCCCAAATTTTGGTCCTCCAGGTCTTTACATGTCAGATCCCAGAAGATCCAGACAGCTTGGCCAACAGTCAGGAATTCGGGGGGCTGAAGTCCAAAATATCTGGAGGACCAAAGTTTGGGAACCACTGCTTTAACTGGTTGTGACTGGCAGCCAACAATGGTGGTGGAGATGGAAGGTGTCAGTGTTTGTACAAAGTGATGACAAAGATACCCTCCTGTGTTTTAAATCAGGATTGAGAAATCTGTGACACACACACACACATCCCCAAGTTATTATTCGACTTTAAATCCCATCAACTCCAGCTAGCATGGGCTGGAGTGATGGGAACTGTAATCCAGCCCCTTCTAGAGGCTTTACCTGTACCCTGATCATTTAGGCAATGATGCCAGTGTGAAACCAATCTCATCATCACAGCTGCCCAAAGGAACCAGAAGAGTGTACGCAGTTCTGTGATAACACTGAGTTTTCTGTGATGTAGAGATAGGCAGACAGATCTTTTTGCCATCTTCTAGTTCCCAGGGATATTTTTTGCATGGCATGAAAAGTGATGCAGGACTGAAACCAGTTTGGGGAGGAAAATGGGGCACAGTGATTTTTAATACCACCATCACTCCACACATATCTGCAGAATCAGCTGCCTTGCAAGATTATCTCTCAGCTTTTGATGCAAATGTTCAGGAAGGGAGGCCAGAAAGTGCAGCTAAATGCAGAAAGTGCCTAATTTGGACCGAGTTGCAAAAAACCTGCCCCAGGCAAAAAGAATCAATTCCTTATTATTATTATTATTACTTGCACAATTCTCATACACCTGCTGTTGAGCTGCAGCTGACAGAGACATCTTCTTCCCCTTTCTCCCTCGCCCCAATTTTTAAGGACCCTGTGGCTTTTTAAACATACGTTTTCTTTTTCTTTTTCTTCATACATAATTTTGTGTCTTTAATTCCCCCCCCCCCCCGTAACTTGGCAGGGGTGACACGGGGGGAGAGGGGGAAGAAACCAAAACCAAACTAGCAAAACACAACCAAGCAATTCTCTCTTTTTTTAAAAAAAAACTTCAACACAACAGAATTCTTGTAAAACACACTCACACCACACCCTCTCACACACAAGGGAGAGCTGAGAGAGAGAAAGCATGAAAAATGGGAAGGGGGTAGAGAAAAGGGGGACCCTTTCCACCCCAAATCCCCCTCTCTGCTGCCTCCCCTGGCCCCCCACCCCTCACCTCCCATCCTCCCTTCGAGCCGCTCTCTCTCGCAACATGTCACAAGGCTGCACCCAGTTGTTGTCATGCAGTCCCACCCGGCAGCCCGGCGTGTCCTTGTCCGTCCGCCGGCAGCACATCCAGTAGGAGCGTCCGTAAGGCAGGTCGTGATGATAGGGCTTGGGGTGCCAACGGCAGAGGGAGACGTCCCCCTTCTCATAGTGCTTCTTGCACTGCTTGCAAGGGTCGTCCCGGTACAAGGGATCTCGGTTCCACTTGGAGTCCGTGGCTTGGACGCCGAACGTCTCGATGATGTACTTGAAATAGTGGCAGGAGCACTTTAAGGCAGCCAGTGACTGCGTGGGCAGGTAGCTGAAAATCTTCACCATGATATGGTCCGGGAGGAGCAGCATGTACTGACGGGGTTCCAGTAACCGCTGGATCTTGAAGCGGATCTCCAGGAAGTCGTGCGAGACGTGGCGGTACAGTCGGCAAAGAGAGGTATCTGAACCTGCCGGCTCTAGCCCAGACCCGTCAGCCCTGTCAAGCCCGCACTCACCACCACTTGCAGGGTCCAGGTAGTTGCTGTCCATGTCCCGGTTGTCCTCCGGCCGGGGCGTTTGGGTATGGAGGAAGAAAAGTTGCCCTGGAGGAGGATCCTCGCATGATGAACACAACACCTCTTGGGTCGGCGAGCTGACAGTCAAGCAGACTGTCTCCTCCTTCATGTTCTTGGTGCTGTCCTTGCCGAAAAAGACACATTGGTCCACCACCCCAGTAACCACCACGTCCACGTGGAATCCAGAGACGCAATCCCTGGCCACGGTGGCAGTGGCAGCTGGGCCTCCCATCTTCTCGGCACCAGCCCTGCTACCTTCCGAAAGACCATCCAGTTTCCCGGGGCCGCCCTGGCTCTCCCCACATGTCATCTCCACATCTGGGGGTTCGTTGCCAGATACGTCGGCCCCTTTGGGGGAAGCACTTGCCAGCAGGAAGTCCACATTGTTGGGTAGGGTGTCTCGGGAAGGGCTGATAAGCTGGTAGAGGTCACACGTGATCTTATCTTTGGCACGGGCGGCATTCCCCGTAGGGGACCCTCCGCAGCTCATGAACATGCAGTTGGGGCGGGTGCTGGAGCCGCCCTCGGTGGGCGAGCGGGGATCCCGGCTGCTGGAGATACGGAAGGCGATACGGACCTCGCCAGGGCTGTGCTGGGAGTTGGCCACGCACTCGGGCGACTCCCGGCAGAGGCCATTTTGGCGCAAGACATTCCGTTCCCGGGACTCAAAGTGAGCCACGGCCTCAGCTACCCGGCTGCAGTCCGAACCTCCCCCTAAAGGGGGTGCTTTTTTCTCCCCGCCCTCCCCTTGCTCTTGCTCCGTGGACACAAAAACCATGGGGGAAGGAGGGGCAACAGGCAGGGTGGGTCTGGAGTAGTTCTGTAGGGCCAACGCCGTCCGCTGCTCCACCAAGGCCACCATCTCAGCAACCGACAGCAAGTCGGTGGTATCTCCGCCAGCCGGGTCAGCGTGGGACTCTGGACAAAGGCACACATCTTCAGCTTCCTTGTTGCCACCACTGTCCTTTGACTTGACTGGGCAAGGCTTGCTTTTGCTGGGATCATGAGACCTCCTCCGGCGCTTGGCTTTAGAGCTGTCACTTCCCCAGTTCCCTTTCACCTTCATGGCACTCGCCCGGCTCCCACTGCTGCACTGGTGGGCGACAAAAAAGGCAATCTTCTCCTTGGTGTTGCCCGGCTTGATCACGTACCAAGTGTCCAAAAGCACCCGTCCTTCCTCCACCTGGCTGGGGCTTGGGGAGACAGCAGGGGGTGGCGGAGGCGGCGGTGGGGCAGGGGGGGTGTTCTCCGAGCAAGCCTCGCCACCCTCCTCTTCCTCTTCCTTGGCTTTGCAGGCAAAGTCCCCAAAGGTCTTTTTCACCTGGCCTCCAGTGCACTGCTTGTTCTGGGAATAGGTGCCAAAGGGACGGGGGCACCATAGCTGGATGTGGGAGGAGAAGGTGTTCTGATCCATCACTCTCTCATGGCAGAAAAGCAGGGGGGAAGGCAGGCCTTCTCCCCTAGCTCATGATGGGTTGTGGACCCGGAGCCTCCCAGAGCCTTGGAGAAATCTGCAAGGTAAAAGAACAAAAAAGACAGGCATACATCACTAGTTGTGCCAATCACAATAGGCAATGGCTAACAGCACAGTTTGAGTGTACAGTGGGCCCTTGGTATCCGCTGGGTTTGGTTCCGGGACCCCCATGGGTGCCAAAATCCATGGATGCTCAAGCCCCATTAAATACAATGGATAATAATATGGTGTCCCTAATATAAAATGGTAAAATCAAGGTTTGCTTTCTAGAATTTATGTTTTTGAGTTTGTCTCCTCACTATCTTCTGCTTTTCAAGGTGCTTTTCAGTATTCTCTTCACCATCAAAAGCAACAACAACGGTACTGTTCTAAAACACAATTGAAACGTTGCATTACTACGATAGTCAAAAATGCAAACCCTTTCAAAATACCAAGTTTAAAATATAAAACCATTAAAAACAGACCAAAACCAAATACCCTATTAAGAAGCCTCCCTGGGTGCAATTACATATTTAAAAACTGGCTCTAAAAGAAACGTTTTTGCCTGACAGCAAAAGGAAAGCAGGGAGGGACTAGCCTAACTTTCTGCAGAAGGGACTTCCAAAGGGTGGGAGCAGCCACCAAGAAGGTCCTCTTCTGAAAAGAACTTCTGTTTTGGTTTTAAATTAGGCCAAGACTCTAGTCCACATGATTATATCAAAAATATCCTGGTGGTCAGGGTGGGAAGGACCCTCGGACCATGGTTAGAGATGACTTGGATATGCAAAGTCATTGCATGGCTCTTTCTTCTGTCTCCTGGCTCTGTGCCCATGGTGGTCGCCCACAAAATGCCACCTGTCCTTCCCTCCCTGTTGGTGCCTTCTTCCCCAGCTTCCTTGACCTTTTCCTAATTCGAAATCGAGGCAGCTGTGTGAAGCACACAGATCCAAACTCCAACACGCTTTGGGTCCTGCACTCACATGCCAGCTCAGGTTCTTTGCAGCCTGGTGCATAATTCAGAGGAAAGAGAAGCCGGACATGGTTACGGATCCAACTACAAGGCTGGAGAGGGTGGCTATGGGTCAGCTGTGGAGGGCAGCAACAGATGGTCCAAGCGGGCAGCTGTGGTTTAAAGAGACAGCTGTCCAGGCAGGAATGATGGAGGCAAAGAGACTCTTTTGGGAAGGGAAAGGGCAGGAACTGACAAATAGTTGGGGTCTCTGGAGGAGCATCTTCTTTGTTGTTGTTGTTGTGTGCCTTCAAGCCATTCCTGACTCATGGCAACCCTAAGGGGAATCTATCCTGGGGTCTTCTTGGCAATATAGGGGGTTTGATAAGGCCATCCTCTGAGGCGGAGAGAATGTGACTTGCTCAAGGTCACCCATTGGGTTTTGTGGCCAAGTTGGAAATCGAACCCTGGCCTCCAGTCATAGTCCAACACTCAAACCACTATACCATGCTGGCTCTTAGGGGTGCATCTGCATTGTAAAAAACAATGGAAATTGACCCCACTTTAAATGCTGTAGCCCCAGCCTATGGAAACCTGGGATTTGTAGTTTTACAAGGTCACTGGCCTTCTTTGTCAAAGCATGCTTTGATTTGCCGAATCCCAAATCCCAGCATTCTGCAAGATGGAGCCATGGCAGTTAAAGTGGTGTCAAACTGTATTATTTCTACCGTGTAGAAGATGCACCCTGGGACACCTTCGTTGCTGAGGATTCCAGCTAAGCTTACGTGGGGAGGCAGAGCTCGGGAAAAGTTACTTTTCTGGACTACAACTGTCAGAATCCTCCAGCCAGTGTGACCTTTGCTCTCAAGAGATTGATTGGAGTTGCCGACCAAACAGACAACTTTTCCAAGCTCAGTTGGAGAAAGCATTTTCATTTCATGCAGAAGGTCACCTTGTGTAAACTGAGAATTTCTCACAGAGGTGAGCAGATTTTAGGGAAGTGAAAAACAGTGGTCCAGGTGACAGACGGTTACAAAGCAAGGTGCTGGTTATGGGGATGCAGGTATTACAACAAGAACACCAAATGTCATTTTGCAGAGTGCTTTCAAAGCCTTCGCATAAGGGCTGTGGATTCAGAGTCAAAATCTTGACGTCGGAAGCAATTTGGGGTAGAGTCGGAGTTGGTAAAAATGTAGACATCAACTTCCAAATAAAAATGTATGCTGCTATAGCGATATATGCATTATGCTCTGTCACTCTTACTTTTGTATCTTCTTTGGTTTTAAAGTACAAATCGAGCCTCTGTTCCCAAAAATGCTTGGGATCAGAAGTGTTTTGGATTTTGGATAAGAAATCTGTGGATACGGAGGGCCGACTGTATAGCAAATTTGTTATTATTAGCTAATATACGTTTGCCATATATAAAGGAGTCAGAGTTGAAAAACAGAGGAGTCAAAGAGCTAGCGTACCAGTTCACAATGTTGCTTAGCATACGCTGTTTTGCAGATCACAACTGCATCCCTGTACAGTTGGGCTCAAGCCTGCAAAGTTAGGAAAAGGCACCTAGCAACCTGGACTACCTGTGTTAGTTATTCCTTGTCATCTCTGCATGGTGTTGTGTGGCTTCAAGTCATTTCTGACTTATGGCAACCCTAAGGCCCTATCCGACATACTTGCTTCCATTACTGACCCATTGCCTCAATGCCTTTGGCACATAGTTTTGGTTGCTGTGCATGCAAATAGGGGTGAGAGGAATGTGGAAATTCACTGCCATAGCTCAGATCAGACTTGTACTCTCAGCAAAAGGGTCAGACAATTTGCCACGACATCTTGCTAGCTCTCAAAGAAAATGAGTATTAGATTGCAAAGTCACAGTCTCAAACCTTGTCTCGGCTATGAATTCTATTGATGGCTTCAGGAACAACACTGAGATGCAACATTTCTGCCTCCCCATGCTGAATTTATCTAATGAATGGATTCCTACCTGCCTTTCTGTGAGCCAGCATGGTGTAATGGTTTGAGCATTGGATTATGACCCTGGAGACTAGGGTTTGAATCCCAGCTTGGCCGTGTAAACCCATTGGATGACTTTGGGCAAGGCACACTTTCTCAGCCTCAGAGGATGGCAATGGCGAACCCCCTCTGAAAAATCTTGCCAAGAAAAACCCATGATAGCCATGAGTCGGAAGCGACTTGAAGGCACACAACAACAAACCCTGCCTTTCATCCAGAAAATGGGACCCAAGACAGCCAACGATAGAATAAATAAAACGAATGAAGGTGAAAACGTAAGGAATGAAGACATCAGCAACCCTAGAAGCAATTAAAAACAAATTAATTTTAATTGCTGCCTCAATTAAAATCCCATTTTACTGGGATTCCCACTAAATTGCTACCAGGCTTTTTGAACAAAAAGGATTTCTATTGGAAAAGGGTATAATGTTGACCAACTTAAAGGGCTGACTTTAAGTTAGCCAAAACGAATGGCCTTTGCCTGCATGGATATCGAACCATACCATCTTAACTGAGAACAACAACAACAACAACAACAACTTGACAAAATGTAGATTTTTCTTTCCCTTGTATGATTTTTAAGACCTTTGCCTGATGAAGAAACCAGTGGAGCTTTGAAAGGTTGCATCAGGTGTTTTGTGGATTTTGGATGTTATTGTACTTTATAGTATGGCCAACACAGATATGTTTAAAGGGTTGCTGTCAGGGAAACTCAGATTATGTAAGTCAGACCCCCCCCCCAAAAAAATAATATAAGCAGCACCAATTAGAATGATTATTATTTTTATACATCCTCATTAAGAAGTCATTTTTCTCCTGCAAAAAACGGTTTCTGAAAAGGTTGTCCATGTTCCCATAGATGGGGGAAAAGAAAATCCTTGTAGCCCCAGAGATGAACAATTACCAGCACAGGCCCAAATGAATTCTTTCATATTTTTATCTCCTCAGAATTCTTGCTGGATCTCCGAGGGGATAAATCTCGGACTGGCCACCCGGCACGGACAAGCCAGAACCGTCTCCTGGCGCTGGAACAATCGTAGCCATGAAACAGGATTAAAGGTATCTGTGCTCCCAGAGCGAAAGTATTAAGCCTCAATCGCTTTGCCTTTGCCCACGCATTCAGGAGCAGAGAACTTGTAATTATAGAGAAACGCACAAAGGTTTCATCAGATATGATACACGTAGTCTGCTGTTTCCATCTAAACAAGCTATAAAATAACAGCCGTCGCCCAATTCATTTGCTTAACCGTAGGGAAGCAAAAAGTGAGCGGGTACATCTTTGTTCCAGCCAGCATGGTATAGTGGTTTGAGCATCGGACTAGGAGTCTAGAGAACAGGGTTCGAATCCTTGCTCAGCCCTGGAAACTCACTAGGTGACCTTGGGCAAGTCCCACTCTCTCAGCCCTAGAAGGAGGCGATAGTAAACCTTCTTGGTATAAATTTTGAGAGCCAGTGTGACGTAGCGGTTTGTGTGCTCCACAAGACCAGAGTTCAAATCCCCATTCAGCCATGGAAACCCAGTGAGAATGGTACACTCTCTCAGCCTCAGAGGAAGGCCAGGCCAAACCCCATCTGAACAACTCTTGCCAAGGAAACCCCATGATAGGGTTGACATAAGACACCGTCGACTTGAAGGCACACAACAACAGGAGTAATTATGGAAGAATCCTGGTTATAAAAATGATCCAGCATGATGTAGTGGTTTGAGTGTTGGACTAAGACTCTGGAGACCAGGGTTCAAATCCTAGCTTGGCCATGGAAACCCACTGGGTGACAAGTCACACTCTCTCAGCCTCACCGGCTGGCAATGACAAACCCCCACCCACCCCCGAAGAAACTTGCCAAGAAAACCCCATGATAGGTTTGCCTTAGGGTTGCCAGAAGTCGAAAATGACTTGAAGGTATGCAACACACACGGGTCTTGTGATACTTAGCAGCCTAGGTTTGGTTAAGCAGCAGAAAACTAGCTGTTCAAAAGTAACTTAAAACTTTTTTTTCACTACTGAAAACTACCAGTTCAAAACATATGTGCGGTTTCAAATGCCCGCACACAATTACCTGTATGTAGGTACAGGTTGTCTCCCTTATCCAAAATGCTTGGGACCAGAAGTGTTTTGGATTTCAGATTTTTTTGAATTTCAAAATACCTTTATTTGCATATATGTACATAATGAGATA
Organism: Phrynosoma blainvillii; assembly: GCA_026167975.1. Classification (NCBI taxonomy): domain Eukaryota; kingdom Metazoa; phylum Chordata; class Lepidosauria; order Squamata; family Phrynosomatidae; genus Phrynosoma; species Phrynosoma blainvillii. The sequence continues at coordinate 4,127,394 of JANUYF010000008.1, forward strand.
TCTTGGAGATGGGACCCAAATCGAAGGAATTTTGTGGTTAGATTTGGGTTCTATCTCCAAGATATCTCATTATATACCTATATAAAGAGTTATCTTGGAGAATGTCTCATTTCTTGAAGACCCAAATCTAAACACAAAATTCAGAAGTGTTTTTGAGTCACTCTTACCCCAAAAGCTAGAGACTAGAAGTGTTCTGAATTTCAAATTTCTTTTGGATTTTGGAATACCTGTTTGTACATAATGCGGTATCTTGGCAATGGGACCCAAATCTAAACCCCAAATTCATTTGTTTCCGAGACATCTTATACATAGAGCCTGAAGGTAATTTTATACAATATTTTTAATAACTTTGTGCGCACTGAACCACCAGAAAACAAAGGTGTCACTATCTCAGCCACCCATGCAAAAAGTTTTGGTTTTTTGGAATATTTCAGATTTTGGAATTCAGGGTAAGGGAGATTCAATTTGATGGGTCAAGGAAAATGATTTGACAACCTAGCCTTTCCTACCTAACAGAGAAATATATTTCTTTCCCTCCATGTTCACTTACCTGTGCATTAGGGCCTTGCAGAAAAGAACCAAATGTTGTGTGACTCTACACAAACACTGAGCACTTGGAACAAATATATCTAATGTTTATCAGCAACCAACTGGGTCATGCGCTGGAACTATTTATACTTCTGGTTTGGCCTCCACTGACTGACCAAGGGATCTTTCACACTACACAATTTATAGCCATGCGATTCCACTTTAACTAGCATGGCAACATCCTATGGAATTCTGGGATTTGTCATTTTCTGTGTGCACATGTGCCTTCAAAACTGCAGTCTTGTAATGTTTTTTGAAGAAATGTTTAAAAATAAAAATTATATTTAAAAAACCAAACAAATTGACTTATGGCAACCCTATGCATCTCATAGGGCTTTCTTAGACAAGGAATCCTCAAAGGTGGTTTTGCCAGTTCCTTCCTCTGAAATATAGCCTACAGGTCACCATAAGTCAGAAAAGTCTTGAAAGCGCACAACAACAAACTTGGTATTTGCTGGCAGGTTCCCATTCAGGCACTAACCAGGGCTGACCCTGCTTAGCTTCCAAGATCAGACAGGAACTGGTGCCTTTAGGGGCTTTAGGTCCTCAAATTCGACGTTTAGGGAAGGCTATTTAGAATTCTCAGCCAGAGAGATCTATTGCCTTGTTGTTGCTGTTGTTGTTGTTGTGTGCCTTCAAGTCATTTCCGACTTAGGGCAACCCTAAGGCCAACCTATCATGGGATTTTCTTGGCAAGATTTGTTCAGAGGTGGTCTGCTATTGTCATTCCCTGAGACTGAGAGAGTGTGACTTGCCCACGGTCACCCAATGCCTTACTAAACTACAAGTCCCATTTCACGGGATGGAATCATGGCAGTTAAAGTGCCTTCATACAGCTATAAGCTGTGCAAAAGGGTCCCCAGGTGCTGTTTCGCTTGCCAACACCCTAGGGTGCCCAAAACTGGCTTTTCACTAAAATATATGGGCACTGTGTTACTTTAGTAGATGTGGCAGCAGTGGGAACCCCCTTTAGCCTCAAGAAGGGGGGACAAGTCCCATGCGCAAATCTCTCCACCATCGACTCAAGTGGAGGCTCATCATGGTTGTGTGCCTTCAAGTCATTCCCGACTTATGGTAACCCTATGGCAAACCTATCACAGGGTTTTCTTGGCCAGATTTGTTCAGAGGAGGTTTGCCATGGCCCTCCCCTGAGGCTGAGAGAGTATGACTTGCTCAAGGTCACCCAGTGAGTTTCATGGCTGAGTTGGGAATAGAACCCTGGTCTCTTAATATCGCTTTCCAAACAGACAGACAGACACACATACACACCAAAAATTCTTGGAAAACACATATTAAAAGAAGAGAAGTGACAGGAATAGACGAGGCACACAGAAGACCCCTTGGGAGGTGTGCGGGGCGAAGTCCACACGCGAGAGGGATCGCAAACCCACCCACAAGATACACACCCCTTTCTGGTCACCCATCCTTGCAAAAACCATTAGAGGGGACTCCTGTCTCCGAATCTGCTGCATCGGGTCCAGAAGGGAGAAAGCACGCTTGGGTACCACCATCTCTGGGGCACTTTTCTTGCTTTCACCCCAATCCTTAAAATATATATATCTCTCTTTAAAAGTTGCACATAGGAGCCAGGGGTTGGGGTGTTGGTTCTACCAGGAGGACAATGGATGATGCCCTTTTATGCCATCGATTTCAGCCTTAGGTGGGTGGGTGAGCATCACAACAACAACACCACATGGGTGAAATGCGTCCATTGCACCCGCCTTGCAAGCCCCCCACACTTCCGACCCACCCTGAGAAAACTGCAACACTAGCGTTGCACCGACATCACAACAAGGTGCCAAGATGTTGCACCAAGATTGTTGCATCAAGGCGACAATGCCTTAGTTGCAATTTTGTATCTGAAAAGAGATCTTTCCAGGCCAAACGATGCCTTAGTTGCAATTTTGTATCTGAAAAGAGATCTTTCCAGGCCAAAGACCACCCTAGCCGTCCATCTCCAAGCCCCCAGCCCCAACCTCCACGGCCTCCAAAAATGCCCCCTGTTCTTACCTGTTACCCAAAAGCCATGGGTAGGTGGGTGTGTTTTGAGGGTTGGGGAGGAGGATCTGATCTAGAGAAGGCCTCGGCTCAAAGCTGACACCCTTGGCTTGGAGGCCTGCAAAATTTCACACTCAGGGTGGGATGCAACGAAAATCCACAGGTTGCAAAATAAAGAGCCTTTTGGAAAAACATTAAAAACAGGGAGGGATCAGGCAGTGCATTGGTGGCGGGGGATGCATTTTCTTGGTAACCAAAGCCCCCCCCTCCTATGTGTGTGTGCATGCATGCGCCAGCTACCTGATCTCTTAAAGGGCCAGCAGGCCTCTTCCCTTGCCCCCCATCTGCCCCCCTTCCTTTGCAACCCATAGGGCCCTTTAAATGCCAGGCTGCCACACTCTCATTCCCTTCCACATCTCCACACCATCCCCAAGGCTCAGCCATTTGTTGACAGACATATGCATGCAGCCTGGCAGCCAATCAGAAAGCAGAGTTTGGGGCATGCCCATATATGGATGGCAGCAGAGTCTCAGCCTACCGGGCACACACACACTCACACACACTCACACACAATTTTTTTTTTAATCCTCACTCTCGAGTTAGGGACCATGGAGCAATTCCGCTTTGGCCATGCAGACGAAAAAGGAGATACGGGAGAGAGGGTGCAAAGATCTGGAAAATGAGTGTGCAAAGGGATCTTGTGGCACCTTTGCGACTCACAGAAAGAATGAAGCTGGGAGCACGAAAGTGAGTCTCAAAGGTGCTTCAAGATCCCTTGAAGCTTTGGAAAATCCATATGGAAAGGGATCTTGTAGCACCTTTGAGACTCAATGAAAGAAAGAAGCCGGGAGCATGAGCTTTCCCTTTGCACTATTTTGTACCTTGGTTCCCCCACAGAGTAATAATGGGGCGAAGTGTTGTGGGTTTATTAATTTAATTGTTATGTTATGATTTTTTTTTAATTTAATTGTTATTAGGATTTTAACTATGTCGTTGTTTAATACTGTTTTAAGGGGGGGAGGAATATGCTTTTACTGTAATTGTTTTATGCTGTAAACCGCCCGGATTGGGCAACCATTGGGCGGTATATAAATAAATTTTATTATTATTATTATTATTATTGGATCCTAAAGTCTGGATCCCATCCAACGGCTGACCACAGAGGACAGCTGCCAACTGGGTTTTTTTAAACTGTCAAATTGGAGCCATGTATATTAATGATTGCATTGAACTGTGCCACAGAATCCCCTCACTAGCATGGCTGGAGCTGGGTAAAAGTTATCTTTTTGGACTATAACCCCCCAAATCCCCCTGCTAACATGGCCCGAGCTGAGTAAACCTGCAAAAAAGTAACCCTTTTACTGATCCCTCCCCATTTTTAAAAATATGTTTCCAAAGGACTCTTCTTTTGTTGCAACCTGTGGATTTTCGTTGCATCCCACTCCCAATGTGAAATCTTGCAGGCTTACTTTTTTTAAAAAAAAACTTTTTAGGACTATAAGTCAGAATCCTTTTGGGGACTGCATCTCCCAAATTCCTTCTGCTAGCATAGCCACAGTGGGGTAAAATTCACTTTTTGGACTGTAACTCCCAGAATCCCCTCCATGGCATAGCCAGAGCTGGGGAAAACTGCCTCTATTTTTTGGGACTGGACCTCCAGAAATCCTCCAGCTAGCATGGCCAAAGTTGGGTAAAAGTGACTTTTTTGGACTATAACTCCCCGAATCCACGCTAGCAGAGGAATTTTGGAAGTTACAGTCCATAAAAAAGTTGCTTTCCCCCAATCCCATGGGTATACTGAGAAATCACAGGAAAAAAGGATGCCAGGAATATTACCTCCAGATGCCCCTTACAACTTCTACCTGACTTTTGTCTGGTTTGCAAGGGAACTTCTCAAGATGACAGCTACCTCTAAATCTGCACGACAGAAATATTCCAGATCGATACCACTTTAACTGCCGCGGCTCGGTGCTATGGAATTCCAGGAATTGTAGTTTTGTAAGACATTCCCCGTCAGAGAGCTCTGGTGTGGCAACAAACCACAAATCCCAGGATACCATAGCATTGAGCCATGGCAGTTAAAGTGGTGTCAACCTGGACTATTTCTGCAGTGCGGATGCAAACTAAAAACCCACCCAGCCATTCTCTTTCTTTCTCTTGCACACATACACACAGAGCTCTCCATTTAAAAACAAGAAATATGTTTAAATGGACCACTTTTTAATGGGTCAACAGTTTGTTTAGACCAGTGTGTCTTGCACAATGGGTGGCCAGAGCTTCGGTGCGGCACAAAAGATGGCACACGCCAAACAGACGCTGGGTTATGTGAGCAACACACACACACATCCCACACAACACATTTTTGCAGGGGTTGTGCAGATCCCCCAACACACACACACACACACACCTCTTAAAAATAGTTTGAAGAAGGGAAAGCATCCATTTCTTGCTCCGATCATCCTTTGAAAACATGATGGCAAAAATCCAGAGGATCACAAACAAGGAGGCTATTAAGGAAGAGTCAGAGGTCATTGCGTTGTATTGTGTTGTATGTACAGGGAATGTGTGTGTGTGTGTGTGTTAGTATTCAGTGTCTGTATTATGAGCAAAAGCAACGACTTTGCGGCTGCTCTTTTTGGTTTGCAGAACAAGCAAAACGTGACATTTTAGTGTTTGAAACTACAGGTGCTTACTCCTCATAAGAAACTGAATTTCTGGCCAGTTCCTATATTTGTATTTTGTCTTTTCTGTATCCTTTGGGAAGATCAACAACAAATTTGTAAAGGTAACAAGCCAACATTTTCCTTCTGTCTTTGAAAAATGTGTTGTTTCAGGTGAAAACAGAAAAAAAAGGATAGATTTGTAGCCTCATCTGCACTGCGGGGGGGGGGGGGAATCCAGTTTGACACTGTTTTGACTGCCATGGCTTAATGCTATGGAATCCTGGGATTTGTAGCTTGTAGTGGCACCAGAGCTCTCTAATAGAGGAGGCTAAATATCCCGCAAAACTACAAACCCCAGGATTCCATGCCATTAAGCCATGGCATTTAAAGCAGCGTCAAACTGCATTATTTCTACAGTGCAGATGCAGCCATTATTATTATTATTATTATTATTAATTGAATAATATAGTTATTTTTTGTTGTTGTATGCCTTCAAGTTGTTTCCAACTTACGGTGACCCTAAGGTGTTTTCTTGACAAGTTTCTTCAAAGGGGATTTGCCATTGCCATCCTCTGAGGCTGAGAGAGTGTGACTTGCCCAGGGTCACCCAGTGGGTTTCATGATCAAGCCGGGATATGAACCCTGGTCTCCAGAGTCATAGTCCGACTCTCAAATCCCTACACCATGCTGGCTTATTTTAATGCTTTTTAAATTTCCCTTTAAAATTACAACTGATTTTTAGCTCGATTCTGTTTCAGTCTGTGTTGGGAGCCACTTTGACGCCTGCATGGGAGAAAGGAGGATTAAGGAGATTGTGGTTATCTTTCCAATAGCCTTGAAAGATAGTGATTCTTATCACCATCTTCCAAAGGTGGAAGGAGAGATACTGGCTTACTTAAGGTCACTGAAGAGGAAAAGTCCAAAAGTGACCTTAAGTACAAAAGAATCATACTGACATTTGCTTAGACACAGAAAATACTGTACGCTCCTTGCAATTTCAAGTCAAGTTACATATGTACACAGCGTTCTGTGCCCTGTTCCAAAACATCTTGACATGCTCTGCTGATATGACAACACCTAGAACTCAGAAATAAGATCCGAAGAACAAATCTGACATAACAGAGTTTGGAAATAGTCCTTGTTCCTTGCTGGCCGAGTCTGTATTTATGTCACTGACTGCTGCCTATGAGAGCCAGCGGAGCTTAGTGGTCTGAGTGTTGGACTACGACTCTGGAGACCTGGGTTTGATTCCTGCTCAGCCATGAAACCCACTGCAAGACCTTGGGCAAGTCACATGCTCTCGGCCTCAGGGGAAGACCATGGCAAACTGCCTCTGGACAAGAAAGCCTTAGGGTCACTAAAGTCAGAAACAACTTGAAGACACACAACACACTGCTGCCGCACTGCAGAAATAAAATTAGCAGTGGATATAAATTGACCATTTATTAAGGAGTCGCAGTTGGGCAGCAGAAAAATATATGTCTGAGCTTAATTTTGGTGTACCGATCCCAAAGTCCTGGTGGATATACAGTGGGTCTTTGATATCAACCTGTGTTTATACTCTTTAACACAAGATCCCATTTTACAGATGGGGAATACCAAGGTTCAGAGATACAGTGAGTCCTTGTTATCCGCTGGGGTTTGGTTCCAGAACCCTCCATGGATACCAAAAATCTGTGGATGCTCAAGTCCCATTAAATACAATGGCATAATAAAATGGTATCCCTTCTATAAAATGGCAAAAATCAAGGTTTGCTTGTTGGAATTTATATTTTGGGGAAATATTTTCAGGCCTGAATCTGGGGATAAGGAGGGCCAACGGTACTCTTAGACACTTCTATTCAGAAGGAATTTCCGTCAGGATCAGTGGGTTTTTTTCTTCTAGGTATACAGGCCCAGGGTTCGAGTCACAGCAATCTGTATGACCCCAGAGGTTTGTGAACTGAGAGAAGGCACGAGATCCCAAAAAGGGCTGATGGCCTTGTGTGAATATTAAAGTCTCTGACTAGGTGCCTGGATGTGCCTCTGTTGTCTATTTGCTTGAAATTAAAATCTAGCCAGCAAATGTTGCACCCGCCATGATGTAATTAATCCTATGTAATTCACCAACGCAAAACATGGGTCGGAAAGAGCAGAGAAAGCTGGAAGGCCATAAAACTGCTTTTTTTTTCCGATTGCGCAAGGAAAAAGGTTGAGATTGAGCTCTGGAACTAAATGCTCCAAGGCACTGTCACTTGAGCTGAGTCACGAAGCATGCCTTGATTCTTTCCAAGGCGCTATATTTTTGGAGCATTAATCACCTTTTGCTTTTCACAACAGGGCTGGAGAAGCCTCACCTTGCCAGCTGACTTTGGCTGCATCCGCACTGGAGAAATAATTCGGGTTGACACCACTTTAACTGCCATGGCTCCATGCTATGGAATTCTGGGAATTGTAGTTGGTTGTGGCACCAAAGCAAAGCCATGGCAGCTGATTTTGGCTGCATTTGCACTGCAGAAATAATCCGGTTTGAAGTCAAAGGCTTTCATGGTCGACATCTATGGTATTTTGTGGGGGTTTTGGGCTATGTGGCCGTGTTCTAGAAGAGTTTATTCCTGATATTTCGCCAGCATCTGTGGCTGGGATCTTAATAATAATAATAATAATAATAATAATAATAATTTTTATTTATACCCTGCCCCTCTGCCAAGCAATCGGGGCGGCTTACAACATTAAATCTTCAGATGTTTTCTGAAGATGCCAGCCACAGATGCTGGCAAAACGTCAAGAATAAACTCTTCTAGAACACGGCCACATAGCCCCAAAAACCCACAAAAAACCCAATCTGGTTTGACACTATTTTAACTGCCATGGCTGCATGCTATGGAATTCAGAGCTTTGCTCTGGTGCCACAACCAACTACAATTCCCAGAATTCCATAGCATGGAGCCATGGCAGTTAAAGTGGTGTCAAACCGGATTATTTCTCCAGTACAGATGCAGCCTTTGTTGCTCGGTCCAAGCAATCCAGCTGATGAAAACAACAGGCAAATAAATAAAGAGCACAAAGCATGCTCTGGATAACATTTTGGGATCTAGCAGTTAAGGCAGTAAATTTTGGAGATGGGGGAGGCAGAGGCGAAATTCCCCATACGCTATTTGAAGCCGGAGGAGAAGGAGATCTGAGTCGAGCAGATGACTAAGCTGGGATTCTATTTCCAGCTCAGAAAAAGATAAGGGGAGTGGTACTGCTATATGGGATTGCTTTTGCTGTAATGATTGTATTTTATAATGGGATGTTCTCTTCCATCAGTGAGCCAACCAGAGAACAGATGTTGCTGCCGTCCAAATTCAGTAAACATAGAAACAAGTATATACGCCGCTCGCCAGCAACAAGCATTTCTGGACAAAGTTGGGGAAATTCCTCTTTTTTGGAGGTGGGGGTTACAATTCTTTGAATTCCCATGCCAGTCTTTGGTTGGGGGATTCTGGGAACTGTAATTCAAAGAGTGGAAGCCGGCATGGTGTAGTGGTTTGAGTATTGAGCAACGGCCTGGAGATCAGGGTTTGAGTCCCTGCTAAGGCATGGAAACCAATGTGGCAAAGTCACATACTCTCAGCCCCAGAAAACCCCATGATAGGTTTGCCTTAGGGTTACCATAAGTGGGAAACAACTTAAGGCACACAACAACAGTTCAAAAAGCAACGTTATAAGCTTTGTTCACAACAGCACATAAGATCTGTTCAACTGTAAAGGGAAAAATCATTGCCATAACTAATATTATTTCCCTTTTAGTATTTAGCTATAGGTTTGGGGCAACCATTGTTCTTGAGATCACCAAGGTAGGCACTCCAATAACTCTCCCCAACTGGGATCAAAACACAAAAGAGGCTTCTTAAAGCTTGCTTGTAAGAGTAAGTTGCGTTCTTCACAAGACGGTATTCTGCATCAAATGACTTGACCAAAGAAAAATAATACAAGGTCATTCTCTCTTATCCAGAATTCTGAAAACTGAAATATTCCAAAAACCAAAACTTTTTTCTTGGGTGGCTGAGAGAGTTGCACCTTTGCTTTCTGATGGTTCAGTGTACACAAACTTTGTTTCATGCACAACATTATGAAAAATCTTGCACAAAACAACCTTCAAGGGCTACGTGAATCAGGCATATAGGAAACATACATGAATTCTGTGGTGAGACTCGGGTCCCATCTCTAAGATATTTCATTATGTATATGCTAATATTCCAAAAATCACACACACATGTAAAAACAAACTCCTGAAATCCAAAACACCTCTTATCCAGAATTCTGAAATACTCCAAAAACCAAAACTTTTTTCATGGGCGGCTGAGATAGTAGTGCCTTTGCTTTCTGATGGTTTAGTGTACACAAACTTTGTATCATGCACAAAACTATGAAAAATCTTGCATAAAATGACCTTCAAGGGCTATGTGTATAAGGCATCTAGGAAACATAAATGACTTTTGTGGAGAGATTTGGGTCCCATCTCCAAGATCTCTCTCTCTCTATATATATATATGTGTGTGTGTGTGTGTGCAAATATTCCAAAATCCCACCGCCACCCCAAAGAAGACCCCTTGAAATCCAAAACACATCTGATCCCAAGCGTTTCGGATAAGGGAGACTCAATCCGTATCGCCAGATACACAAAGTGGATTAAGATCCTCGAATGAGAGGCCGCACGTACACACACTGTGGTGTGTGTTCTCTCCCCTCCACACACACAACCTCTCAAGCCAATTGTCTATTTCCACATTGGAGACCAACATTAGGTTTTCTCCCCAATTCCTTTCACGCAACACACAAAGAGCACTGCAAAAAGCCTCCTTCGCACACCCCTCTCCCAGCCAGGCAGCAACCATTGATATACAAACCCTTTGTGTAAACAGATGACTCTTTTTTTCCTTCTTCAAACAGGGTTGCTGCCACCTTTTCTCTCTCTTGCCAGGGCTCCAGGGCCTTCCCCTTCTCCCTCTGCAATATAACCATCATTCTCATTTCTTGGGCAGTTGCAAAGATCCCTGCCTGCAGTCTTGGAGCCAACTGAGACTAAAAGGACAGAGTCTTTCAGCTGCCACCTCTGCTCCCTTGTAGAAAGAAAGTGGATCCCTCCCCACCTTTTTCTTCTCTATACCTGGCAGAATGAAATGAAGGGGAGAAAGGACTCCCACCCCCTGTTCTTTTAAATGCCAAGCAATGCCACCTTCGATTCAAGCCACTGTGCCAGGCTGGTTGCAAAAAGAAGAACTGGGGGAAGGAAAGAGTGAAATTCAAAGGGGGGGAAATGATTCCTGTTCTTTTAATGCATTGGGGGAAAGAAAGAGTGGATTTCAAGAAAGATTCCTGTTCTTTTAATGCCAAGCAATGCCACCCTCTGTTCAAGCCACTGTACCAGGCTGGTTGCAAAAAGCAGAGTTGGGGAAAAGAAGGATTGAAATTCAAAGGGAGGGGGGGAAAGATTCCTGTTCTTTTCATGCCAAGCAATGCCACCTTCTGTCCAAGCCTCTATGCAAAAAGCAGAGGAGCAGAGGTGGGGGAAGAAGTTGGCAACCCAACCCCCCAACTCCCCAGCCTCAGCCTCTCAACCTCTTTCCCCCTCCTCTCCCCTGGCTTGATCATCCCTCCTTCCTCCATCCCTCCTTTCCTTGCCCTCCATGGCCCTTGCCCCTCTCCTTTCTTACCTGCCCACACCTGGACTGATGGAGAAAGCCCAGCTCCCTTGCCTTGCAAAAGGAACTCCTCTGACTTCCGGGAGAGCCAGGGCGCATGCGCCAGCCCTCCTTGTCCTCCAAAGTCCAGGGCTGCTGGACCAGCCTCCCCCCCCCCCCCATTTCCACTGTCTCCCCCCTCCCCATCAGCTCCAATTTCAAGCCGAAAAGATTTCTGGGAGTGGTAGTCCTAGCCTTCTGGGATGACTTCCTTTTCCAAGCTCTGCTGCTCCCAGCTGCCAGTGTAGCCACACACTGCAGAGTTGCCCCAGTTTGAGACCGCTTTTAGGGGCCATTCTAAGTGGAACGCTAGGATCTGTACTTTGGAGAGCAGCATGCCCAAGAATTAATGTGGTTTAGCAAAGATCCAAGGGTGCATCTGCACTGTAGAAACAATGCAGTTTGACACCACTTTAACTGCCATGACTCTATTTTGCAAAATCCTGGGAGCTGTAGTTTTGGGAATAGCGTGGCATCGCCTGCCTGAGAATTATATAGTTTAGCAAAGATCCTAAGGTGCATCTGCACTGTAGAAATAATGCAGTTTGACACTGCTTTAGCTGCCATTTCTCCATCTTACAAAATCCTGGGAGCCGTAGTTTTGGGAATCGCATGGCATTGCCTGCCTGAGAATTATATAGTTTAGCAAAAATCCAAGGGAGCATCAACAAGACCAATGTAATATATATTCTAAAAGATAAAAAGCAGTCGTCAGAATACTAATTTGCAGAGGGTTGCAATAAATGACATTTGGAACTTCTTCCAGTTCTTCAGTTCTGTGATTACATGATTATGTTTAGTTTGGCCTCTCACATCCCATATCATATAAATACCTGTAACAGTTACTTTTTAGTTAATTTTCTAAGGGTCGATTTTAAAGCATTTTTGGAGACATGTGATATAAATGTTTCACGTTTTATTATTTTAATCAATCCTAAATCTTCCCTTCCACACACACACATACACACAAAGTAGCAAAAATGATCAGAAAATAAATACAATGAGGTTGTATTTTCAAACACTGCAAGGAGAATTGTTTCTGCAACATGGTTGGAACAGGTGATGGAAATAAATTACTTTCAAAAAGTAACTTTCCAAGCTCTCTCCTTTGAATGGTGTTTGAACCAAATCCTCTCTGTCCCTTCCAAGTTGGGCTTTTAAAAAGATAAATAAAAGGGAATGAGCAAGAAGACACTTCCAGTTGATAGTTTCCATACCAAGGGCCCTTTCACATTCCACAGTTATAGCACTATGATTCCACTTTAACTGTCACAGTTTTGTCCTGTGGTTATCCTGGGATATGGAGTTTGTTGTTATTGTTGAGTACCTTCAAGTTTGTTGTTACTGTTGTTGAGTAACCTTCAAGTTATTGTTGTGGAGTACCTCCAAAGGTGCGTCTACACTGTACAAATCATGCAATTTGATACCACTTTAACTACAGAACCCTGGGATGTGTCGTTTTGCAAGACACCCACAGTCTTTGGCAGAGAGGTCTACAGAGCTTGTAAAACTACACATCCCAGGACTCCACAGGATGCAGCTGCAGCACTGAAAGTGGGCTCCCAATGCATTATTCCTATAGTGTTGATGCAACCCACCTTATGGTAACCTTAAGATGAACCTATCATGGGGTTTTCTTGGCAAGATTTCTTCAAAGGAGGTTTGCCTTTGCCTTCCTCTGAGGCTGAGAGGGTGTGACTCACCCAAGGTCACCCAGTGGGCTTCTTTGGCTGAGCAGGGATCCAAACCTTAGTCTTCCAGAGTCGTAGTCCTATGCTGAAACCACTACACCACACTGACTTTCGATATTTGGAATTCAGGCACCGAGGTTAGGGGTGCAGGTCCCCCATGAAGCATCACTAAAAGGGGAGAAGCTACAACCAAACCCTCATGAGCCTGGCTAAAACTTTCTTCACCTTGGCTTGTAGTGAGGCATGATGGGAATGATAGTTCATCAGTACCTGGAGGGGCATAGGTTCCCCACCCCTGCTTTAGATCCTTGGCTAAATGTCCCTAAGTTTCACCCTTGACTTATCCATGGGTCATATCAAAATCCATCATTTTGGTCCCCCAACCTGCCCTCGACTTATACACGAGGTCGACTTATAGCCGAGTATATACTATAGTTTCCTCTCCATCAACTCCGCCGAGGGGGGGAACAGATGAGGAATCAGAGTCTTTTTCTTCCCAGTAGGGTCAGGCAAAAGCAAACTGCTGCAGCCTTTCCTAGCTTGGGTGGTCTTCCTCATTAAGAACTGTTGGCTTTTTTAACCACACTCTGATGTTGCTTGTCCACACATGAAATGTTGGGAGGTCTGAAACTTCCCTTGGATGTTCGAAAGGAACCAGGGGTTAGCCAACATTTTCAGGACCAGGAGTGCAAGCGAGTGCCTTCTCGGGGTCGAGAGACCCTTCTGCGTTGTCCTCAGACTTCATCCTGACAGGGATGTAGCCATAAGACTGGCTGCCAACGTGTGTCGGCTGGAAGCGAGCACCTCCTGGATTCTCAAGTCCCATGTGGATACCTGGTGGCCCTGGGCGGCCACAGGGCCGCAGAAAGCCGGCTTTCTTCCCATGGCTACTTCGGCTGCGCCAGGATGCCCAGCAGCTCAGACTCTGGCCTTGCTTCTCCAGCAGCCCAGCTCCCCATTGGCACCTCTGCCACTTCCTTTGGATCTCAGATTGGACCTGGAAGGAGAAAAGAAGAGAATGTGGCTTTGCAACAGTGGTCTAGTGGAATCTGGATTCAAAGGGTTGAAGCGCCAGCACGTAATTATCAGCAGGGACCACAACCTCACCCACCAACCTTTTCAGAGAATCATAGATTTGGAAGAGACCCCAAGGGCCATCCAGTCCAACCCCATTCTGCCATGAAGGAACACACAATCAAAGCACCCCTGAGAGATGGCCATCCAGCCTCTGTTTAAAAACCTCCAAAGAAGGAGACTCCACCATTCTCCAAGGATTGTCTTCCACTGTGAAACAGCTGTCACCATCAGGAAATTTTCCCAATGTTGAGCTGGAATCTCTTTTCCTGCAGCTTGCATCCATTGTTCCCAGTCCTATTCTCTGGAGCAGCAGAAAACAAGCTTGCTCCCTCCTCCATATGACATCCCTTCAAATATTTAAACAGGGGTATCATATCACCTCTTAACCGTCTCTTCTCCAGGCTAAACATACCCAGCTCCCTATGGGGGATTGCAGACTGCCAGAAATAGTGCAAATTGAGTCCACTTTTAGGGTTAGGGTTAGTGCTAGGGAATCATGGGAATTGTTTTTTCTGAGACATTGAGCCTTCTCTGTCAAAGAGCTCTGGTGCCACAATAAAATACAGTTCCCATGATTCCCTAACCCTAAAAGTGGACTCAATTTGCACTATTTCTGGCAATCTGCAACCCCCCTAAGTCTCTCCTCTCAAGACATGGTTTCTAGACCCTTCACCATTTTCATGGCCCTCCTCTGGACATGCTCCAGCTTGTCCACATCCTTTTTGAATTATGGTGTCCGGAACTGGACACAGGATTATTCCAGGTGAGGCCTGACCAAAGCAGAACAGAATGACACTGGGGAACAGCATTGCTAAAATATTGCTAAAGCAGCTTTTTCCAGGTGTAATCATGGTTTAAAACCTGCCTATAGTAATCTCTCATCTTAGCCACAACCTTCATTGTATCTGAGGAAGGATGGGGATGATGGTGGTGGTGGTGGTGGTGATGAAATGGATTTGGCTGCCATCAACCCATTGCTGGAGGCTAGATTTTGAATAATTGCTCCATGTTAACTATACAACCAGCCCTCCATATCTGTGGATTTTTTATCCACAGATTCAAGGGTCCATGGTTTGAAAATCTTTTAATAATGTATGAATTCCCAAAAGCAAATGTATAGATTTCAAAAATGCTCATGAGCCTTGAGCATCCATGGATTTTGGTATCCATGGGGAGGGGTCCTGGAACCAAATCCCAGTGGATACCAAGGGCCCACCGCATGTTGGTCTTCTGTTAATAAATTATTCTGGTGATATACACACATATGGGTTTGGGGGAACCACCCCACAAAGGGCAGGAAAGAAACTTGAGCCAACTATGTTTATGATTTGTACAACAACAGGAATGGGGTAGGGGATTATCTTTCAGACTATTTACCTCTTTGTTGATGAAGCAGTAGAGGATGCTCACCAGAAGGCCCTGCAGATGGTGGATAAAAAAGCATAATGAGATGTGATGGATGGATCCGCACTGCAAGCGTCTACTTGCTTTGTACCAGTTTAAGTATATGAAGGGTATCCGTCAAGCAAGTCAATAGGACTTATGTTCAAAGGCATTATTCAGTGGTCAGTGGTTGGCAGAGGAAGGTAGGCTGACCCAGGCGTTGGTGGTTGGCACCTTCCATGTATCTGGGATGGTGAATCTGGTTTGGGTTTCTTCCCAAATCAGGACAGTTGGAGGGCACAGGGGGCAGTTTTGCCCATTTTTAAAGCCTCTTCAAGATGCTTCAAGTCCAGAGGAGTCCTTTTTTAAAACCAGGAAATCAACTGTGGGAAACACTGAGTCTAACACATCTTGGAGGAATTTTAAAATCTGGCAGGATTGCCCCCATGCTGACAGAGCGGGCATGAGATCAATGTTAGGATGATGATTATTATTATTATTATTATTATTATTATTATTATTATTATTTAAAGGAAGCTCTGGAGTCTACATGTAGTTAGGATTTTCGGACCTCAGGGTCCAGCGCCACTGTTCCAGTCCTCAGAGGGAGGAGGAGAAATCTCAGAGTAGCAAGGTCTTTCTATCTTTTAACCTTATTTGTTAGATTTGGATTTTGTTTGTTTGTTTGTTTGTTTGTTTAAATAGCATTCTCTGTTCATTGTGGTTGATGCTGCTATGTCATGTTCAATGACATCATCAAGGGCTGCTCCTTATGCCATCACCCTTGTGACACCATCAGGGATTTCCCCTTGTGACCTCACAAGGGAATGTCCCTAGGTATCAGCTTTTGGCCCCGAAACCTCAGGATCTGGGATGGCCCTGAGCTGTCAACCCTACCTGTGACCCATAGCTTGGGTTTTCCCCACCTCTCCTTACTCTATCTCATTCAGTAAAGAGAGTCACCCACAGTGCATTTGCACTGTAGAAATAATGCCATTTGACACTACTTTAAGAGCTGTAGCTCCATCCCATGGAATCCTGGGGAATGTAGTTTTACAAAGTCTTTAGCCTTCTCTGCCAAAGAGTGCTAGTGCCTCACAAAACCGCAAATCCCAGGATTGTGTAGGATGGAGCCACGGCAGTTAAAGTGATGTCAAGTGGCATTATTTCTACTGTGTAGCTGCATCATGCGTGACTCTCCTTACTGAATGAGATAGAGCTATAGTATCCCATAGAAACTATAACTCATTTAGTAAGGGGGGGAGTTTGTATATCGAGTCTAGAGCATCTGCTTTGCATGCAGGAGCAAGCAAAACAGTTCATCACCAGGTAGCACTGGAAAGGCAGAGTTGGACTCCTGTCTGAAATCCTGGATGACCATTCAGCTTGGATGACCCTGAAGCAGATGGACCAAAGGCCAGTATAAGTCCTCTTACATGCAGGTCAGCTAATATCCAAAATGTGTCCCTTACCTGGAGGGAGTTGAGGAAGAGCTCAAAGAAGAATTTGATGTGGCGCAAGGTGCCTTGAGCCTGCTCCTCGGTCACCAGAGCAAATACCACCTCATGGATGCCCAACAAGGGAATGAGGGTCAGTGTTGACTTGGCCAACCTAGAAATGGGGAAATGGAAGTGGAAAACCAAAAGGGACAGACAGAACAAAAATTACGGTAAAACTTTGAAGAATAAAGTCCAGAGGAAGGGATCCAAGTAATATTACTGACAATGCTTTTGCCTGCCCCAGAGTTTGTTTCCTACCTCATTTTGTAATCCGCATAACGCATCTGCTGTGCCCGAAGCTTGGAAATCAGGATCTTAATAATGCGGATGAAGATCACAAAGTTGACCTGGGAAACGCACACACGCACACGCACACAAAAGAAAGAAAGAATCTGACTTGCAGTAAGCTCTACTATCCTAAAAGTGTAAGAGGAATCCTGCTGGATCAGACCAAAGGCCTATCTCTTCCAGAACTATGCTTACACAACCAGTTGATCCAAGGGAAAGCTCACAAGGAGGACCATCAACACAATGCCACCCTCCTGCTCATGTTCCCCAGAGTCTGGTGACTGTGATCCTGGGGGCTATATTTAGCCATCCTGACACAGACTCCTTCTATGGACTTTATTACATTGGGGAGGGGGGTTAAGGTCCCATTATCCTGCAATCGCGGAAAGATTTTTACACACATTGCGATTAAAGAGCCCTTATCCCAGGAATATCCCTGGAGGTCAGCTGCTGACACTGGGAAAGTGTCAGCCATCCAGCTGGGATTTCGGACAACTATTCCCAACTACCAAAGTTAATATTGGGTGAGGAGGACCAGTGCTCTCATTTGGTTGAGGGCAACTTTTCCACTTACAAAGATGGCTAGCAGGATAGGACACCGAATGATCCACCAGTAGCCCATGTTGTCATTTCTCTCCCAGCATCTGGGGGGAAAAATTGAGAAGATGTTAGTGGAATTGGGAAGGAGAGTGAGAGCAAGACAGAAAGGACAAAAGAACTGATATTTGGGAAGGGGTTAGAATCATAGAATTAGTGATTGAATCTTGTAAGTGTTAGAAGAGACTACAAGGACTATCTAGCCATGCAGGAATACACTATTAAAGTTAATCTGTTCTTCCTCTTTTGTATTTCATGCATACTCAGTAAGGGATTTTGGAGGGAGCTCAAAAGATGCCCACCAAACCTCTGCTTAAAGACCACCAAATGTACTTGTGAGGATGGTGGGACAAGAGTAGGGACTCCCCAAAAGGTTGCAAAATACAAGCAAGTTCATACCATACAGACTTACTCATTATTTTCATAGAGATATCTCACGATCACCCAAGGTATGACAAACAGAATTGGTGATCCTGCACAGAAAGAGAAGAGAGACATCAGCAACTGGCCTACCTTAAGTGTCTGCATGATGGGTACAATTGCCTTCTACACAACAGTGGTTCTCATCCTCACCTTTCACTTTACCATTGACTAGCTAGCTTCTTTGCACTGCTTTTGGAAAACAGTGATACACTTCACATTTCATCTGTTTAATTATTTTCTTGGATTGTGTATGTATGTGATGTAAAGATATTAATGCCCGCTCTACATGGAGTTGAGTCTGGAAGTGTCCTAAGTTGATGGACTTGTTGTCCATTTAGGTTCAGAACCAGGGATAGCTCCTTTAAAAATCTGGAGCTACCTCCATCAACAAAGCAGATGCATATTTGTTGCTTCTTTAACAAAAACTTTGGTGCTGGAGGCAGAAATAACATGAGGGGAAATAGGGATAGGTTCCATCAGCACAAAAAAGAAGAGCACTTCAATACGTTTCAGCAAACTTTTTATCCAAAACTAACAATATGCTCAGGTGAAATGAAACAACCAGGTCAAATAAACCTTGCTAGTAAGGCAAATCTCTTTGAACAAATCTTGATGATGACAACAACAACAACAACAACATGACAGTTTCGCCTTGTTGTGTGCGTTCAAGTCGTTTTCAGCTTATGGAGATCCTAAGGCAAACCTATCATGGGGTTTCCTTGGCAAGATTTGTTCAGAGGAGGTTCGCCATTGCTTTCCCCTGAGGCTGAGAGAATGTGACTTGCCCAAGGTCACCTAGTGGGTTTCCATGGCCAAGCAGTGGTTCAAACCCTGTTCTCTAGAGCTCAAACCACTACACCATGCTGGCTTTCTTATACAAATAAGTATAATAATAATAACAATAACAACAACTCTGGAGGTGAGGATGGCCTTTCCTTTGTATGCAGATGAAGACAAAGATTAATTAGAAAGGAGCTCAGCTGAGCTGAACAAGTATCACAAAGGAGAAAAATATTGTTATGGTGAAAATTAATTCTTCTTTTGCTTCTCCAAAGAACCAGAGGATCTTGAGGCAGCCCTTGGTGGGGTCAGCCTCCTTGTCAGGGGAGGATGCTGGAAGCATGTGCTATTCAGAGACCCCTGCTGCATCCACACTGCAGAAAGAATCCAGTTTGACACCACTTTAACTGCCATGGCTCCATGCTGTGAAATGCTAGGAATGGTAGTTTGTTGGGGCACGAGAGCTCTCTGACAGAGAAAGCTAAATGTTGCACAAAAATACAGTTCCCGGAATTCCATCCCATTGAGCCATTGCAGTTAAACCGGATTATTTCTGCAGTGTGGATGTAGGCTCAGTGGGTTACCATGGCCGAGGGGGATTCAAACCCTGATGTCCAGAGTCATAGTCCGGCTCTCTAGGGTTGTCGTGAATCAGGAACGACATGAAGGCACACAACAGCAACAAGCTGCACAAGAAGAGTAGACAGAGTGAAGCCCAGGCCATGCTTTCAAACAGGAAAATAAAACAGGTCTCCTTCCTCCTTGGGAGATGGCATCATCCGGCTGACTCACCCCATCCAACAAACAGATAGCCTGGGAAATAGCTCTCTTCGGAGAAGGCCATGGGTCCCAGCAGGTTGTGGAGATAAACTCCTTCCACTAGCAGCCAGTAGTAGTTTGCACAGACACAGTATTGGGTGAGGACCTGTGCCAGGCGACAGCTGCCCACCGCCTGAACAGAACAGAAAGAAAGAAAGAAAGAAAGAAAGAAGAGGGCACAGATTTTAAATCCAGGAATCTACCCTTTATAACAGAAATCGGAACCCTGGAAGGCTAGGAGGCTGCATTAGACCTCTGGGAGACCTAGAAAAGCTGCACTTTCCCATTATACCTGCTGCCTCCTCAAAAAAATCTCCCCAAATTTGCCCCTAAATGCCCTCTAAGGGTCATGGAGACATTCGCACCATGTTTTGGAGCCTTCCAGGTCCATTTTGGCCCTATTTAACATTAGTATTTCACTTCTGGGAGGGTTTATGGGATATGATGTTTTAATAATAATAATAATAATAATAATAATAATAATAATAATAATAATAATAATTTATTTATACCCCACCTTTAGCCGTAGCCATCAAGGCGGCTTACATCTAAAATCAAATACATAAAACAACCCCTACAAAAGCAATACGAACTAACACAATTAACCCCCCATTAAAAATACATTAAATACAGTCTTATTTAAAGCTAGTTAAACAATAAACAATTGTAAAGACAAATTTTTACTGTATTTTAATGTCGTTTTATTATTGTTAGCCGCTTCAATCCATTTGGAGAGGCAGGATATAAATTATTATTATTATTATTATTATTATTATTATTATTATTATTATTATTATTATTATTCCACTTTCAAAAAGGGCCTCTCCTGGGCTCCCACCACCCAAATGTGGTGAAAAAGCCTTCAGACACATTTGGGGGCAAAAAAAAAAAGTGTTTAAAACATTTGCATTTTGTTTTTTAAATTCCTAGGGTCACCAGTTGATCCATATGTAGTGGAATTCTCTCCACACCCCTTAGAAGTCAATGTGGGATATGCTGGAGAAGAAGAAGAAAAATGCTCTTTTTATTTACAATAAAATGTCTTGCACACACACACAGAAAGTTTGGCCCTGGGGGTGTCACAAAAAATGCTCCTGGGGTTGTCTATGGCCCACAGTCACACTTTGCTCACCCTGCACTATGTATACAGTATGTTTTCTCCGATTCCTGGTGGCTCAAAAAGACCATAGGGGGGAAGGCATGGTGGCTGGGGATTCTGGGGCTTATAGTCTTTAAAAATGAGTCTTCCAAGCTTTGCAATCCACATGTCTCCGCGAAATGCAATGGAATATCGCAGCCGAATGGGGATCTGTTACCTGTGCAATAGGAAGGCGGGAGAGATCTCCTTCCTTCTGGAGATATTCAGGAAAACGCAACCGGAGAAGGGCGTCCCGGATGAGGATGGAGATCGCCCGCAGCATGTAGGATAGGAAAAGATTCATGTGGATGTAATTGCGGATGCACCAAAGTTTCCTGGGGAGGATGGGAGGGAGAGTTGGGGTGGAGTCAAGCAGTGACATTATCTGTGTACCTAAACATTATCTGAGACAGTCTAGGATTTATTTTGGGTCATGGCTTATATTTGTACTAGTGTCTATTGGACAGCAGCAAGCTCCATTGATCTGCATCATATGGCTAATTCTTTAGTTACCAGCAGAGAGAGCGGTTGATACATTATCATCATGAATGTCATCACTGCCACCATCATTTTAGCTGAATATCACACGACAGTGACAGAATCACTGTGTGATCTTGTTGTGAATCTGTTCCTGTGTTTAATCCAGTCCGTCCATCCCCCATTGGCTAGTTCTTTCCATCTGATATCTTTCTTTATTGGTTTTTCTCTATGTACCTGAAGGCTGACAACAGGGCCAGGGCCAGGACCACAGCCACTAGAGAAATGGAATAACCCGCTGTGTACATCAGTCGGAACTGCTCCAGAATCCACAGGTGTTTCTGGAAGAAAACAAGAAGCGAAGGTCAGAAGCCGCCTGGAATACCAGTATCTGCAAATGTCAACTCCACAATAGAGTTACTACTTTCCCTTGGACAATAATGCATCCAGTGTGTCATGAACACCTACATTTCACAGGTCAAAACTGGGACATGTCTGGCCAAGAGGGCAAAAGTTATTAGTCAGTGTTGAGGAACGCTGGGAGCTGCAGTCCCAAGGAGGGCTGCATGATTCTCACCCCTACTTTAGCCCAAAGATTTTACCTGGAAGGGAAGCTCTTCATGGAGGGCTTCACACTGGGAGTGATCACGCCAAGGATGGCCTGTCCCATCGTCCACCCACTGTCCATCTGCCCCACACTTCTGGAGCACAAAGCCACGTTGTACTGTAAACAAAGCAGGACAGAGGACAAGTAGATGGTGACAATCCTGAGCTGTTGGTTGATTATTTCCTTTCGTTGTTGCTAACTTTCTTCGGGTCGGACCCGACTCATGGTGGCACCGTGGATGAGGCATCTCCAAGATCCTCTGTCCTCCACTGCTCTGCTCAAGTCCTGTAGATTCAGGACCCTGACCTCCTTAATAGAGTCTATCTATCTGGCATGTGGTCTTCCTCTCTTTCTATATCCCTCTACCTTCCCTAGCATTATTGTCTTTTCCAATGATTCATGCCTTCTCATGATGTGTCCCAAGCCTTAGTTTCATCATCTTGGCTTCCCAGGGGATTTCTGGTTTGATCTGTTCTAGGAGCCATTTGTTTGTCTTTTTGGTCATCTGCAGTATCCTCAGCACTCTTCTCCAGCCCCACATCCCAAATAAGTGGATTCTTTTCCTATCAATTTTCTTCACTGTCCAGCTCTCACACCTATCCATGGTGATGTGGATTATGACTAGCACTCAGCTGTATGCCTTTACTCTTTAGGATCTCCTCTAGTTCTTTCATTAGCTGCCCTTCCCATTCTTAGTCCCATTCCTTCCCATTCCTAGAGTATTTCCTTAGCAGTATATAAAGTGGATGCCTTACCAAGAAATAGACATTTCTCTGGAGCCAGGGAGCTTACAGTCTGCAATGGAGAGGGTGACCACCCATTACAGAAGAGAGGTGACCTCATTGATGGAACTACTTGAGGGGTCATGAAGCCAAACTCACCTTGCTGGTACCAGGGGAGGTACCAGGGACAGGGGACCCTGGCAGTGGTGTTGGGAAGGGCATCATCCCAGCAGGCGTACATATCGAATGTACGGTTGCATACCAGACCTGGAAATGGGTCAGATGAAAGGAAGGGCTTATTGTGGACTGACCATTGGCTCATCTGGTGGATTGAAAAGGGTTTTAGAAGAGGAGGAGATGAAGATGATGAAGATGGGAATGGGGATGATGGAAATAGAGATGGAGATGATGATGGAGATGTTAGAGATGGAGATGGAGGAGATGATGGAGATGGAGATGGTTTTCTATGGCTATCAGGGACATCCCAAGACATTTTGCTGCCTGAGGCAGAGTGGCAAACCCACAATCCACCCTCCAGTCAAGGTAGATAGTATTCAAAGGTCCTTTCCAACCTGATCTAAAGAAATGTGAGTTCTCACAATATAACTGCCTGCATCTTCTTCAACTGTCATGATTTGGCTGAGACTCCTGATTAATCCTCTCTCATCCCACTTTTTAATTATCCCAGTTTCTCTTTCCTCCTCCTTCACACCTTTGTCCTCCGCTTACTTCCACTGCTGTAAACTGGGTTTAGTCATTCTTTTGCAGGTGGAAAGTGGCAACATTGGTGGAAGCTCGGAAGTACATGGCTGGAGAAGAGGCTCTCTCACCTGTGGGCTGCGGATCCACCAACATCTTGTGATTGCAGTCCTGCTGATATTGCTGCCATGCTGCAAACATATCTTTGGCTGAATTTCCAGGGGAGCTAGTCTGTGACAGGGAAGGAAAAGAAACCAGGATGAAAAGCAGAGTTCAGGGAGGCACAGAAAGGCTGCAAACTAGGCAGTGTATTGACCAGTGTCCCTTAGGACTGGGATCAAACTTCAGAAAGTTACCTACAACTTAAAGTTGCAGAACTAAAATGAATTCCTGAACAGTAAAAAAAAAAAATGGGATAGGAGGAATTAACCAGCTTGTCCCTTATCTTCTTACCTCTGCTTTCCTCTGGAGCAAAACACACAGTAGTAGGAGTTCCAGGGATTCTCGCATGCTTTGGCTGCAACGGAGGCATCAGGCCAGGCATCCATCTCATAACTCCTTGTCTAGCAGGCTCTGGAACTGGGAATCTCCATTCACATCCATGTCACATTGGAAGGAAGACTTCTTTGGAAGAGGGAGCAGAAACCATGACAAGAACATATTGAGTGAGCAGTCCTAAGCCTTGCTTTGCTGCCCTAGAACCTAAAAATAAACCCCACACAGACGTAGAACTGATTTTGCATCCCTAATAGTAGTAGTCCTCAACCATTGTTGTTGCTGTTGTGTGCCTTCAAGTCATTTCTGACTTATGGCACCCCTAAGGCAACCCTATTGTGAGGTTTTCTTGGCAAGATTTCTTCAGAGGTGGTTTGCCATTGCCTTCCCCTGAGGCTGAGAGTATGTGACTCACCCAGGATCACCCAGTGGGTTTCATGGCTGAGCTGGGAATTTAAGTCTGATGGCCAGCGTCATAGGTCCAAAACACACTGCAGGAATAATCTAGTTTAAGACCACTTTAACTGCCTTAGCTCAATGCTAGGGAATTCTGGAAACTATATAGTTTTGTGAGAAATTTAGCCTTCTCTGTCAGAGAGCTCGAGTGCCACAATAAACTACAACTCCCAGGATACCCTAGCACTGAGCCAGGGCAGTTAAAGTGGTCTCAAACTGGATTATTTCTGCAGTGTGTTTTGGACCATAGTCCAACACTGAAACCACTATGCCACGCTGGCTCTCATTGACAACCATTAAAAAGCAGTGTACAACTTTTTAAAAGAGCACAATACAAATTTTTTAAAAACCTTTTGGTATAAAAGTTAAAACACAATTAAATCAAACTTCTATTTTTTGGAAAGATAGAAATGCATCCAGTTAAAATGTATCCGACTCCTGGCTGTTTATGTGCAGTGGTGCTGAGATGTTAACATTGATTTTCAATTCTTTCTTTCTCCTGACAGCTTTCAGCAAAGTAAACATCATTTTGCGGAACCAAAAGACTAATGGATGAAGCATGGTGTTGTGTTCTAGAGTCAGGTGGCAGCAAAGTCTAAGCAAGCTGAGCCTAAGAAACAGCCT
Source organism: Phrynosoma blainvillii (assembly GCA_026167975.1). Classification (NCBI taxonomy): domain Eukaryota; kingdom Metazoa; phylum Chordata; class Lepidosauria; order Squamata; family Phrynosomatidae; genus Phrynosoma; species Phrynosoma blainvillii. Next base: position 4,152,126 of record JANUYF010000008.1, read on the forward strand.
AGGGTTCACATACCCTTCAACTACCCCAGTTTGGCAGGGACAGTCTCTATTAACCCTATCACCCCATTTCCCCAGCTGTTTAAAAATGTCCCAGTTTCTTTCTCTTCGTCTTCCCACTCCCCCCTTTGTCCTCAGCTTACTTCAATTGCTGCAAGCCACAGCCATGAGAAGGGGACTCAGGAAATTGTGGTCAAAAAAACATCTGGAGAGCCTAAGGTCCAAAGCACACTGCAGAAATAATCCAGTTTGAGACTGTTTTAACTGCCCTGGCTCAATGCTAGGGAATTCCGGGAACTGTCATTTTGTGAGACACTTAGCTTTCTCTGTCAGAAAGAGCCTGGTGCCACAATAAACTACAATTCCCAGGATTCCCTAGCACTGAGCCAGGGCAGTTAAAGCAGTCTCATACTGGATTATTTCTGCAGTGTGTTCACAGAGGTTGGAAATCACCCTTTATATTACAGCTCCCACAAGCAAGCATGGGGGGTGGGGCTGGGAGTTTTAGTCCAAAGGGAGGCTCTCTAACACTTTGGAGAGGAAGGGATTTTTTAAATTTATTTTAATGTTTTGATTATCTCTTTGTATAGCGCTGTGTACACTGACAGCGCTTTAGAAATAAACAATAATAATAATAATAATAATAACAACAACAACTCAGAACTCATAAAATCATAGAGTTGGAAGAGACCCCAAGGGTCATCCAGTCCAACCCCATTCTGCCATGCAGAAACTCACAATCAAAGCACCCCCAACAGATGGCCATCCAGCCTCTGTTTAAAGACCTCCAAAAGAAGGAGGCTCCATCACACTCCGAGGCAGTTTCTTCCACTGTTGAATAGTTCTTACTGTCAAGAAGTTTCTCCTAAGGTTTAGATGGAATCTCTTTTCCTGTAGTTTGCATCCATTGTTCTGGATCCTATTCTCTGGAGCAGCAGAAAACAAGTTTGCTCCATCCTCAATATGACACTCCTTCAAATACTTAAACAGGGCTCTCATATATCACCTCTTAACCCTCTTTTCTCCAAGCTAAACAGACCCAGCTCCCTAATCTGGTCCTCATAGGGCATGATTTCTAGACCCATCACCATTTTAGTCGCCCTCCTCTGGACACGCTCATCCAAACTTAGCATGGAAAGAAAGGAACGGATGAGATTTAAAGGGCTGTCCTTTCCATTCCCAACCTCTTTCCATCTTCACAAAGTATCCTGCCACACTCAACCATCACCACCATCCCTTTGTTGGAATCCAGTTCCCGTGAGAACCCTTTGGAGCAGCAGTGGATGAGATGGGAAGGACCTATTTTTAGGACACTTACATTTTAGCTTTTCTCTCTCTCTCTCTGTAGCTTGGATTCGAGGTCCGAGGGCTTGGCGAGGCCGGAAAGAAGTGGATTCTATAGGATGGAGCCCTAGCAGTTAAAGTGGTGTCACACTGCATTATTTCTACAATGTAGATGCCCCATGGCGAGAACCAACATGGCATAATGGCTTGAGCTCTGGATGATGATTCTGGGGACCAGGGTTCGATTCCCGCTCGGCCGTGAAATCCACTGGATGACCTTGGGCACGTCACAAACTCTCAGCCTCAGGGGAAGGCAACGTCAAACCTCCTCTGATCAGTTCTTGTCAAGAAAGCCGCATGATAGGTTTGCCACACAGCTTGGGCACCCATGTTGGGAGAAAGACTAGATATCCATTAAAGTAATAATTAAAGTTTTTTTTAAAAAAACACCTAATTGGGCCCCAATTCTCTGCTTGCAAAAATTAATAGCCTCTTCTAGAGCAGGTTGAGGATGGCAGCTTGCACGTACTTTCAGATCATTTCAACTTTTATTATTTCTAGTGTACTCCCATACCCCTATTTGGTATCTGACACCAACACATCTAACAACTGGCTCACTTCCACAACTGTTTCCAGATCTTTTATCTAGTGTGTGCCTTTCCTTGCTGTGGCTGGTGAGGCAGACAGACATCTTCTGTCTGGTTCTCATGTGTAAACTAAATAAGAACCTTTTTATTTGATTAAAAAATGGGGGAAGGGGGGGGCAAGAAAGCCAGACAGATACCAGAATAGTTGGAAAGACCTATACATCAGTACCAGATGCAGTTCTGTACTGTGTCTTTTCTTAAACATTAAGTTAATCAGTTGCACACAAAAAAAGGTAGCCTAATAAGAGGCACACATCCTTCCTTCTTACAGCCCAGTCCCAAGCAATTTTACTCACAACCAAATCTCATCATTTTCTAATGACAGCCACTGCTCCAAAATGTTGGTTGCAGCATGCCTTCAAATTGTTTCGGACCTATGGGGATTGTGAGGTTTTCTTGTCAAGATTTCTTCAGAGGAGGTTTGCCATTGCCTTCCTCTGAGGCTGAGAGAGTGTGACATGACCAAGGTCACCCAGTGGGTTTCCATGGCTGAGTGCAATTCGAACCCCAGTCTCCCAGAGTCCTAGTCCAACATTCAGACCACTACAATGTACTGACTCTCTTGTTAACATGCCTTCAAATTAACTCCAGCTTATGTAAACTCTATTCATTATCATAGTGTTTTCTTGGAAAGATTTGTGCTGAGAGGACATAACATATCCTAGGATACTCAGTGGGTTTCCATGGGCAAATGCGCATTTGAACCTTGGTTTCCCTAGTCCTACTCCAACACTGGCTGCATCCGCACAGAGGATTAATCCAGTTTGACAACACTTTAACTGTCATGGCTAAATGCTACGGAATTCTTGGAACTATAGTCTTGTGAGAGACATTTAGCCTTCTCTGTAAGAGAGCTCTGGTGCCACAACAAACTACAATTCCCAGAATTCCCTAGCATTAAACCATGGTAGTTAAAGTGGAGTCAAACTGGATTATTTCTGCAGTGAGGCTATAGCCCCAGTAATCATTACACCGCTCTGGTTCTCTACTCCAAACTATATATGTTCATCAGTTTCAGAGCTTGGAAATACATGTTCCTTTTGGGAACTGCAACTCCCCAAATCCCCCATCCAGTGTAGGCGCTTATTTCCCAAAAATAACTTTTTGAAGCTCCAGTCTGAATGCAATCTCAGGGGACATACTTTAGCATGGTTGACAACTTATTTTCCCCCCACCATCAGTGGCCTTTACAAGTATTATCTGGTGATATTGCTGAACTTTCCCACTCTATTGATATCTACAAAAAGTGGGCTGTTAAGGACATAGCAACATCATCATCTCACTACTAACATTTTGGGAACCGGGTTGTGGCTAAAGGCATAAGAAGGAAGGAAGGAAGGAAGGAAAGAAAGAAAGAAAGAAAGAAAGAAAGAAAGAAAGAAAGAAAGAAAGAGTTTCCTATCACAACCCGACTTCCCACTGAGTTATACCTAGTTGATTTGTTTTGTAATGTTTTTATTTGATTTATTATGCTGCCGATTTGTCAAAATAAATACAAATGAAATGTTCTCTGAAGATGCCAGCCACAGATGCTGGCGAAACGTCAGAAAGAAACCCTTCTAGAACATGGCCACACAGCCCGAAAAACCCACAAAAAACTAGAAATGAAATGATTTGGGAAGATGCCAAGGCCTTTACAAACACCCCAGAGTATGTCCAAATGGAGAATTTAAGACCAGAGGCAGTCGGGCGAGAGGATGGAGCCACCAAAGGTGAACACAGAGAAACATGCTTCATGTGCGCCACTGAGACCAAAAGAAAACCAGACCCGAAGTCTTGCTCTGTGTACTTAGAATGAAAAGGCAAGCGGCTCTCTTACCTGCAAAGGTGAGTGTGATTTCTCTCTCCTTCCTTCTGCTTCTCTTTGCCATCCGTCTCCGATCTTGCTTGGCTTGGCACTGCTTGGAGTTTAAAGGCACTTTCTCCCCCGCCTTGTCAGGAGGAGTGGGTGACACATGAGGAGGAGAATGAGGGGGATGATGATGATGATGATGATGATGATGGGAAGAGATGATGGGGGCGAAGAAGCACCAGGGAGTGGAGGTTCTCTCGACTTCTCCCTCTGGGGCCTGTGCAACGTGCCACATGTGCATTTCCCTCTGGGACTTTGCAGTTGTGCATCCTCCAAGATCTAGTCTCATAGACACAAATGAAGGGCTCTTGGGGGGAGTCCAGTGTGTGGAGGCGAGGAAAAACTCATCACATAATAATATATGTGATATTAGTGGAAATGTAGGCTGTGGATCTTTGCTTTTCAAAAGTCAGGGTGCAAAAAATAAAATGAAGGAAGGAACGAAAAGATCATCCCAAAGTGATAATTCTGCCATTGCAGGAGTTGCACTCTGTGGGTGTTTAGTTTATTTTTAAAGGAGGGAGGAAAGAAAGAAAGAAAACTGGGGTGGGAGGGGGAAAAGAGGGGAATATAAGATAAAAGTACTTATTTTTATTTTTGGATTTGTTGTTGTTGTGTGCTTTGGTTTCTGATTTATGGCAACCATCAGGTGAACCAATGCTGGGGGCTTCTTGGCAAATTTCTTCAGAGAGGGTTTGCCATTGCCAGCCTCTGAGGCTGAGAAAGTGTGACTTGCCTAAGGTCACCCAGTGGGTTTCTATGGCTAAACCGGGATTCGAACCCTGTTCTCCAGGGTCATAGTCCAACACTCAAGCCACTAAGCCACACTGGCGCTCGTGAATTCATTTTATATCCTGCCTTTTTCCCTTTAAAAATAAAAGGGACTCGGAGCAACTTGAGATACTGTTGAGACGCAAACAAATTCAGGTATTGAAACACAGTGAAATTTTAAAATAAGCTTTAAAATGATTAAAAATACAAATTGAAAACCATGCTTAATTTGGGAAACGGATGTTCTCAAAGCAGGATGATTGAGGAATGGAACAGAATCATAATCCATGCTTAATTTCTAAATAACCAAGTGCTGAATTTCAGCTGTCCAGAAACCTCGCACCCAGCACCTCTGTTGGCAAAATGTACATAAGTCAAGCCTGGTTGCATTTATGGAGCAATAGATTAAAAAGGACATTGTCTCCCTTTTCAATAGATACTCCCCCCAATTCTTCATGGTTAGTTTCTATACTTAGGTTGCCAACTTACCAGAAAAAGATGGTCTCCTCTGCGGCTGTGATTTTAGAGCCACAGAAATCAGAAGGCGACGCTTTTAACCAGATGATAATCATGTTCATTTGCTGATTCCTACCATTCTAGTACGTTGCTCTGAAAGGCACAGAAGTGATTAAAATTTAGGTGGCAACCTGATCTAGAAACTAGCTTTCAAAACAAGGTAGTGGATTGACCCTTTCTTCAAATTAATACTGCTTATTGACATTAATTATATCTTTTAAACCAGAGCTCCCTAGAAACCAGGCTATTCTTGCTGTGCTATTAGAAGATAAAATCCTGTCTTCCAGGAACTCCTAACCTCCCATATGCTCTAATTGTCCTTTGTTAATAGCTTGGATAACCCGCTTGTAACTCAAGAGCCATCATCATTTCAGTCTGTTAGGAGCATCCATCATATATGTCTCCCTTATCAAGAGGTTTGATTCTGTTTGCTTAGGCTTAAACCCAGAAGATGGTTTCCTTTCTCACTTCAAGCGATAATTAACACAAAGCCTAGATGATTATGTTATAATAATAATAATTATTATTATTATTTAATACCCCACCTATTGGAAAACCAATCCAGGCGGCTTACAAATTAAAATCAAATACAAACCCCACAACAATCCCTCCCCCCCTTAAAACAGTATTTAATCACAACAGCTTAAGAATAATATAACAATTAAAACTTAAAATTATACAACACAATAGACACTCCACTATGGCCCGTAGCAGTGTTCCTGTCCATCCAAGATGGGGCCACATAAGGAACAGTGCAGGTTACGGCCTGGAAGAATTAATCTGTTAGCATCCACTTTCGCTCTTGTATTGTATAATGCTGCATCCGCACTGCAGAAAGAATCCACTTTGATACCACTTTAATTCTGGGATATGTAGTTTGTTTTGGCAGTGGATCTCTCAGACAGAGAAGACTCAATATCTCACAAAACTACAACCCCAGCATTCCATAGCATTGAGCCGTGGCAGTTAAAGTGGTCTCAAACTGGATTATTTCTGCTGTGCAGATGCAGCCGTAGAATTGACACCAGCGATACCTTTGTTGTAATTTGGCCCCATGGTTTACTATTGATCTTCCTACACCTAAGAGACTAAAACTAATTGTACGTTTTTAAAGTGTAAGTCACTTTGGGTCCCAATTTTGGGAGAAAAGTGAGATACAAATTAATAAAATAAAATAAAATAATGCTGCATGCATCTGATGATATGCGTTCTAGAGACCAGTGGTTTTCTTTGGCCTTCCAGATGTTTTTGGACTTCAGCTTCCAGAAGCCTCAGCCAATATGGCTGATGCGCAGGGATTCTGGGATTTGAAGTCCATAACATCTGCAGGATCATGACCAGTAGAGAACCAGTGCTCTAGACCATGAAAGCATATGCAATAGCATAATGAACCCATTAGTCCCCATGTTGGTGGGGAATGATGGGAATTATAATCTAGCACAGTGGTTTTCAAACTTTAGTCCTCTGGGTGTTTTGGAGTTCAGCTCCCAGAAGCCCCAGCCAGCTTGGCCAGTGGTCAGGAATTCTGGGAGCTGAAGTCCAAAACAGCTGGAGGACCAAAGTTTGGGAATGACTGAACTGCACATCTGGAAGGCACCAGATTGGAGAAGGCAGATCTGATGTGAGGCAAGTTAATAGGTAATTGCTGCAGATGTCCTGCAAAAGGGTGAAACCTTGCTCTTCCCAGTAGGCTCAGGCAAAACAAACTGCTGCAGTCCTTCCTAGCTTGTCCGTTCTTCCTCATTAATAATTTTTGCCATTTTGGCCACGTTCTGCCGTTGCTTGGCCACATATGTCCCACTTTTCATCCCTGAAAGGTTGGAGGCATGGGCCTTGTACTTCGTATTGAAATGGGAGTTCATCTGTGCATTCTTCATGATCACGGAGTTGAGTCTAATAATAAGTCTCCCACTCTTTTGCGGGGTTAAAGGTTTCTCATTCCGTAGTCAGAAAATAAAGTCAAGGGGGTGTTATTTGGAGGCCTGAATGCTGCTAGGAGCAAATGTCACGCGAGAGTATAGGAAACACCCTTGGGAAAGTGAATGAGAAAAGAGAAAAAGGCACATAAACACATTAATAAAATGACTGGTCTTTAAAGAAGATGACAAAATTGCCAACGCTTTTGCATCTATTTACAGACTCGGGTTTGGAAATGTCAGCTTTGTTGTGGAGTTACAAAGGGGATCCCAAGAGGTAGGGAAATGGATTCCGAATGAATGTACAATATCCTTTAGTGGAATGCCTCCTGTTACAGATCCGAAACGTTTAAGATAAAGGTTTAGGATAAAAAGGAAGGGGGGGGGGAGAAGGAATGCATCAACATCTTCAAAACTAGCTGGGTTTTATTTTAGCATGGGTTTTTGTGGATATAAACCCACTTTTGTATTGCATCTGAAGAAGTGGGTTTATATCCACAAAAGTTCATGCTAAAATAAAAACCAATTAGTCTTAAAGGTGCTACTACATTAGCACAGCCACTTCTTTCAAAACTTAAGTTTAGGAAAAAGAGTATTAAGGAAACAATCTCTTTTGGCAATGCCAACTTATTAGGGTTGCCAGATTTAAAACTGGCGAGGGCTCTTGGACCTTTAATGTTTCTGTTGAAGTGGAAACTCCAGTAGGTGTTGCTTGTCAAGAACCAAGTAACGCAAGCAATACCTACTGAAGTTTTCCTCTTCTTCTGCACAACCATTAAAGGCATAGGAGCCCCATTGGCAACCCTACCAAGGTCTAGGCATTGCAGGTAGAAATAAATGACTTCCATACGGAACCAGGTCCCAGCATCTAATGACTAAAGTTTGTTGTTGTTGTGTGCCTTCAAGTCCTTTCCGAGTTACGGCAAACCTATCACAGGGTTTTCTTGACACATTTCTCCAGAGAGGGTTTGCCATTGCCATATTTGGAGGCTGAGAGAGTGTGACTTACTCAAATAGGTTTCCATGGCCAAGTCGGGATTCAAACCCTGGTCCTCAGTCAGTGCTCTAACCATTATGCCACGCTGGCTTCCAATGACTCAAGTATCCATGAGAAATTGGAAGGGATTGCAATGAATTCAGCTGGAAAAATGGAATGAAAGCAGAAAGTGAGAAAAAGAAGTAATTGAGGATTTTATAGTTGCTAAGCCCCGGGTCACGCTGTCATCCACAATCTCTCAGAAGTCTCAAGGTAGGCTCAAATTTTCAGATCTGAATGTTAAGATGAAGCACCCTGAACCTTTAAAATGCTATATGCCTCCTATTGATTTTGGTCTGTAGCTTGCTTTGGAAGCTGAAACATTTGCATCAGTATGTAACAACTTCTAGGGCTGTTGCAGATGTTGATATTTGCCTGTTGTTCGATGAGGAATTTGGTGCAACGCAAACATTTGCACACCAGCAAAACGAATAAAATGTTCTAATAAGCAATATCATCCTTTATCTTCCTTCCAGCCAACTGCGAAAAAGGAACAGCACAGGTTACATAATAACATTTTGCTAATGCTTTTCATAAAGGGGTTTATTTTACTCAAAAAAGGAAAGAGTCACATATGTTCCAAGACCTCCACTCTCTCCATCCCAAGCTGAAGATTTTGTATTTTTCCAGAGCTGAAGTGGGTAGGACATATTGCAACGTGTAGTTCAATAAAGGCCACATTTTTGGTGACTTTGGAGCTATTCCATTGGCCGCTTCTGTTTAATTTGTTGAATAAAAATTAAATATTCACTCAAATATAGTTTACATTCTTGGAGTCTCCTTGTATGAGCACATCAGTCCTTGTCACTGATGGAAAGAAGAGAAAGAAAACTCTCAAAAGTCAGAGAGGCCAGCGATGGGGGTAAAAACAGGAGATTTGTTAAGCAGATATTTGCAAAAATATCCTTACAAAAATAAGTTTGTCCCCCTCCTAAATGCCAGGGGACTAATAAGGACCATTTGAAACTGCTGACTATTATTATTATTATTATTATTATTCAATTCAATTTCTTTATTACGGCCATTCGGCCAGCATAAAGTTACAATAAAACACATCGTAGTTGTATACAATAGTTTCTTACGGGAACAGACAAATCCTAATTTGAATTGAATTATTATTATTATTATTATTATTATAGTTTTCTGTGGGTTTTCTGGGCTATATGGCCATATTCTGGGAGAGTTTATTCCTGATGTTTCACCTGCATCTGTAGCTGTCATCTTCGGAGAATAATAATTATTATATAATTTCTTATTATATAATTATATTATTATATAATAAGAATATTATAAATTCTATTTATATTTATATTCATAGCCTCCTTTCCCCCAAAATTGGGACTCATAATGGCTTACAATTTAAAAGAACAGTGCAATTAAAAACTTACAGCAGTGAGCATTAGAATAGAATTAGGGGATTAAAATAGAATTACTGTAATTCATTTTTGTTTTGTTTTCAACAGAAAATGGTTATGTTCTCTCACGCAGAATCATATTCACCTAAAAACAAATATAGCCCAAAAGAGAACACAGTGGTAAATAAGGCAGAGGTAATTTTAGTTAGTTTATGCGCAGCCTTGGTGTCAGCCTTTCAATAGCATCGTTCCCGGAGCAGCGCGCCAAGGTGCAATAAAATACATCGTATTAAAAATAGATATTAAAAAGAGCTGCCGTATAAGAACAAACCAGCAGAGTCTTGAAACGAAATACATAACTATAAAAATACATGTGATGTCGGAATAACAATGCCAGTTTGAAGATCACAGATTTTAAAAGCCTGGGATAAGAAAAGGAGATTGCCATAAAGAGAGGCGCAGGTGAGCATCTCTGGGGAGGTATCTCTGAGCCACTTACAAGTTTGATGGAGATGCTTGGCGCAAGAGGTTGTGAGTGGATCCTAAGGTTTGGGTAGGTATATTCCAGCCCCAAACACACTGCAGAAATCATCCAGTTTGAGACTGCTTTAACTGCCCTGGCTCAGTGCTAGGGAAACTTGGGAGTTATAGTTTATTGTGGCACAGCGAAACCTAAATGTCTCACAAAACAACACTTCCCAGGACTGTATTGCATTGATCTCAAACTGGATTATTTTTGCAGTGTTTTGGACCCTAGACTGGGAGTGCACTAGGGTTCCCATACAAAATAAAGGACAGGGCTCCTGTACTTTAATGGTTGCCTAGAAGAGAGGATTTTTAGCAGATGCTGCTTGCACAACAAGCAACACTTGCTGGAATTCTCTCTTCTGCACAACTATCGAAGGCACTGGAGCCCTGTCCTTTATTCCACCTGACAGTTCTAGGGCTGCATCCACACTGCAGAAAGCATCCAGTTTGACACCACTTTAACTGTCATGGCTCTATGCTATGGAATTCTGGGAACTGTGGCACCAGAACTCTCTGACAGAGGTGGCTAAATATCCCACAAAACTACAAATCCCCAAATTCCATAGCATTGAGCCGTGGCAGTTAAAGTGGTATCAAATTGCACAGCTCAAATGACTGTGAAGCAGACTTTTGGAAGCCTGGGGCAACACTATGAGGAACTCTTCTGGTGAATGCTGCAGTCTGGAAACTATTTTTCAGAAAAATCAATATATATATATATATATATATATATACATATATATAGTGTGTGTGTGTATGTGTGTGTGTGTGTATATATATATATGTGTGTGTGTGTGTGTGTGTGTGTTTTATATATATATATAGAGAGAGAGAGAGAGAGTGTGTGTGTTATATATTATATTTCTTCATGCAAGGTAGTTATTGCATACAAGGTAGTTATTCTATTTCTCTCTCTCTCTCTCTCTCTATATATATATATATATATATTTCCAAAACACTGCTTGAAATGATAATTTTGGATTCCAGTTCCCAGAATCCCCCAGCTAATGTGGCTGGGGGTTCTGGAAGTCACAGGGTGTGTCCACACTGCAGAAATAAAGCAGTTTGACACCACTTTTTAACTACCATGACTCTATCTGACAGAATCCTGGGATTTGTACTTTGGTGAAGCACCAGAGCGCCCTGACAGAGAAGACTAAATGTCTCACCAAACTACAAATCCCAAGATTTCACAGGATGGGGCCATGACAGTTAAAGTGGTGCCAAACTGCTTTATTTCTGCAGTGTGGATGAGCTGATAGTCTTAATAAGTAAGGGCCTTTGCAGACTGCCAGAAATAGTGCACATTAAACTGAGGCACTGCCCTGGCTCAGTGCTAGGGAGTCATGGGAATTGTATTTTTTTCTGGGACATTGAGCCTTCTCTGTCAGAGAGCTCTTGTGCCACAATAAATTACAGTTCCCATGATTCCCTAGCACTGAGCCAGGGCAGTGCCTCAATTTAATGTGCACTATTTCTGGCAGTCTGCAAAGGCCCTAACTTTCCCAAGCTGCATCCAATCTGGAAAGCACTAGATTAGGAAACAGAAGTGTGGTGTAGTGGTTTGAGAGTTGGACTAGGACACTGGGAGACCAAGGTTCAAATCCCTGCCCAGCCATGAAAACCCACAGGCTTGACCTTAGGCAAGTCACACACTCTCAGCCTCAGAGGACAGCAATGGCAAACCGCCTCTGAAACACTTGCCAAGAAAACCCCATGAATAGGTTCACTTTGGGGTCGCCATGAATTGGAAAAGAGGAAGGCACACAGCAACAACAAAAGTCCAGAACACACTGCAGAACTAATCCAGTTTGAGACCACTTTAACTGCCTTGGCTCAATGCTAGGAAATTCTGGGAACTGTAGTTTTGTGAGGCATTGAGCCCTCTCTGTCAGAGAATTCTGGTGCCACAATAAACTACAAATACCAGGATTCCCTAGCACTGAGCCAAGGCAGTTCAAGCGGCCTCAAACTGGATTATTTTGGCAGTGTGTTTTGAACCAAAGTCTAGATAGGCAAATACTTTAATTTCATATAAAAACTGTTTTCTAGGAAGCGTTAAATGAAATGCTTTTCATCAAGTTGGTTGTGTTTTAGTTTATGTACATACATGTGTGTGTGTGTACATATTTTATGTACATTATGTAAATATATGTGTGTGTGTATGTAGTTTATGGGGTGGGGAGGACTGAAAAGATGGTTCTGTGACAGAATGACGTAAATACAGTTTATTACTGAATTTTATGGGTATTTGTAATAAAAGGTGTATGTCGATATGCAGGAAGTCTGAGATATCGGATCTTTATTGGTATTTGACCATTCAATACAGGTAGGACGCCTGGCTTCCTTCACACCTGAAGGCCCAGCATCCCCATCCCCATGGCAACCAAATCGAGCGGAGGCGGGCCCGACTGCGTTCTGATTGGAACGTCGGCCAAGGCGCGCTCCACCATTGGTCGGCGCTCTCTGTGTCACATGACTGTCAAAAATGGCGGCGCCCATGCGGCTCTGCCGGGGTTTGGGGCGGCACTGCTTAACCTTGCGAAGGGGGCTCTGGAAGGGGAGCCGGGCGGCCTCGGCCGGAGTGAGGAGCCGCCTCTACGACCACGCGAGGGACGGCTGGACGGCGAGGCCCCAGCTCGACGTGGAGGCCCTGAAGGGGCGGCTGGGAGAGGCGGAGAGGGAGCTGGAGAGCCGGAAAGGGCCCCTCGGACCGCAGGACCTCCATCATGTTGTAAGTTGGCTGGACTGGGAAGGGCTGGGCCATGAGAAAACCGCTTCTTAGGCTGAGGCAGACCGTTAGCCTGTTTGCCTCAGCACTGTTCATAGAGTGCATCTTTTTGTTTGTTGTTAACTGCCTTCGCGTTGGTCTCGACCCATGGCGACCCTCTAGATGAGACCTCTCCAGGCCCCCCTGTCCTCTCTTGCTGTAGTTTTGTGGGACATTTAGCTTTCTCTGTAAGAGAGAGTTCTGGTACCACAACAAACTACAGTTCCCAAAATTCCTTTGCACTGAGCCAGGGTAGTTGAAGCGGTCTCGAACTGGATTATTTCTGCAGTGTGTTTTGGATCCTTGTCAGTCTTTTATAGTTCCCAAGTGTTCAGACTTCCAAATTTATGTCTAAGCATAATATAAACAGCACACTGCCAATTCCCATTGTTTCTCTTATCTTTTTTTAGTACGATAGTTTCAAGTGGGAGGGCACATGACTATACCTGCTTTTTCTCTTTTTGAATAGTCTTATGAAATTAGAGTTGGGCTGTCTTATTTTTATCTCTTTTATATGGTTGCCTATCAGGTTGCTACTTGGCAGAAATTGGTTGGAGTGCAAGAGGAGATTGCAAAATTTGAGGCTGAAAAAGAGAAAGTTGCTGAAAATGTGCGGAATCTTGTGGTAAGTCCATAAGACAACAATTGTCATAGAAAAGCCAAGAAACATCGGCAGTGCTGGTGAAAACATACAAATAAGTGAATGAATGAATGAAATTTATTACGGTCAATGACCAGCAAAGGGGGGAAAAAAGAGAGAAAAAGAAAAAAAAACATTATAAAACAAAGCAATGTCATTCATTCATTCATTCATTGGTTATAAATAAGTGTAAAACATACATAGCTGAGTGTATGTCCCTTTCTTGATTATACCTAGTTTGGGTTTTGTTGCAAACATGAGAACTGGGAAACATGGCATTATTTTAATAAATAGGCAGTGGGAATGTCTACCCCAAATCCTATTTATTAGATTTGTTGTGTTTTTTGTAGTTTTGTTAGAGTTAGAAACATTTGTAGACGTTTTGAATTGTGTGCTGTTTAACTGTTTCTAATTGTAACCTTTAGATTTTTTTTAAAAAAACCTCATCGCTTACTGTTTTGCCTTCTTTTTTTACAGAAAAGTCAAGACAGCAGTACTTTGCAATCAGTAAGGATATATTCTTTCTTTTTTAAAAAACTACATAAACTAAATGAAGTTTATAGCAGGGGTAGGAATGTTGTGGTCCTCCATATGTTGGACTACAACTTCCAATATTCAGTACCATTGCCTGTACTGGCAAGGGCAACAGGGAGTTGCAATTCAACAACATCTGGGGAGCTGCATGATTCTTACCCAGATTTACAGCCTGAAAACTTATGGGTGCATTTTGTTATGACAGAGAAATGAGGGTATGACTTCTGCCCTTTCCTTGACTCCTGCCATTCCTTTGTCTATGTACGAATCCAAGAAGGAGTCCCATTACATTAGACCAAAGATCACAGCTAGAAGACGCTATGTTTTTGCACTACAATGAATATTCTTCCTGGAATTTCTAGTAGTCCTTATAAAAAAAAACAACCACTAAACAGAACCATTTTCCAAGCTCTTCCTAAAGCTTGTTGAATCCAGCATTTTATTTCCTATGATACCCAACCACCTGTTTTTGGGACACTCAGAAACATGACTAAAAAGCCTTCCTGCTGTCATGCCACAGCAGCTGGTACTGTGAGATGCAAAGGTGTTCTTTGTATCCAGTTGATTTGTAAATTGAGCTTAATTAAGACAAAGCCTCATAACAATCATGAGATAATTTCCTCTGAGAAAGTGCCCTGTTACCCACTTTTTCCAAGAATTCCTCTCATTTTCTTGATGCTGTTAAACGTTTGGACTGGGGCTTTTTTCTTTAATTCAAGCAAGCATGGCTCTGATGGTGTTTCTTCTCTCTTCCTGTCCAGCTTCCTCTTTACAATGCCTTGCGGAAGCAAGGGAGGGATCTTCGCCTTCGTCTCAATGCCTTGCGTCAGGAGGAGATGGAACTGGATGAAAAATACTACCTGCTTGCCCTCAGGCTGCCCAACAGGACCCATCCTGATGTGGTAAAGAGACATGGTGTAGAACTGGAAGATGTAGAGACTCAGAATGGGCAAGGCATTGTAGAATTTTGGAGACATGGCCAGGAAGACCTAATAGTTGAACAGGCTTCTCCTATTGAGGTTACCTTGAGCCATCTATCCACTGCAGATAAAATAGGAGCACCCATGGAGCTCTTTGTGGCCAAAAATCAGGGAAGCTGGCTGTTTTAAACCAGTGCAATGGCAGGAATAGCTTGCCCCCTTTTTGTGTGCTTTACCCTCTAACCTTTCCTTCCTGCAGCCAGTTGGAGATGAGAGCCAAGCGAAGGTGCTGGAGACAGTTGGAACAAAGCCAGGTAACAAGTAGGAAAAGGGATCCTCAGCTTGCAGGGGATGAGGTCAGGGTTGCCAAACTCCCTTCTCTGTCTGCTGTGGAGTTTGCCGTTACTGCAGCAGGGACCTGTGGGTTAAAGGCAGGCCTAACAGTGTTTTTTGCCGCTCTGATTCCCATGAAGCCTCCTTCCTCAGGAAAGAAAAATAGTCCAAAATTTCCTGCTTATAGAGGGCTCCAAGGATGGCACAGATCACAGTAGTTCTCAATCTGTGCCATAGTTGCCAATCAAAGCCAGGCGTAGATGTCCAACCACTTCGGGCTTTATTCTTCTGTATTTTTCACCCATTTCCAGGCATGGCAGATGAAAGGGGCAAAAAAAGGTGCCTCCAGGTTTGCCAGAGCTTCCTACCCCTCCTTTAACAGCTAGAATAAGTCTACTCTTATTCTTGGTTTCATTGTTTTTATTTCTCTGTTCTGTTTTTTTTAAACAGCATTTGACTTCCAGGTGAAAGGGCATCTGGAACTTGGAGAAGAGCTGGGAATCATAAGGCAAAGGTTAGTATGAGAGGCTGTTGTCTTTATTATGGAGGACCACCAATAACAGACAAAACTCCTCTCTGTCTCTCTCACCCCACTCCAGTACTTCATGGAGCATTCTGAAAAGGAAATGGATATACAGCATGTATTGCTTTTTTTTAAATCAGAGGAATATGAAGCAGTAGTGCCACCTACTGGCAGAGAAATATTTTAAAAATACTTGAATATTTACCAGTTTGATCGTCTGCAGATCACCACACCCATGTTATTTAATGGCAGTGCGTGCACATGGATATGCTGCCATGTTTATGCATATGTTGCCACCATTTATTTTTTGATGGACTACAGAAAGATGCAGACTGTTCTTTAGAAATGCTCTCAGAGCAGCTTACAAAATTATTAGAGACAGTTCCCTACCCTCAGGCTAAGAATCTAAAAAGACTTTCACACAGTTTAGCTGCTTGACAGACCTGTATCACCTTATACAGTTCTTTGAAATTTTATTACTAGGGTCACAGTTTGCATCTTTCTGTAGTCCATCACACTCTGATCCCACAACTGTTCTTAAATACCTGTGGCTTAATGCTGTACTCCATCGATGCATTTGAAGAATGAGTTCAAAATCCATGGAAGCCAGTTTAAGTCTGTTTAAGATCAGTGCTTCCTAAAAACACATTAGGAAAGGTTGTTGTTTCATCATACCTTTGTGGGTAGAATGAGCATTGAAAAGATCCAGAGTATTTACCCGATGAAGCCTTGAATTTGATCCAGATAGGACAGAATACTCCACCTGTATTTTTGCCTTGTTCCTTTTTGAGCAGATATTTCCAGAATCTGCATGCACTCATTAGCTGATTGCAAGTCCCTCTCCTTTTCAGAGCAGGAATAAATATTTCACATTTTGCTTTTGAGCTGATGCTTTTGCCACCTGGGGACTTTCCAACAGAAAGCTTCTTTCTTCTCCTTTACCAGTTCTCTCTAGCCCTGGGCCAAAGCAAGCAGGGCAAGTGGGCTTGCCTCAAATAGCGGAAAATTGATCTTGCCTTGAGCTCAAATAAGTGCGTCATGGAATTAGTACTCTTATGTGGCTGCAGGTGGTTGTTGCTGAGTACAATATGATTATTTCTGGCTTGGCAAGTGGTCCTCTGAATTCCAAGCACGTAACATGTTGGCAGCACATAGGCCAAGGCAGAATTTGAGAAGCTTACTTTATGGTACTACAGTAGCCCCTCCATTCTTGCAGACTTCAAGTCCACAGTTTTACATATCCATGGGGGGAGGGGGGAAACGACACACCGTTTAAATCAATGGGGTGCATTGATGTTCAATGTAAATCAATGTTCTTACAGCACATAAAAAAGAGGTTTGGTCCTTATCTGCACTCATAGGCTAATTTTGTCAAAGAGCAAAGAGATGCCAAAGATTTTGTCCTTAAGCTGTTTGTGAAGCTGGAAGGGGCTTCACAGATTGTCTGCACTTCACCCCAAAGCAGGGAGAGCCCACAGGAGCAAAACAGGCTATATCCCAAGAAATTCATTAATATATTTCCCCCTCCCTTCTTCTACTGTTCCAGGCGCCTGTCACACGTCTCTGGTAACCGGTCATACTACCTACGTGGGGCAGGAGCCATGCTCCAACAAGCCCTGGTACAGTTTGCACTCAACAAACTGATGAAAAAGGTACAGAAAATGATGTGTGTTAACTGTACAAAGCAGCACTTCTTACTGGATATCACCTTTTCGGGTGTAACTCCTTTTCATTCAGTAATATTGCACAAGAACATGTAAAATGTGCTAGGCTAGGCCTGTTCAAGGTGTGCCTTGTCTGGCATTTGTGGTCACATTTCCAGCAATCAGCAGCCATAAAGCAAGTTACAGAATTGGCTAGGGGCCCATCAAATCAGAATCTTCTAGTTGGAGGGAACCACAGGGGACCTGTAGGGATACACAACTAAAGCTCTCCTGGATGTTCCCCATCAAACCTCTGTTTAAAGTCCTCCAAAGATGGAGTGTCCACCATTCTTTGAAACAGTCCAGTCCCAACAGCTCTTACAGTCAAGAAATTCTTCCTAATGTGTAGGTGAAAATTGTTATAATTTGAACCCATTGGTTCATGTCCTAGTCTCTGGCGCAGCAGAAGACAAGCTTGCTCCATCTTCTACATGACATCACTTCAGATATTTAAAGATAGCTTTCATGACACTGTCTTCTCCAAGCTAAATACCTCAGAAGAGAACTCTGCCTTCTTTCTGCCTTTATATTAGAACTCAAGAACTAGAAGCCAGGAGAAGTGGGTTTTCTCTCTCCTTGGCTGTGTTCCTGGCTTGCCCACTGTTTTTCCCTTTCGGGCTGGACAAGAGGGAATTATTTCTTGCATATACTGTTTTTAGGAGTCTCTGGCAGTGTGATCCTGTATATTGATCTGGAGGGTCTGATCCACTCAGTTCCCGCTTAATTCAGGTTCAAAGAATGTATTGAAATAAGACTAAGCCACTGAGAGTACAAGTTTTAACTTTACTGATGACTAATATAATTTTAAAAAGGATGCAGTAACTGAAAATAAAAGTGTTCTTGTATCCCTTTCACTGAATGTTTACGCAGCCTCTAGTGTCGATGGTCCCCAGGTCTGCACTGATGGAAGTTACATTGTTCTCTTAGTTCCAGATGGTTTTCAAGTTTTAGACAAAGTCTAAAACCAGTGTTTCTCCTTCCCAAGAATGGGTGAAAGGAAGCCTCTTTCTTTTGGGGTTATGTCCCTTAACATGATTAGCCTTGCAGAATTTATGGGATGATGGTCACAGGTTTGGGTGTGCATGGTCCCCTTCTTGTTCCCCTCCACCCGAGAGAGGAAGAAAATTCTTGCTCAGCACCAGGGCTAGCACAATCACCCTGTCTATGTCTCTGTTTACCTTTAGATTTAAGACCTCTTTACTATGTAATTCAAACAGTATAATGAAGATATGAAACATGAGCTTTAAAGCAAGCTAGTACATATATAAATATAGCTATATTGTCATGTGTAGATAAGAATGAGAAGCCCAGTGCAATGGCATGACACCCTATTTCTGCAGCTGCTTGCCTTTTCTTTCCTTTTTCTGTAGGGCTTCATCCCAATGGCTGTTCCAGACCTGCTTAAAGGAGCTGTGTTTGTGAGTACCCCTTCCCCTTTCTCTTCTCTTTCTGTGCTGTGAAGGCTTCCAGGGCAGCAATATTGTGTGACTAAGGATGTTTCTGTCAACCGTGTGTGTGTGTGCGCACACATTTGCATGCATGCACCTTGAGTATCCCTGCTGTCTGCAGATCCTGCCAATGCTGTGGAGGGGTAGTTTCCTTTGTGTGGGGAAAGATGAGCTATGGTTCTAAGTCTTAGCACTTCCTTGGCCTTTACAAAGCCTATAGGCTAGTTCTCTTATTAAGTCATTGAGACCTAGTGAGGACCCAGCTGCTCACAAAAGAGAGTGTTATGAATGATCAGAACAGAAATGTGAAGAAGGGGCAGCTTGAGCTAAAATATTCTATGTAGTGAGATATTGGGGAAACAATCTTAGGTCAAAAAATGTGGTGTCTGTATGAGTTTGTGCTCACACAGGAACCTACCATTAGCACAAGGGTGGGAAACCTTTTTCAGTCCAAGGGCCAGATCCAATTTGAAAGAAGTTCTTGTGAACCTCATTCTGAGATCAAAGGCGAAATTTTGGGAGCAAAAATACCAACATATTTTAGGTAAAAGCTCTTTTCCTATTATGTAAGCCTTCTCAAAGGCATTTCAGTCTGAACAAGAATGCACACAAAAGTTAAACTTCCAAATTATGATGTTGTAAGAAAGGGTTGAGCCCATCTGGGGGAATTCCAGAGGGCCAGATTTAGATCCCAATAGGGGAAACTTTGGTTCCAGGGCTTGAGGTTCACCACTGATCTTTTATTTGCCCTCTTCTCTCCTCCAGCTTCAACTAGCAATACTTACCTTCCTGCTAGATTCCTATACAAAACAATTTCATAACTGTCTGTGTCAGTGGCTATGCCCTGGAGGCCTGAATGGGCCAAATGGCATGTTGCCCTGGACAGTGTCACATGTGTGGTGTCTTTGTCCTTCTGTTCACCAGGAAGGCTGTGGCATGCTTCCTGATGCCAGTCCCTCCCAGCTGTACAACATAGACCCTTCCCGCTTTGAAGACCTGAGTCTGGCAGGCACATCCGAGGTTGGAATTGCAGGTAAAACCAGAAGGGAGAAATCTGAGCTTGTGGGTGGAAGAGGACCTCTAGGGAAAAGGATGTTGTCTACAAATTATGAGAGTTGCAATCCAGGCCATAGGAAAGGTAATTGAGATAAGGCATCCAGGAATTTATTTTCAATCTTATCTGCTCCCCTACCCCATAGAATCTAGTGGAGTGGAGGAGTTAGGAGTGCAGGTAGGCTGGAAGTCATTATAGTGAAAGGGAAGAGATTTCTTAAGGATTTGGGGTATATAGCTCTTATTTCACACATCCTCAGATTCCCAGTGGAGAGTAAATGGTTGAAAATATGGAAGTGAAACTCTGAAATGTTAAAAAAAATAAGCATGAATGGTTAAGAAGACTACCTCTTTATCTTTGGTGAGAAAGAGAGTGGTGGTGGGTAGAAGGGGAGAGAAATTGGTTTATGTCCCTTATTTCTTAGCCAAATCCTTTTCGACTTCTTTTTATTCCCACCAGGGTACTTCATGGATCATGCAGTAGATCTCAAAGACATGGCTGTCAGGTGAGGATTTTCTTTGGTGAAATAATCAGGAGCTAGTCCACACTTGAGAGCCAGCATTAGGCCATCTTTCCCCTGTCTTTCTCTGTAATCCTTTCCCTATCTCTAGGCCACCTTTCCCTTCTGTCGGAGACAAGCTTTAGTTTTGTCTTCTTTCTCCCTCACAGGCCTACCTTCACAACATTCCCTGAGCTGTGAATGGTTGGCTTCAACCAGGCTTGCCCAACTCCTCCCTTCACACCATAGGTAGCTTCCTTGTACAGAGTCAGTCTTATGTAGTATTGTCAACTCTGGCTGGCAGCTGTGGCTCTACGGAGTTTCATTCAGGCAGGATGCTTTCCTCCCACTATTTGCAGATCCCTGGCATTTCCTCAAGGTGTTCTCCCATCCAAGTCAGTTGTACTATATTCTTCAGCCTAAATTCTGTAGGGACATGCACATGTGTAACTTTCCCTTATGTGTGTCCTTTTTCGGGCACTCTGGGTTGGTATTGCTGGGTTGGTAATCCGTCTCGACTTACTGTAAAGTACTTGAAGCTTTTCAGCACTGCCATACTGTGGTTTGTGGCAAGAGACAGAGTTAAAGAAGCATTTAGCTACATCCTCATAGTTGGATGTTCAATGATGCCATCAGCACTGAGATCAGTGGGTGTTCTCCAGGAGTCTCAGTACTTCTGTAGTTATTGTGTATCTGTCTATTAGGAAATAGCAGCCACTTCTCCAGTCATGCCCACTTACTGTGAAGCATGGAATGGCTTTGTGGAGTGGCTTCAGGGGTTTTAACAGTATGTCAAGGGGAGGGTCTATGGCTCAGTGTAGTCCTTCTCTGCATGTGGATATTTGCACTATGCTGAAGGGATGTCAGATTAAGGCCAGTGTTAACACAAGGAAATGGTGAAATTCCTGGCCTTCCCTCCTAGAAAAATTGCTGGGTCTTAGTGCAGAAATCTATCAGTCAGTCAGGACTGTATGCACTTTTGCACTTAAAACGAACTCAGGTTTTTTCCCCACTCATGCAATCTGAAGCCTTCACCAAGACCAGCTGGGTTCTGCATCATGAATACATTTGTCAAACACCCATTTCTGCTCTTCTGTTTATTTTATTCTTGTTTTCCTCTTAATGTACAACAAGACAAGGAGCTGTGGTATCAAAGGCCTTTTTTCTTCAAACCTCCCCGCACCAAAGAAAAACATGCTGTTGATAATCTTCCTTGGCAACCTTTCTGCCTCCTGAACTATTTTCAAGCATACTTTTGCAGTTGTGAGAGACAGAAAATTGGTTGACTTATATGAAAGTTGAGATTTTTCAGGAAGTGGTATTTTGTCCTCCTAGGGCATTGTGGTATACCCATGCCCAGTTTTAGATGCTGTTCATTTCAGTGCCTTCTGCTGTCTTGACTGTTGGCTGATGAATCATGATTTCTTTTTGCCTTGGCCAGAACGGTATGTTCAAGCACATGTTACAGAGCTGAAACAGACACAGGCAAGGATCCGTGGGGTCTGTATAGAGTACACCAGTTCGCCAAGGTAAGGCATTGTTAAAAGGGAGCAGTAGTAGGGGAGTGGGGGACTCCACAGCACGAATGCATCTTAAGATGGGTGAAGATGGAAAAGAAATGTTGATCCTGTCAACAATGACACAGCATGGCAGATGCGTAGGATCTGTTTCTGGGTCTGTGCAGCTGTCTGCCTACACTTCAAAAAGGAGTGTTTAATCTGTAAACCATGTTTGATGAAACTTGATTAGGGACACTATTTTGTCTTTGTGATTTTCCATAGTTCTGTGGGGATTTCAATAGTGGAATAGGCACCTACAGTGGGCACAAAATGAGAATTTACAGCCTATATGAGGTTCAAAAATTGGCTTTCCCTGGTACAGCATTTTGGTCATCTTAAACTACATGTTCCTCTGTCTTTGGCCACACAGGGAAGAAAGTGAACCTGTGATCTTGTACATTAAAGTGAAGTTAGGGCTTTGGCTGGATCCAGCTCCTCCTGCTCTTCCCTTTCTCTCCAGGGGTGCATGTTCCCCTACCACTGTGGCTAACTAACCTTTTTCTCTCTTGCCACCCAGGTGGAAATGTTTGGAGTAACTGCCAATGAGACTGGATTGGAAAGTGCAGCTTTGCTGGAAGAATTTCTGACTTTGCAGAAAGAGATCTTTTCTGAATTGGGGCTACACTTCAAGTGAGGAGGAAAGCAGATTTACAGTGTTATCTATGGGATCTATGCTGGCTACTTGCTGCGGTGATGGGAGGGGAGGGCTGCTAACTGAGCTAGCCAGTGGTCACAGCAGGCACAGTGTGTTCTATTTTGAATGTACAAAGTTTGTGAGGAAGAAAAAGCTTTCTTATTTCTGACATTGGCCACCCTAAGGCAAACCTCTGATGGGGTTTTCTTGGCAATATTTGTTCAGGGGAGGTTGCCCATTGCCTTCCTCTGAGGCTGAGAGTGGGCCTGGGTTTCCATGACCAAGCAGGGGTTTGAATGTCTGTCAGACTCTTAGCTCACCACTCAATCTACTACACCATGCTAGCTCAAAAAATCCCTTTGCTTGATGCCCCAAAGATAAAAGGTACATGCCTCTCTGGGCAGGGTTTTCCAAGCCAGAGGGACTGCTACGGTTTTGTCAGCCTCAAAGCTTAGAAAACTGAGTTTTGTACTACGACTCCTAAAATCCCATAGCTAGCATAACCATTCTATCTTCTATTCCCAGTCAGCATGGCCAACACATCCAAGCTTGATCATGCTCTCTTTACTGGCAGGGTTCTTGATATGCCCACCCAGGAACTGGGCCTTCCTGCCTACAGGAAGTTTGACATTGAGGCCTGGATGCCAGGGCGGGGAAAGTATGGAGAGGTGAGTGTTTCTGCCAGGTTGAAACTAGAATACATTCCTTGTGAAAGCCACCCCTTCCTTCCTTCCTGTATTTATACTCTTCCCTTCAGTTAAAAAGGCTCCCAGAGCCACTTATAGTACACTTTAATCTCTGGCTCACAATCTAAATAAGACACAAAAAACAAGGAAAAGGGAAGTCAGGGAGGAGATTAAATCCAGCAGATACTGTCTTCTGCTGGAGCTGAGGCATGATTAAGCTGTGCCTGCCTCTTCCTCTCTCCCTTGGAGGCCACTGTAGGATAAAGGGGTTCCTGGCTGAAGCCAAAAGAGTGAATTGGAGGACTTTTATCTCACTTTAAGAGAAGCTGCACTTGGGTGGATGGAGGGTGTGCAGCAGTGCTTGTGGGTTTAGTTTATATGGTTGGGGTTCAGAGATTTATTTTATTTTCATTTTATTTTGGTAAAGTTTATTAACCCTGTTTAGTGCCAGGGTTATTAGCTCATTTCTTTCCTCTGTGCAAAGTTGCTCACACAAGAAAACACCCCTTCTGTTTTCTGTGTGGAAGAGGGCCAGGTGCAAAGTCCAAGGGCAACATCCTTCATGACTCCACTGCAGTTTTGTTCTTGAGTGCATTGCTTCACTTCCCATCCCATTCATTTATTTGGAAGCTGGTAAAGAGATGCACTGTTTGTGAGTGTGTGTGTGTGTAAGAGAGAGAGAGTGAAAGTGAAAGCTTCCCTTCAGGGCCAGAATTTGGTTCTTCCCTTCCTTGCAGTCTTTTGGCTCTTCACCACTCAACTTGGTAGGAACTGAGAAAAATTGAGCTGTGCCTCTTCATCTGTATGGCCTTGCCCTGAGTTTTATTTCATCCTTATGTCAGGCTGTGGCCTAGATGGGTGGGATTCTTTTGAGATTTCCCAGAATGCTCTTGCTTGATTCCTCTACCATAACAACCATGTTCTTTTTTCCTTCCAACCCCACACCCTACCCAGATCTCCAGTGCTTCCAACTGTACAGACTATCAGAGCCGGCGGCTGAATGTCATGTACTACAATCAGGACGGGCAGTTGCATTATGCACATACGGTAAGCTCAGCTAGGGCAATGGCTGTGGGCAAACATTTGGATTGGGTGGGGGTTAGAGTAGAATGAAAGTCTTCTGTTGGCTACATAAGTCAAAGGGGATCTTTGTGACAGTGACCTCTGATCTCTCCCAACATGCTTTATTCCTTGGCAGGTCAATGGCACTGCCTGTGCTATCCCCCGGATGCTCATTGCCATTATAGAATCCAATCAGTGCAAGGTTTGTTCCAGCATTTTGTTTTTAAAATAAGGGTGTCTATATGGCAGGAGGTGGGGGCCTTTTCTTTTTCAGCCAGGGACTGAATTCCAATTTGGGGGAAGTCTCAGACCAGAGCTAGGTTTGGGGGAAGAGATGTTCTCTGGCTATCCTGTTATTGTTAAATTAAGGCCAAAGAGACTCTGTTGGTCATGTTTTATGTTGCATCTACAGTTACTGGTCCTTCATAATATTGTAACCCTACTTTGTTTTTGTTTTGTTTTTCTATCTCTCCTCCTACCCCAAGGATGGAAGTATACGAGTACCAAAAGCCTTGCAGCCACTGATGGGTATGGAGATGATCAGCAAGCCAAGTTATGCTACATTGAAATATATTGGCCCAAACCAGCCCAAAAAACACTGAACCAGCAAGTGTAGGATTGCCCTAGAAAACTGGAGGTTTCTCAAGCATTTGAGAGACCCAAACATGATATTAGTCAGCTCTCCAGGGGCAAGGATGCAGGAACAGTATTCTCGGTTGTGGCTTTGGAAGGGAGCCTAAAAGCTGGTGTGAAGTGACCACCATTTTGGAGTTTTGTTGCCATGCTCTGTAACATGGGAAATATTCAACTACCTTCTCAATGCACTCTTAGTGGATTCTAGAAGAATTTCTAAATAGCTGTATCCTACAGTTTCATGCAGAGACCCAACACATTGGGGAAGGTGGGGTTGATTTTGGGGTCCTTCTACTCCTTGATATCTTGTAACTCTTTATTAGTTGGAATCTGCTCTCTTTCCATCAGGGCTCCTATTTGTTTTAATTTCTGGTCACAGATTGAATGGGACAGTTTGACATTCAGGCCTTTCACCAATTTACTTCTGGCATAAACTGACCATTAATGAAGTCAAGAAGACAAATCATGCACACAATAAAGGTCGCTGGTGAAAAAATAAAATTCATTGGTTTTGGCTGCTCTTCTCTTGGTGAAGGGAGAGGTAAGGTTAGAGAATCAAATGTCAAAGCAATGTGTCTCACTTCTAATTTTCATTAGAAGAGTTCTCTAAAAGGTAGACCAGTCATGCATGTTCTCCCTGGCCAGGTCACTGAACCTCTACACTAAGAAAATACTAAATTATGTGCATTTGCTTCATTTTGCTGTTCCAAGGAAAGGCAAGGAGCTACACTATGAACTGAGATAATTGTATGTCTGTGCATAAATTACTCTAGCTTCTGAAACTTTAGCACTTGTGAGCATAACTTTGAAACTATAGTTGCTAGGCTCTTGCTGTTTTTCTCTTTTTCCTTTTTAATCGCCAGGATGCTGAAGTGTGCACTCAGGACCAAATTCTGCAGACTTTCTCCAGTCCAGCAGAATTGTAGCCTGTATGCATTAACTTCAGGTGTATGACAACCGATTTTCATCTCTCCCTTTAATTTTCTCCAGGGGAAATGTGACATTTTTTCAATTGTGGTTTTCATGTTCCTTGCTGTCCTGCTCTCGTCCCCTGAACACACTTCAGTTTGTCAAACACTTTTAAAATATACCCCAAATGAAACACTACATTCCAGATCAAGCCTATCTGTGTAGACTAGAAGCAAAGATGACCAAATAGAACCTGTTGTACTTTTCACATCTCATGTGATAATATGATTCACTGGAAAGGATAATAATAAAGAGGAAGGCTGCACTACAGATAGTTGATTCAGTTAAGGAAGCTGCTGCTGTCCTATCTTTGCAAGACACAGGGCTGCTGAAGGTCTGTTCAGAGGGCTGCCATAAATCAAAGCTGACGGTGGTAAATACCAAATATTTTAACAAAAACTTGAATGTTTGTATTCTGCCAATGAACTCAAGTCAGTGTATCATATGTTTGCCTTCTAAAAAACAACCACTACTCTCTGAGGTAGGCCAGGCAGTGTGAGTGACTGACCCACAGTTACAAGGTGATTTTTTAATGTGCTGATGGGGGCTAGAACCTGGATCTCCCCCCCCCCCCGGTCCAACATCTGGATCCAAACAGCACTCCTCTACCTTGACAGCTGTTGCAACTGGGTCTCCTTGGAGCATTAACCATCACACATAAGAATCTCTTGCCCTTTAATGAGAAAAGTGATCATCTCACCCACCTGCCCAGCAGCTGCTTTTCTTTTACGCAACAAGCAGGTTGCTAACCAATATAGCCATAAGCAATAATAATAATAAATAGTCCACATACAAAAGAAAAGGGCAGAGCTGATGGGAGAAGAGAGGTCAACCAAGGCAACAGGTGGAGCCAATCCTTGTAAGGGAGGTTTTGGCAGGCGGCTGGGTAAACAGTTCTCTCGTTCCAATTTGTACAGAACAAGTCAGGCAATATATTACATAAAAAATTGGACCAGCTGCTGTTGACTTGTGATAATGAACTCTAAACCTGTACAACACTTTTCAGCATGAGGATGAACATTTTTGTTACATTGCCACTGAATGCAGTCTTTAATCATTGACCACTCATGATGTCCAAGTTGGTTGTGCAGTAAAACACATGTAAGGTTTAAATATTAATTTTGGAGGAGTTGTAGTTGTGTGCCTTCAAGTAATTGATGACTTCTGGCAAGCCGGACAGGGTTTTATTGTCAAGAGTTTTTCAGAGAGGGTTTGCCAACATTCCCTTCCTCTGAGGCTGAGAGAATGTGACTTGATTGAGGGTACCCAGTGGGTTTCCACTGCTGTGCAGGGATTCAAACCCTGCTCTCTCAGAATCCTGGTCTAACACTAAAACCATGCAGGCTCTTCAAATTAACCATCCAATATGTTAAACTTGTTTTGGGGGTAAAATTAAGCAGCTTGGATAGCTTGTTCTTTATGTATTTCTATCCCACTTTCCCCCAAATTTGGGACTCAAAGCAGCTTACAACAAATTAAAACACTATGAAAAATCCTCAAGAGACAACAGTTAAAAGGAAATTAAAACAATAAAAATATAACTACTGTAGATTATAACATATCATTAAACACATCACACATACATCAGCACAACAAATAGCAAGATCCAGTGCATTATTTAGGTTGGATTAGCCATAAATAGTCAATCATCAAATACTTCTCAGAATAGAAAAGTCTTTGAGAAAAGAAAGTAGGGAGGGTGCCAGCCTTAACTTCCTAACTCCCACCTCTCCATCACTCCCAAAGTATTTGTCAGTCTCTTTATAAATGACTTGGATGAAGGAATAAAGGGTTTGCTTATCACAGGTACAAATGACACCAGACAAGTAACTATTCTCTCTCTCTCTCTCTGTGTGTGTG
The DNA here is from genome assembly GCA_026167975.1 of Phrynosoma blainvillii. Lineage (NCBI taxonomy): Eukaryota > Metazoa > Chordata > Lepidosauria > Squamata > Phrynosomatidae > Phrynosoma > Phrynosoma blainvillii. The sequence goes on from JANUYF010000008.1 coordinate 4,179,855, forward strand.
TATGTAAAGTGTGTGTGTGTGTGTGTGTATATATATATATATATATATATATATATATGCGCACACACACACACTGCATCCTTTCCCAGTTGCATATATATATATATATATATATATATATATATATATACACATACATATACATATACACACCCCGGTATATGCAAACTGCATCATTTCCCAGTTGCTAAACCCTAACTTCTGAACTGCTTCTGCATCCTTTCCCAGTTGCAAAACCCCATCTTCTCCTGAACTGCTTCTTTTTCAGCTATTGCAAACCACTCCAACATGCAATCTCTAGTCTAGTCTTTTCCCCTTTCTAACTGGAAATGCTGCAGGCAGGGAAATGCAAAAGGAGATTGGAGGAAAAGATAAACCATGTATATACCCAATCCCTATTCTCTATATATCTCTATATGCAGGTGCACATTCAATCTCTATTCTTTATATATAGAGGTATATGTTCAATCTATTCTCTCTCTCTCTCCATTTATATATATATATAACTATTCTCTCTCTCTCTCCATTTATATATATATATATATATATATATATATATATATATATATATATAAAATCAGCATTGGGACTTTTGGAGCTGGGGGGGGGGCTTGAGTGTGGATCCCCTTACCCATCCTTACAGAGGTAAGGAAACTATACCTCCCACCTCTTCTGTAGGGAGCAGGTGACATCACTTCCTCCCCAGCCTGCCTCCTATTTAAAATCCTGCCCCCTCCTCCTTTGCCACTGCCTCAGATGCACCTCTGATCAGCTTCATTCAGACACACAAAGAAGTCCTTCAGCATCCAAGGACGCAGTGCCTCCTCCTCCTCCTCCTGATCTACATTTGCTTCCCATCCCTTGCTTTTTCCATCCCTCTGATCTGATCCCAAACCTTCTGCTCTCTTGAAAGAAAAAGGGAAAAAAACTGCAGCTTTCCAGGACTGAAGAGAAGTCATGCTTTTGGAGGGTCTCCCCTTCCTCCTTCTGTTCCTCTGCCCAGGTGAGTCTACCTGGGATAGGAAGTTATATGGGGAATGGAGGTCTTTTTTTTTAATGGGCTAAGCCAGAAAAGTAGCTTATTTTCTCATCTACCAGCCAATCTATCTTCTCCAAATTCCTTAGGGAAAGAAAATCCCTTTTATAGTTTAATTCTCAACTTTCTCTCTCCCCCCCCCCCCTTATTTTTTGTTGTAGTTTATTCCTAAGTAACTTAATCCTTAAAACTATTAGCTCCCAAATAGGCATCTCTCCCTTTTCTTGGCTTTAAAGGTAGAAACCAGCTTGAATATTTCCTTTTTGGGGAGTGTATTAAATGGGATTCTTTTCCACCCTTGTTAATATGAATCAAGACTCTTTCTCTGGCTTTTGGGAGCCATCTGGAGTCTTTATTTCTTTCTTTAGATGGATTCAGATGTCTCACTTTACTAAAAATCTTTTCTCGAGGTTTCCGGTGTGTTATGGTTGGGTTGTTCTTTTTCTTAGTAGAAGAAATTCTGCATCTTCTAACAGTGAGATGCAATTGAGTATATGTTGCAATTAATTATATAGCTGCTTTGAGTCCCTATGTTGGGAGAAAGGCAGGAGATTAATAATAATAATAATAATAATAATAATAATAATAATAATAATAATAATAATAATACTGCATTGCTTTCCTATACTGGGAGTGTGGCTGTGGTGGCTAGGGATGATGGGGCTTGCAGTAAGGCATATCTGGAGGGCTGGAGTAGACTTTTGCACATAATTTCTAACCATTGATTGAAAGATAGATAGCTTTTTAATGTTTATATTGCACAGTGTATTTTATGATCATTTCCACCACTTTCTGTTTATGTTTTAATGATTCTCCTGATGATTTTAAACCATTCCCTTTTAAGACTGTGAGCCCCTTCCTTCCATTCCCCCCAATATTTTCTACCTTGTCTCCCTTCCAAAAAAAGAATAGAAAAGATAGGAGAGAGAAACTCATCCACCCCTCTCTTTGTTCCTTTGATGTGATGGGACTCTTGCAAATTCCCTTGAGATATTGTCTCAATATTATTTGTTAGGATAGGAACAAACTGCGGTTTGTTGAATGTTTTTCCTGCAACTACACACACACACACACACGCACACATATATATATACACATATATACACACACACACACTTTCTAGCTCTTGTCTTTCTCCCTGGAGGACAGACTCATGCCTTGAAAATGCAACTTAAAGTGGTGATCCCAAGAACTTGGACTGAATTCCAACCTTCTAAGCATTTCAGTACCTTGGACAGCAATGCCTCAATTTCTTTTTATTTTTGCTCCTGTGGCCAGGATCCATTAAGAGTTCTTTGAGCCCCTCAAAACTTGCTCTTCCATCAGGGGAGCACTATGGGACCACCGCCCATTGCTGAAAAGGAGGGGGTAATCTTCATTAAAGTGCTGTAATTCCCGTCATCCCCAGCCGCTGTGGCTAGGGAGGATGGGGCTTGTGATCTGACATATCCAGAAGGGCTCTGGGTTAGGGGAAAGTTTTAACTCAGTAATTCCCAAACTCTTAACCTTCCTGATGTTTTGGACTTCAGCTCTCAGAGTCTCAGACCGTTAGTCAAGATGGCTGAGAGCTGAGGTCCAAAACATCTGGAAGGCCAGGGTTTGGGACTCACTGCTTTAGCTCATGATTTCTCCAAAAATGGAGAACTGCATCCCCAGAATCGCTCCATGGGGTACAATTCTATATAAAGGTTATAGTGCAGAGAGACTTTTTCTTTAACCCAAAATAGCCTTTGGGGGAAAACCCTAGCACTGAATTATTATTATTTAAAAATAATAATAATATCCTTCTCAATAAATAATCCTTTAATCCTTGAATTGCAGGTTCCCAACATTAGCTATCCTAGCCATTCACATATTTAAAAGCTTCCTATGGTGGGAAAGGGTTTCTGTTGGACCCACTGAAGTGCAAAGGTCCCTTTGAGGATGCAAAACAAGCTGCCTTGTATTTTGGATCCTGAACAAAAAGTACATCAGAATTGTGTGTTAATCTTTCTGTCCTTAAGATATCTAGAATTGCATTTCAATTGAGCCATAAAGTTACTGGGTTTGAGGGGGGGGGGAGGCATTGCTCATGTTAGGATGAGCAAGAAAAGCTTTTTGGAAGTGATGTATCCTCTCTGCATACATTTTGTAGCCTTTATTGCAGTGTGTGTGTGTGTGTGTGTGTGTGTATATATATATATATATATATATATATATATATATATATATGAGAACCCTCAACCCAATAGGTTGACATGCACCATGTGCTGCATTGTATAACCCAATCGTTCCTAGACAGAAAAGAATGTGGGCTTTTAAAATCCCCACTCACTATATAAAAAGCACTGCATACTTTTTACAATGGCTATTCTTAACTCTGTATTTTTGGAAGGACTCTGCTGTTCTGACACTGTTGTTTGCTGAGGCCAAGGAGACACTTGGGCCATTTCTCTCTAGTCATAAATTTCATTTTCAATCACATTCCCCTTTTCTCTGGAGCCTTTTTGGCCATTAAGAGACAGCTGGTGTCATGTTTCTCCAGCAGGTTTCCTTTGACAGAGGGGCTTTGGTCTATGACGGGCCTCAGATGGAGGGACATGTCTGGAAATGGGAGCCCCCCTCTCTGATCCAATCTGCTTGGGACCCCAGGGAGGGTCGCTTTCCTTCCCTTTGTGGCTTGGTTTGGCTTTTGGGAGCCACCTGGAGACTTTATTTACTTATTTACTTATTCCAGTACAGAGATCTTTCTGCAGAGCCGCTGTGTCCTCTGCCTGGCACAGCAAAGTTGCACTCTAGATTTGGAATTGAAATTTCTGCCTGGTGACGATTCTTGAGATTTCTTGAGATTTCCCTTTATCAAGAGCTTGAAAAAGTTAAAACTCCCCTTTTTTTTCATTGCCACATTCACAGAATTCCTCAGCTAGCATGGCCAGGCTAAGGGGATTCCAGTCCTTTAAAAAGTTATCCTTAAAAAGGATTAAAAAATGTGATCCTTTAAAAGATAAAATTTCCAAGTGCTGGTTTTCCCCAATTTTTCAACATGGAAGGATATTAAAGGTACACACCACCTGGCAGCACAGCATTTTCATTCCCCTCCTCTGCTTAGAAGGATTCAGATGTCTCACTTTATTTACTGTTTTCCTAGGCTCATAAAGTTGGAAGGGACCACAAGGTCTAACCTTCTACCATACAAGATTGCACAACTGAAGAATTATCACAAAATAGACATCTGACCTCTCTTTAAGAACAGAGGAGAGTCCACTAGCCTATTCCACTGCTTAACAGTTCTTGCCATCAGGAGGTTCTTGCTAATGCTTGGATGGAGTCTCTTTTCTTGCAATTTGAATCTGTTGGTTTGTGTTCTGGTCGCAGGAGAAGCAGAAAACCAGATGGCTCCATCTTTTATGTGACATTTAGGAACATCAGTTGGATTGAGGGGGGGAAATTAGACCCCATAGTCAAGGAGTAAGGATGGAAGCTCAGAGCCCAACAAAAAGTTTTAAGTTTTCTCCCTGGTCCCAGGTTAATACAAAAATGTATAGATTGCAAGACTCCATTTGGCCAAGTTATTCCATCTTCCATGTGGCTCAAAGCAGAAAGAAAGAATCTCGCAGTAGCCCCTTGGATGTGTTGATCTGGGTGATCCAAAGACTCTTTTTGCAGTTGCGCAAAACCTCTGTTCCTTATTTCACTGTTGGTTCCAGGCGTTTCCTGGCTTGTGAGCATGTTGTACAAATAGGTATCTTTCTGGACCAGCCATTGGCAGACAACCTCCTTGTGGAGATGTCCTTGGTTCATTCCAAAAGTGCCAGGTCCAGTTCTCTGTATCAGGATGGGCACAATTCAGGGAGCTGGGGGTTATTTTTCAGGCTTCAGGGCTTTCTATGCTCTGTGACGGCCCTTCGTAATGAAACTGGTATTGACTACAAGGTCCCTTCCAGCACTGAAACAAAACCTCATTGAGATTTGCAAAAATTATCCCTTGCTAAAACAAAGAACGCATGTAGACAACTAGAAAAGAACAATTCCCCCTAGATCCATGATTCTCCCATTTTGAAAAATTTTGGGTTGGTTGTTTGTTTGTTTTTTTTCTCTGCTGAGTTGCAAAAGTAAACTTGAGAAGCTGCATGCAGTTTGTGGGCTATGAAATTCTCACCCTGGTCTACACTGAGCCTTCAACCTGGATCTCTCAGCTATGTAAGACCACAGTTTCTCCCAGCCAGTGGTGATACTGGCCATGCTGTCTGGCAGATAGATTATAAGAGCTGTTAAAAGGGTTGCCAGACAGTAAACAGGAGAGGCTCCTGTACCTTTCATAGCTGTGTAAAAGAGAGAATTTCAGCACATATTGCTTCTCATGCAACCAGGTAACCAGCATCACCTGCTCAAATTCTCTCTTCTACCCAAACAATAAAGGTAGAGGAGCCCTTTCCAGTTTTTGCTCTGGCAACCCTAGCAATATGATAGTCAAGCACATCTGGAGAAAGCTGGATTTGAGAAGGTCACTTCCATCTGTGTTAGATGCTTCAAAGTCTTATTGTTTGAAATTAGATTTTAATGCCAATTTGATTTAATTTATTTTTAAGGGGGGGTGTTAATGCTCGTCATATTGTTTGAGTTTTGTGATTGATTTTACATGTAAGCCGCCCTGATAGCTTTGGCTAAAGGCAGGGTATAAATAAAATTTTATGTTGTTGTTGTTGTTGTTGTTGTTATTATCATCTTCAGTTTAGAAAAAAACAAACCTAGAAATAATGGAGTTTCTCAAGTTTCTGAAAAGTTACTGATGGACTGATGATTTGACTTTCTAAAGGCTTGGTTCATATATAGCCATAGTCTCCTTGCCTCCCAGATGTATTGTTTGGGAATTCTCCAAAAAGTATTACTGGATGCAGAACCAGTGGGGAGGTCTTTCCTTCCCCTCTTTCAAGCTGTAGCTACCACTGCTGTGAACTGAATAAGAATATAGAGACTTATTATTATCTAAACCAATATAAAGAGGAAGCTGAATGATGGACCATAACTGTACTCTTATGCAAGGAGACTGGAGAAGTTAGCTAGGTCTGCTCTGTTCAGCATCCCTCTGCAACACAGAGACTGCCAGAGTCTTTTTCCATTGTTGTTGTTCTGAACCTGGTCTTATGTAATAGTCTTATGCAAGATGAAGGATCAGCTCACCTGAACAATTTAGCACTGGCTTATATTCCTAAGCCATTCGTCTCTTTGTCTCTCCTCTTGCAGATGGAGAGAGGAGGGCTAAATCATCCCCTCAAGACTGCTTAAACCCCTAATCTTCCATCTTCTAGGTCTTGAGCCCAACTTTATTCCTCAACCTACAGCATGGATCAACTCATGTTTGTTGCACCAGGAAGGGTAGCAATGCATTTAGCTAACAAAAAGTGGAAGCAGAGGTTGGAGGCTGGGACGGCTTTTGTACTTCGAACACAAGGACAAAGTGGGACAAAGAGGCAAAGTGGGAGGAGGAGAGAGGAACCGGGACATTTTAGAAGCAGCTGAAAAAAGTGGGATTGAGGATTAATCTGGACTGTCCATGCCAAATCGAGATAGTGGGAGATTATGCTGCCATGTGTCCCCTCCAGCCTAGCTCTTGGCATGTTGGACCATGTGAAAGGGTCTCTGCTGATGATCTTCGATTGCCCACCATTGCATACCCTCACTATCAGAGATGGTTAGGATGCAAAGCTGGGGCAACGAACCAATGAGCCAAGGAAGAGGCATCTTGGTTTTACATGCAAAGGGCCAGTTTTAACACCTGCCCAGCTACTCACCTGGTGCCAGCTGTGCCAGGGGTTGTGGCAGGCCACCCAGCATGCATCAAGAGAAAGTCAATTGTCCTAGGAACCTTCCATGTTCTATAAATGGCTTTCTCCCACCTATGCATCCACCCTTCTAGGCTAAAGCTAGTGGGACTTACTATTCATCAGATGGTTTGGAAACCACTGTGTGAGTTGCCAGCCTGTTTGCTGGGGCATTCCTCAGCCCTGGCAAGAGGGAAGTGATCAACATCTGATGGCAAGTGAGTAAGAAAGTGGACCTGGTGAACAAGTAAGCCATCATTTATCTGTGAAAGACACCAAGCTGTCAAGGGCCTGTGGAAGAAGGAGGCTTCTGGGGAGACAATGTTTTGGGAAAGAACCCTAGACCTCCATCCTCAAGTAAAGCATTTGCATTCCCTCTCCAACATTGCACAGATGACAACTGAGATGCTTGCTAATAATAAGGAAAAGTCTCTGCTTATATCAGACTTGTAGTAGAGGCTTTCTAATACAATGGTTTTTAAATTCAGCATGTGTCTTAGCTTACCATGCCGAAGCTGACCATGCCAACCGAATCTTAAATGTTGGCCTGCAAGTTCCAAGAGGCTCACATCTCTAAGCAATATCCATTCCTTCAGCTATGCAAAACAACCAGCCTTGTAATACAAAAGATACCAATGATCCAAAAACATACTGCAGAAATAATCCAGTTTGAGACTGCTTTAATTGCCCTGGCTCGATGCTATGGAATTCTGGGAACTGTGGTTTTCTGAGGCATTTAGCCTTATCTGTCAGAGAGCACTGGTGCCATACGAAACAACAATTCCCAGGATTCCCTAGCACTGGGCCAAGTGGTCTCAGACTGGATTATTTCTGCAGTGTGTTTTGGACCAATGTTATCAAAGCTGTAGAAACGAAGGGAGTTGAGTATATTTAGCTTGGCAAAGAAGTGACTGAGAGATGAAATGAGGGCTGTTTTTAAATATCTGGAGGGATGTCATGTAAAAGATGGAGCCAGCTTATATTCTGCTGTTGCAAAGACTAGAACCAATCGATTCAAAATACAAGATGCCAGCTAAGCATTAGGAAGAACTTAAGAGTTGCTTCACAATGCAATAGAATGCCTTGGTAGAAAGTGGACCCTTCCTTTTTTTGGAGGTCTTTAAACAGAGATGGAGTGGACATCTTTCAGGAATGCTATACTTGTATATTCCTGCAGAACAAGGGGTTGGATTAGATGGTCTTTGAGGCCCCTTCCAACTGTAGGATTCTATGATTCTAAGATGCACCTGCTATATTTCTGTATTTTTTGCCTGCTGCTAGAAAGCACTGAAGCGATTTCCCCGAGACGAACGCAAAGATGCCAACTCCTTTTCTTCAAGAAATTCTGTTTGCAGAACGCCTAAACACGAAGGTGTTCCAATTTAACAGATTTAATCCTTGTTTTTCCCAGCCCCCGGAGCTGCAAAACAGCCGCTCGAGCTTCCTTTGAAAAACAATTAGGAACATGCTGTCTCAGGATTAACTGTGCAATGCGCCTTCTGGGCACCCTGCGTGAGCTTTTTAAGCTTCTCCTATTGAACAGCTGTCTCCCATACAATTTTAATAAGCCAGGTTTTGGTAGAATTTAAAAGAGGGAGGGAATGTACAGGAACACCTGGACAGGTAAGGATATTGTCAAATTCTCTGCTATTATCCCACTCCTGGAGAGAATATAAAGGCCTTTCATCCTGCCAAATGCAAGCCTAGGCTCCTGGGGAGGTACTGCTTTTTTCCTTTAGATTGCAAGCGCCCTGGGGCAGAGATCATTCTTTTTTTGGTTACATTATTCTGTCAAATGGCCTCCCCACTTACGGTGCTATATGTATAATAATAAATCTTTTGTTGTTTTTTATTTGCCATCGCGTTGACTTTGCCATATGGCAACTGAATGAGAGACCTCCAAGGGATGCTCGGGTCTTGCAAACTCAGGACAACTTCCTCAACTGAATAATAATAATAATAATAATAATAATAATAATAATAATAATAATAAAAAATATCCCACCTCTCTATCAGGGTGGCTTACACCTGTAATGAAGTCTCCCTCTTTTTCTCCTGTCTTCCATTTTATTGAATGTTATTATCTGTTCCAAGAAGTCATGTTTCCTTGTGGTTTGTCCAAAGTTTGATCACCTCCATTTAGCCTTTTTTAGCAGTTTATGGCATCTGGAGAACTCTTCTCTACATTGTATGAGGGGTGGACTGGAGATATTGAAAGCTGTGGGGTATGCTTTGCAAAGGGATGCAAGGACCAGATGCAAGGAGGAAAATGGCTCCTGTACCTCATTGGTGTAGTGGTTTGAGTGTTGGACTATGACTCTGAGGTGGTTTGCCTTTGCCTTCCTCTGAGGCTGAGAGAGTGTGACTTGCCCAAGCTCACCAAGTGGGTTTCCATGACTGAGCGGACATTTGAACCTTGGTCCCCCACAGTCATAGACCACTGAAACCATGATGTTACACTGGATCTCTGGTGTCCCTGCTTGAACCAGAGAGTGTGACCCCACTGCAGAATTAAAGCAGTTTGACACCACTTTTTAACTGCCATGACTCTGTCCTGCAGAATCCTGGGGTTTGTAGTTTGGTGAGGTATTCAGGCTGGTTTGTCAGAGAACTCTGATGGCTCACTAAGCTACACATCCCAAAATTATGTAGGATAGTTAAAGTGGTGTCAAACTGCTTTAATTCTTCAGTGTGGATGCCCCCAAAGAGACCCAGGTTGAGGTGTCCCATCTCTGCTTCCGGCTTCATGGCCATGGGCAAAGTGACAGTCTCTCTTGTTGACATTGTATAGATGAGAAAACGGAGGCCCATTGTGACCGCAAAATGGTCGTAAGTGAGAAAAGCACAGCCCTCTGGATATGATGGTCAACATCTCCCATCATCCCTAGGCTACATAGCCAATGGTGAAGACTGTTGGGATTTGCACCCCTGAGATCTCATGTCAAGACAATGGCTTACCCTTTGGTACTACAAAGATCTTTTAAAAAATATATTCATCTTTCCTTTTCAGCCTTGGCGCTGCCACTAACTACTCAGCTGTCAGAAGAAAATGAAAAGGTAAGAATGGCAAAATGGGAGGAAGATGAACATGGAATGGGTGTCTCATCTATCTCACAATTGAAAGAGACAGGAAAGCTAAATTGGAATATTTCATTAAAGAAATCCAAGATATAATGATCCCCATTACAGACTTTACCAAGCTGGTGGCCTCCAGGGAGACGGACTACAGCTCCCATCTCCTTTGGCCATTGCTAGCTGGGGGGTGATGGGTTTGTAGTCCAACAAGTCTGGAGCAAACTGGAGAAGAGTTTGAAATTAACAGAGGAGGGATAGAATTGAGGAGACAAGATGCCTGGGAAGAATAAAACATCATCTGTACATGTGTAGATTAAATAGCGTGAGACCATCTATATTTTAGTCTAGGGTATAATCCACACTGCAGAAATAATGCAGTTTGACACCTCTTTAATCACCATGGCTGAATGCTATGGAATGCTGGGATTTGTAGTTTTGTCATCTATTTAGCCTTCTCTGTCACAGAGCTCTGGTGCCACAATAAACTACAAACCCCAGGATTGCATAGCATGGAGTCATGACACTTAAAGCAATGTCAAACTGCATTAATTCTCCAGTGCAGATTAGACTTTAATGAGAGGGGGCTAATGGTATAAGAAAGGCATGTGGGTTACAATTATAATTATAGAGTTTGAGAGATGCTAAGCTTAGCAGGTCTTTCTGGGCCAGGCAGAAATTCAACAGGATAAATGTTCTCCGTGGATGTTTTGCTGAATTGCTATCTGCAGTAGAGCTATGAAAGGCAAAGGAACTTTTCTTTTTGGAGAAGTGATGGAAAGCTTGGACAGAATCAAGAAAGATGAGAGAGAGGGGTGGTCTCCCATTCTGTAGCCATGTGTGAGTATGGGAAGAGGAGCCAGTGATTTCTGAAGCCATCTTTCGATCCGCCAAGAGATGACCACTTCTCTTTTAATGTCCTTGACCAGGTTACTAAATGCATCACTGAGATCCTGGCAGACACTCTCTCCAGACCTAGTCCGATCCCTGCGACCGGCGAATGCATGAAGATACTTAGGGAAGGTAAGTGGATATTGCTGCCCTTTGCAAAGCAGGTCTCTGTGTCATTGCCCAAATTCTCCACTTTTGGAGCAGCGAGGTGGCAATGCAAGGTTCAATCTTCCCAGATTCTAGTCTGTAGAGGATGCACATCCCTTTCAAAGAAGGGTGGGTAATTATGGTCCTCCCCATTTATTTGGATTGCAGTTCCCATAATGCACAGAGTATGTTGGAGGTCATGTGTGGCCATTATGACTAGTGCTATGGGGTCATTAGCATCATCCTCCATGAATTGCTGTAATCCTTTTAAAAGATAGCTACAGCTTGTAGTGAGCCAGTGTGCTGTAGTCGTTTGGGTGCTGGAGTAGGATTCTGGGGGATCCGCGTTCGAATCCCTGTGCAGCCCTGGAGACTCAGTGTGACTTCCAGTGAGTCTCCAGGGCTGCACAGGGATTCGAACCCAGATCCCCCGGAATGCTACTCCAGCACCCAAACGACTACAGCACACTGGCTCACTACAAGCTGTAGCTATCTTTTAGCCTCAAAGGATGGCAGTGACATACCTCCTCTGAAGAAATTTGCCAAGAAAGACCAGTGATACCTTAGGGTTGCCATAAGTAAAAAAAAAAATGTTACTTCAAGGCACACTGCAACAACAAAAATAGCTTGTAGAGAGCCAGTGTGCTGTAGTAGTAGTTTGCGTATTGGAGTAGGACTCTGGGGGACCAAGGTTCGAATCCCTGTTCAGCCCAGGAAACTCACTGGGTGATCCTGGACAGGTCACACTCTCTTGGCCTCAGAGGAAGGCAATAGCAAACCTTCTTGTCTAGAAAACCCTAGGAGACTGGGGTGCCATAAATCAGAGTCAAATGTGAAGGCGCATAACAGCAAACATCCTGTGTTATTGAATTGAAGGCTGTAAATTAAAGAATGGATCATTACCTATCAGGGATGGTATAATAATGACAAAGTAGACCTAAGTCTATGAATACTTATGCTACAATTTCTTTTGCTCAATTCCTCTCAAAGGTGCTACAAGATCCCTTTACATACCAATATTCAGACTAACATGGTCATGTCTCTGAGCCTGCCAAGGTTTGAAGTCAAGCGTTTTTTGGGGGGAGGAGATTGAAAATGGTCCCTGGTCACACACTTTTGAGATGTCCAACCCTGGTTTATGTGATAATTTCCGCTGGGGGGAGAATTATTTGCACTACCAGAAAATTGCTGTAACTCTTGGACTTGCTGCAAGTGTCTTGAGCTTGGTCTTTCTGCTTGAATCCAAATCCCAGGTGATGTAGGCTGTGTGTGATATGTGTGATACATGCCTGTGATATGTGTGATATACATGCCTGTGTGCATTATGCATCCACAACTGTGGTTGTGTGTGGGATGCTTACAGTGTGTCCATTTCAGATGAAAGAGTCCTGGCTATGCTCCATCACCAGCATCTCCTGACCGAACTGGAAGAGCTCGCACATCAAGGTAAACTTTGGTTTTTCTGAAATGCAATGAGAATTTCAAATGTTGGCTTGGCCATGTAAACCCACTGGGTGACCTTGGGCAAGTCACACTCTCTCAGCCTCAGGGGATGGCAATGGCAAACCCCCTCTGAAGAAACTTGCCAAGAAAACTCCATGAAAGGTTTACCTTAGGGCCATCCTAAATTGGAAATGACTTGAAGGCACACAACAATGAGCTGAAAATGGTATGCCTTCCCGCCATCATCCGTGGTTAATCCTCTGCCACCCCACTTTCTCAGCGGCTTTCAAAATGTCCCCATTTCTCTCTCCTCTTTCCCCCTTTCACTTTGTTCTTGATTTACTTCATTTGCGGTAAACTGAGTTCAAAATGCTGAAGTAATTTGTCCTAATACAGAGATAGTGATGCCAAAGCAAGGTTGTCAAAAACGTCTCCCAGCAAAAAGGGTGAATGTTCTCAGAATATTTTTCTCTCCTGTGGAAGTGTTTGCCTGGCTCTGCCAAGCACCATGAACTCTCCTTTTTCTCCTCTCAGTCACTATCTCTCTCTCATTCTTCAGAGAATGTAAAGCATCGCCTGGGCCATGAAAGAAGCCATGATGATTGGGAAGGAGAAGAGGATGAGCAAGAAGATGTGAAGAAGAGGGACAAGAAGCAAACTCTGGAGAAAGAAGCTGATTCTGAGAAGATGAGAGAGCAAAAAGAGGAAAGGAAGGAAGAGGAGCAGGAGATGAAGGAATACGAGAAGACAGAAAAAACCAAAGAGAAGGTGAAGGAAGAGAAGGTTTCCGAAGGAGAGGACCATCATAAAGCTCTGGAGGAGCAAGTCAAGGAGTTGATGGAGGAGGAAGAGGAGGAGAAGGAGGAAGAGGAGGAGGAGGAAGCGAGGAAGAAGAAGAAGAAGAAGAGAAGCTCTTCAGAGACATGGTCTTCTAAGGAGTATTTTGGCCACATCAAGAAGAGAGGTCCAGGTCAGCCAAAGATCAGGGAGGTGATGCTTGAAGAAAATCAAGATGACAGGAAGAGGAACGGATTGATCAAGAGACGCTTTAAAGTGGAGGAGGAAGAGGAAGAGGACAGCTCCGAAGAGAAACCAAAGAGATACCTCCACAGAGGATTTAATGAAGGCCGTCACCATGAAGACTGGGAGGACGAGGAGGAAGAAGAGGAGGCGAAGAAGAGGCCTTCTCCGGTTAAGAGAGTGGCCGAGAAGGCCAGCGATGAGGAGACGGCTCAGTTCGAAGAGGAAGAGAAAGGCCTGAAGGTCTCCAAATCCCAGATCCACCTCCATGGAGGATGGAAACCCTGGCAAAAGGAAGAGCAAGAGGGAGAAGTAGGTGAATTGAGGCATGGACACCACCATAAGCGATCTGGTTTGGACCTGAAGAAGAGACATGAGAAAGATGCCATTTACTTGAAGGGGAGACATCACGGCTACGATGGGGAGGAAGACCAAAGGGAAGCCAGCCCTGAGGAGGTCAGTAGCCATACTCCAGGATTTTGCATGCTGTGGTCAGGTGTTTTTAAGATTTGACTTCCATGTCAGTGAGGTTCCTGAAGTTTTCCAAAGACAGGAGGAAAAAAGGACACACTCAGCTTTGGACAGGAGGGACTATTCCAAAGACGCTTATGCTAACTTATTGAGAAAGAGCACCATTTCCCCTGAAACATTAACAAAAGTGTCGGGACTCTCCTTTTTTTGTGAGGTCTTTATAAACAGATATTGGGTGGGCATCTTTTCAGGTGTGCTGTACTTGGGTATTCTTCCACAATGGTAAAGATCCAGGTTTCTAAATCAAGATAAAAACATTTTTATGCCGCCAGGCTTTCTCACACTGGCATGGGTGCTGGATAAGGTTGTGTAAGAGTTTTATCAAGAGTTATTGCATTTTAATATGTATGTATTCCCGATGTTTCTCCTGCAACTGTGGCTGGCATCTTCAGAGGGAATACATTTTTCCAGAATGCAGCCACACAGCCCGAAAAACCCACAGAAAACTATGGATGCCGGCCATGAAAGCCCTTGACTTAACATTATTTTATTTATTTATATCTCGCTTTCCTCCCAGTATAGGGACATCATCATCATCATGATCATCATCCCTTTTTTTGCCAGCTTAGCTAATGAGGCTCTCTCTTCTCTTGCAACCTCTCTCCTTTTAGGAACTGAAGAAGCTGGAAGAGATCGAGCAAGAGCTGAAAAGAGCTGTTGAGAAACTTGAGGCACTCAAGAGAGGATAGTCTCCATCCGCTGTTTTGGGGAGCTGGGTAGGGCTGTGAAATGGATAATCTTCTTCCCAGTCCTTTCCCTCTTCCTTCCACACATGAAATCTTTGAAAATATAACCTCTCTCTCTCTCTCTGTCTCTCTCTGTCTCTTCAGCTTGGCTTTGGACTGTTAAAGGAGCTTTCCCTTGCTTCCAAAGACCCAGATCCCAAAAATCATGACCCGCCTACCCCCAACCCCATCTTCACCTAAGGGCAAAAGTACTTGGACTCCTACTTGCTTGCTGTGTAAAATGTTGTCACTTGGCTAAAGGGACTGTTACTGGTCTCACATTTGCACTTTGCTCAGGGCAACTGCTCACCGGGACCTGCTTTGCTATTTACAGGATACTGAGCGTATCCTAAATATTCTTGTTTTCACCTCTATAAACTCAATCCTAGGTTGCACAGCCCTTCTACACAACGTCAAAAGGAGGAGGGTGGGGAACCTTTAATCCTTCAAATACTTTGGACCACAACTCATACAAGAGCTAACATGATGTAGTGGCTTGAGTGTTGTACTGGGAGACCAGGGTTTGAATTCTTGTTCAGCCACTGGGCGACCTTGGGCAAGTCCCACTCTCTCAGCCTCATGGGAAGGCAAGGTCCAACCTCCTCTGCACAAACCTTGCCAAGAAAGGTGATAGGTTTGCCGTTGTTGTTGTTCTGTGCCTTCAAGTTTTTTCTGAGTTATGGTGACACTAAGGTGAACCTATCACAGGGTTTTCTTGGCATGTTTTTCCAAAGGGGGTTTGCCATCCTCTGAGACTGAGAGAGTGTGACTTGTCCAAGGCCATCCAGTGGGTTTCATGGCCGAGGTTGGAATTGAATCCTGGTCTCCAGAGTTGTAGTCCAACACTCAAACCACTATGCCACGCTGGCTCTCAAACCTCTCTAAGATTTGCCTTAGGGTCACCATAAACAGGAAAAGGCTTGAAGGCACACGACGGCAAATCTATCACATTTTTCCCCAGGGGCTGAGAGTGTGTGACCTGCCTAAAGTCACCCAGTGGGTTTCCATGGCCAAGCAGGGAATCGAACCCTGATTTCCAACCACAGAGCTACTATCTATAGCATTTGCTTAGGAAAATACTGTTAAGATCAAATATTCCCCTATATGTATGCAACAATTTACACTCCAGGTTTAAAGCAGGGCCTTTTTAAAAGTATACAAAAAAGCACTCCCTCCCAATAATGTCTTAGCTCCTTGTATTTTTTACTCAGTTTTACCAAGGTCTGGGAGAAGCTACTGCTGTGCCAGTAATCCTCCAATCCTTCCTGACCCCTATTTCCTATCTACTGCTTTGACTGTTCGGACTGAAATCTTCCTGTCTGGTATCATTGTAAAGGTGGAACAATTTTGGGAAGCTGCCTGTGCAGTTATGGGGATTTGGGGTTAGCTTACCTGTGTGGGTGTGTTCTGTTTGGATTTCTGCCACAGACGCCGGGTTTGCTTTATTCTCTGGTATGGAGTCAACTTATTAAACTGATGTTACAAAAAATAATAACTGGTGTGAAAACTGGACTTGCCTTGTGTCCATGTGTGTTGGTTTCAGACTTTTAAAAGCTGTATCATATACCTTCTTTGGTTGCACCTTCACTGAATAACACTGTTTGACACCACTTTAACTGGCATGGCTCCATTTTGTGGAATCCTGGGATTTGTAGTTTGTTGTGGTACCAGAGTTCTGACAAAGCTATATATCTCACCCAATTACAAATCCCACAAATTCGTAGCATTAAGCCATGGCAGTTAACGTGGTGTCAAAGTGCATTATTTTTGAAGTCCAGATGCAGCTTTTGTTTTATGAATTCAGTGTAACTCCTTGACTGAAATGAGACTGAACACAATAAACAGGATGGGTTTTTTGAAGTAAAAAAAGGTAGCTTACCGAGGCCACCTGGGATTTTGAGGGAAGAGATTCCTCCAAGCAAGATGCAGCTGCTCTCTAAAATCTCTACCTGTACATTGCAGATGTTTATACTTACTGCATTTATGTACTTTTTCAGGCATATTCCCTTACAGCCAGGAGCCTAGAAGATAGCCACATAGGCTCAGCTGCTGTAGATTTACAGGGAAGTAAATCCAATTGATTCAAATGAGATTTACCCCTAAGTACTTATTACACTTGAGCTCCAAGGGCTATTATTGAAGAGCAGCCTTCCTCAACCCAGTGCTGTTCAGATGAGTTAGTGTACTCCCATAAGCCATTCGCTTGCAAGCCAGCCTAAGTATTGCCAATGACTATCATCTCTACCAATGCACAGAACCAAGCCTGCTCACCATCAATAAAATTAGAATGTGTCTTTTTCTGAGAGATCAGTGGTTCTCAGCCACCTCCTTTACCATCACTAGCCCAAACTGCCACCGAATGTTGGCAAGCTGGAGCATGTCTAGAGGAAGGTGATAAAAATGGTGAAAGGTCTGGAAACCATCCCTATGAAGAGCAGCTTAGGGAGCTAAGTGTCTTTAGCTTGGAGAAGGTTAAGGGATGACATGAGAAGCACGTTTAAGTATTTAAAGGGATGTCATATTGAGGGTGCAGCAAGTTTGTTTTCTGCTGCTCCAGAGAATAGGACACGGAGCAATGGATTCAAGCTACAAGTAAAGCAATTCCACCTAAACATTAGGAAGACCTTCCTGATGGTAAGAGCTGTTCAATACTGTAAGACACTGCCTCTGAGAGTGGTGCAGTCTCCTTCTTTGGAGGTTTTTAAAGAGGTTGAATGTTCATCTGTTGGGAGTGCTTTGACTGTGTATTCCTGCATAGCAGAATGGGATTGGAGTGGATAGCCCTTGGGGTCTCTTCCATGATTCCATGAATGCACCTTGCCCTCCACTCTCCTTTTTTTTTCAAAATCAGAAGAGAATAAAGGATTTCATGTTCAAGGGGGGGATTGTGCTGCAGTAGATAACTTCTGGAAGCTTCTGAGGCCATGAATATTTATTAATTACCTTTTTTCCCTACAATGGGACAATTCTGGGAGAGTGCATGTGGCCTGTTCCATTCCTATCCCTGCTGCAGAAGCCCATAAGAGGGCATGAAGAGCAAGAGGGCTCCTTCTCAGCTTACAAAAAATGAATAGTAAGAAGGGAACCTGCTAAGAGTTCACTCTGAGAACTTAGAGAAATGGACCTATCGCCTCAAAGAAGCCCTTCCTGGAAAATGAGATATCAGCACAAATAGGCTGGCAGCCTTGGAATCACCCCATGGAATACTGTACACAGCAATTTAATAGTTTCCCCCATACATATAGATGTAGAGCCTTGTATCAATTTAAAAAAAGACACTCACACAGAAAGGCACAGAGAAATCCACAGCTTTTAATCAGATCTGTTTGGAGAGACCTACATAATACAATAAACACAAAGAGGCAGAGAGACAGAACTGAGTTACAGACATGGAATAAAACAACAAAGTCACAGGAAAACCACACTGTAG
Organism: Phrynosoma blainvillii; assembly: GCA_026167975.1. Lineage (NCBI taxonomy): Eukaryota > Metazoa > Chordata > Lepidosauria > Squamata > Phrynosomatidae > Phrynosoma > Phrynosoma blainvillii. The sequence goes on from JANUYF010000008.1 coordinate 4,197,951, forward strand.
CTTCAAAACAACAAGCCATGGGGAAAAGAGGAACAAACTCCTTGAGATGGGGAGGGGGGAATTTGAAGTTTGCATACGTGTGACAGTTTTTTTCTTTGCTGAATAGGTAGAGGCTGTGTATATATTAGATGAGAAAATGCCTCACCGATACAAAGAGCCCAGTGCATTGTGCAGCTTTAAAAGTCAGCTTATCAAATACTGGCAGAATCCACTCAGCCCCTCTTTCGTGTGGTCCTGTCACCACATGTCAAGCATAGCCCTGCTTAGGCTGAAAGACTACAGCTCCCAGCATTCCTCACCAACAGCTGCTGCAGTCCTCCAGCATCTGCTCTAGGGCAGCCTTCTTAACATGGTGCCTTCCATCTTTGTTCAGGCTCTTATCCACAACCACCATGCAAAGACTACTCTAAGAGACCTCTGTCCTGCCTCCTACCTCAGTCTAAAATCCACCTTCCTGAAACAATCCAAGGCCTACCTAAATGGTGGGTTTGCTGTTGGCGAGATATATTGACCTCTGCCCATCCCATTTCCTTCCTTTTCCATCTTTCAGTTGAGTCTTCCTTTTCGTTGTCTTTGGAGTTGTAGAGTTCACCAGGCTCCATTTGATGGGTGGAGCTGGCGGCCATGAGCAGAGCGGCATGAAAAACCTACATATGTCACCAATGGTGACACAACTTTGTTAACAGGGTAGAGTGAGCTTGGAGTGGCAGCTGGGCTAGTGAATGCACACACTCCGGCAAAACAGAAGCCCCCTCATCCCACCCCTAAAAGAAGAAGTGGAGCTGCTGACTTGCAGTTATTCAAGAAGTCTACAAAATAAAGGCTGGAGGTTTGTCACAGAAGGTATTTTCTCTTCCTAGTTGAGAGGAGCTGGAACTGAGAAGTCTCCCAGGAATTTCATTCAAATGTCCTAGCCTGGCCTCAGAGCAGCTACTGTAGAGCCTGGGGAAAGTTCCCTTTTTTCTTTTGGACTGCAATGGTCATGCTGCCTGGGGAAACTGCAGTCCAAAAAAGTTAACTTTCCCAAAGACTAATCCTCCCAGACTAGGTGGTGGCTCAAAAAAAAGGAGGCGGGGGGGGGGGGAGGCAGACTTTCTAGTTACCTGTCATGAGAAAAACACTCTGCTAGGGCTACTGTGTTCAACCTGAGTGGGGCAGTTTCAGAAATTTTACTTTCTTCCATTATGGAAAACAATAGAAGCTACACCACCTAAACTTTATGCATCATTGAAGCCTTTTATATATGGGGAAATAAACAGAAGCACATCCTGGGAATATCCCATGGGCAGCAGAAACTTCAGGGTGGTCTTTTCACAGTTCCAGTATGGCAATCCTCTTGCCTAATGCCCTCTGGAATTCCCCATTTCAGGGGAGCCAAAGGTACCTATGTTTTAAAGGTGTTTTCCCCATTCTTCCTCCCAGCCTCCCTAAAAGTAGCTCATCTAGCTTTGGTAGTTATTAAGTATAGGAGGGGTGGGGAGACTGTGGTCCTGCAGGACACCATCTCCCATAAGGCTTAGCCATCACAGCCACTACTTAGGAATGCTCGCAGCTGTATCCCAAGAACAACTGGAGGGCTAAAAGATCCCCATTCTTGACATATAAAAAAGGAAGGGGAAGATGCAGTGGCATGAATCTAAAAGGAGAATACACACAGGGAAAGCAGGGGATGGAGAGAAACAGTATATCCAGAAGGAGGTAGAAAGCCAGAAAAGCATCTACAGAGCTAGACTCAGCCCTGGGCTCTCACTAGCTCTTCTTTGAAAGAACTGCTCTTGACAGTGGTTTTATTTCTAGCAGACAGGAGAAAGAAGACAAAGGAAGGTGATGACCCCTAGCCTTTGAGGAGGGTAACCAGCTGGTTAGTGACATAATGAAAAAGTCTTCATATACTCAGTCACTGCGTGTCACAGATCCCACGGTTGAAGTCCTTCCACAAATTAGTCCTTGTTCCATCAACTGATGGTGATATGGATTTCCCCTCTAGCTGCCATTCCCAACTCCCTGCTTTTAGGGCCCATCTGTTCCCAATCCAAATCCTGTTTAGTTTTAAAAGGCAAGAAATTAACTTTAGAAGTGAGGAGGGTTTTAAAAGCAAACTTCAAGAAATGGAAGAAGGAAGCATGGCAGAGTATACATGTATACTGACCCTGAATTATCCACAATGTGGTCTCAAACACTCAGAGAAAATCTGATATGAATATAACTTTGCCAAAAAACCTGGTAAAAGGTTCCCACATTAGGAATAAACCCTATAAATCCAGAACAATTCACATCCTGGGACTAGGGCTGCATCCGCACTGCAGAAATAATCCAGTCTGACACCACTAACTGCCATGGCTCAATGCTATGGAATACTGGGTACTGCAGTTTGTTGTGGCACCAGAACCTTGCTCTAGAGCCACAACAAACTACAGTTCCCAGAATTCCAGAAGCATTAAGCCACAGCAGTTAAAGTGGTATCAAACTGGATTATTTCTGCAGTGCAGATGTACTCTAGATATGGATGTTCACTGAGACCACATTTAAGACTGAGGCAAGATGCAGTAGGAAGAAATGGGAGCGGGAGGGATCCAGAGAAAAACAAGGGATGCTCATTTCTGAGATGGAAAGGCAGCTTAAGCAGATATACCCCACCTCCCAAAGCATGCTCTTCAGTGCTGGATATCAAACATCAAAACAGACAGAAATCATGAGGACGTGGGAAACCAGACAGAAAAACAAAGCAACCATGGAGGTTACGTCGGAATGGGGCACCAGGATCTGCTAGACATTCGCAGCCTTGCCCTTATAAATAAAACAGATCTAGCTCACAGTGAAGATGCAGTTGCTACAGAAATCACAGCCAGCTGCCACGGGGGGAGGCATGTTTAATGAATCGGAGTCCCAGGGGACAGTCTCCCCCTGAACTGGTCTTTCTAACGCCCACAATTGATGACAATGTCGTCGTACTCCTCCTGGGAAACCAAAAAGTACTGTTAGTCTTACCTCCACAGACTAATGGGGAGAGAGAGAGAGGCTTATGAGCTGAAATTGTACAACATATTATATCCACTACTTTATAATAAAAACAATTAAATCATTTCAATAAATCAATATACAATTGCATAAAACATACAAAAGTTTCAAAGAACATAAATAAAACATACATCCTGTATAAAAGTCTCCCTGATGATGATTATCTGTTAAAAGCTGCTTGAGCAAATATGTCTTTGCCTGCCTGTCACAGGAAAGATAGAGGGCCAAACTAACCTCTTGTGGGAGTTCCAGAGGGTTGGAGCGGTGGTTGATGGTGGCAGAACAGAGTGAAAGTTTCCCCCTGAAGCTCTTAGGGCTCTGGCAGGTTTGTATAGGGAGATATGGTCTTTCAGACAGTCTGGACCTAAGCTATATAGGGCTTTATAAGTCATGACCAGCACTTTCGAGGTGAACACACACACACACACACTACCCTCAGGAACATATTTTCCAAACAGAGGTGTCTCCTCTGGAGATAAAACTCACCTCACTGTTGCTATCCAGGCTCTCCTCTGAGTCCCAGTCAGGCTCCTCTGAGCCAAACGCTCGCAACAGCTGTGGGATTTTTTCATTGGGCCGGTGGATGGCACTGTACATGGGGGTGTAGCCAACATACATGCGTGCCTCAGGGTCAGCTCCAGCACGTAACAGGTACTCTACCACTTCAGGGCTCTGTGACTCTACAGCCAGGTGAAGGGGGGTCCGGCCACAACTCAGCTCCTACCAGCAAGAGAAGAGAAGGTAAGGGAGATGCAGAACATCCTGGTAAGCTCCTAGGCATGACAAACATATGCACACTAAAAGTACAGCTTTGCACTGGATAGTTATACATATCTATTTTATTGGTAACATTACCAAAACTAACCGGTTTGTTGAGATCTGATCCCCCAGAAATCAGCAGACTGACCATGTCCACGTCTTTTCGCAAAACTGCAAGATGCAGGGCCGTGAAGCCTACAGAAAGAGAAAGCAGGCAATTCTTTTGAAACTTAACCCAAATTCCTGACTGAAGAAACAATCCACCTTTTTGTTATTGTTATAAATCCCAAATGAATAACTTCTAGAGATCAAATGTATTTGTGTTAATAATTTAAATCATTCCAATTGCAACATTTAGGGTTTTCTTTCCTGAATTCAAATAAATTACTGATAAAGGATAGAGCAACAGGAACAAAGGCAGATTTAAAAGAAAGATACAGAAGTGGGGGTAGAATAATGTAACACAGAAGTACGTGAAGCTCAGAAGACCTTCACTAGAGGCAGCAAAAGCCCATCTATGCCATCTCCAATTCTCCACTGGATTTCTAGACCTTAAACATTTAGGCCTGAATGTAAGGTTAGTCCTAACTATAGGAGACACAGAGAATCATTAAAACGTACATGAGTGTTGACTAATAAAGTTTTAACTGATTCAGTGAGTCTACTCCAACTATGAGTTACAACTGGCCTTAGAAAACTTGTGCCGATTTTCTTCTCCTCACCCATCCCCCTGTAACCATGAGGATTACAAACATATTTAAACTTCCTCTTGCAAAGACCAACTAACTCAATGTTACATCCAAGAAGACAATGCAAATTATCCCTGAAGGGGAAGGCCCCAGGAAAGATACCATCATAGTTGGTGCAGTCCAGCTGGGCCCGGGAACTGTTCCCCTCACAAGGCCTTTGTCCCATGGCTGGTGCCAGCAGTTGCTGTGCACAACCCCGCTGTCCTTCCCGGCATGCTAAGTGTAGTGCTGTGTGACCTCCTTTCTCCTGCACACAGAGACCAGCTCCTGCTGAGACTAGCTTGCCGACGAAATCAGATGCCCCTAGGATGACTGCGATGTGGAGCGCCGTCTGGGAATAGAGACATAAGTGAAATCTTTAGCCTGATGGTAGTGGCTTTTCAAAGGCTCTCCATCTATGCTTCTAAAATGAATCCAACATCCAGCAATCCAACATCCAGCAGAGAAGGCTTTTCGTAGCAAAGAGCTGAGTAACAGGAACAGAGATAAGAATACAGAAAGCTAACTTAAACCGTCAAACTATTTCTCCATTTACCCCAATACTGACTGGCAGCAGTTCTCCAGAGTTTTTCAAGGAAACAAGTGTCTCCTCCCACCACTTGCTATCTCATCATTTTAACTGGAGATGTCATGTATTGAATCTGGGACCCACTGAAAGCCAAGAACTAACTTTACCACTAGCCAATGGGCCTGCACCTAAAAGATTCTGAATAAAGGACTGACTCAGAAAGTTTCTTATACCATGCCACACTATTTGTCCATCAAGCCCAGGACTGCCTATCCAAACTGGGAAAAGCCCTCCAGGGACTGTTTCACATCAAATGCTACTCAATCCTTTTTAACTGCAAATGTCAAGGACTGATCCTAAGACTTCTGTATGCAAAGCAGATGCTCAACTACTAAGCTATGGTTCCTCCCCAGCAAGCTTTAGCAATGTGTGTGTCTTGTCTCTGTGGGTCAGGCTGCTGTTAAAGGCACAGGAGTTGGGTCTGAGGACAGGGGAGGTGTCAGTTCCAGGGGGAACAGAAACTCTCATTATTTCCTGCACAACTCTGGATCTACTGTTGTTTTCATTTACGCCCCGCTTTTCTCTCAAATAATGGGTGTCAAGGCAACTAACAACATATTTTTAAAAATACAAATAAAAAATGTTGCAAAAGCATTAATAAAAGTATACATATAAGATTTAATAACAATTAAACAGTCTATAAAGTTAAAACATTAAACATTAAAAATATTAAAATTCAATAAAAGATTATGTACAAGCTTTAAAAACAAAATGCACAGCATTAAAACCTGTTTTTAAAAGCCTGACAGCAAAAAATGTTTTGATCTACTGCCAAAAGGAGAGCAAGAACAGAGCCATCCTGGCCTCTCTAGGGAGGGAGTTCAAAAATCTGGGAGCAACCTTTAATCTAGCACATTAAACGGGACTGAGATACAAAACTGGCATCCTATATGTTTTGAGGTACCACACAAACATATTGGCCCTATACAGCTTAAGATCAGAGTATGGGAAGAACCATGTACTCCCCTATAAACTAAACAAACTACTAAGACCTTTTCTAGATACTGTCCTCCAATTACATCTCATATCTAAGATGAAGCAAGTGGCAACTAGAAGGGAGAGGGCCTCTGTAATTGAGAATCCTTCTAAAGAGGTCAGCTCAGTACCTTTCTAGGCCACATATTAAGAAAAACAATTCCTTTAATTGTACCTGTTGCTCTAATTGCTATTGTAACTGGCATCTTATTACTTTTACCTGTTTTTTGCTCCAGTCATTTTTAAAAGAATGTGATTTATGTCCCTTAGTCATTATACTTACTGAAATGTTTTAACCTTGTTTGTCCTGTATGCTACCTCCTAAAAAAATTAATTGAAGATTGAATAGATTCTTTGTAATTAAAAACAAACTGCTGCGTCCTTTTCTGAGTTCTAGAAAGAGACCCTTGTGGTTTCTTCTGTGAAGTTTTGAAGGAAGGAGATGCAAGATTCATACAATATAAAGCAAAGTGTTTCTCAATCCAACCTGTCCAAGGTCATTTTGAATGTCCAGGTAATCCGTCCCTTGGGTGTACTGGAGGATGGAATCCAGAAATGCCTCATGTTCGTGGATGACAGCCAAGTGGAGAGCTCTGGAGGCAACAGTAAAGAATAGATACAGTTAAGAAGGGAAAAACTCTGAGGCATGAAAACATGTTTTGTTAATGAAGAGAGAACTGAAAGATTGGAACTTGAGGGGCTATAGGCTCTTATAATGTTGCCACTGCTGCCTCATGTTTTTTTAAAAATTTGGATTATTAGCAAAATGACATAGTGACATAGCCAATTTTTTCATTAAACAAAAAAAATGCACCCAGGCTGGCATATTATTTCTCAGAAACTAAGACTTTCAGTGCTTATGTGAAGTCTTTGATCCACATTTGCACAGCATGAGAAAGTAACAGTGAAAAGAATATATCTTTGCCATCTGGCTAAAGCATTTCTCCACAGGTCCAGATTTGACCATGATGAATGACCACTGTCACTGATAAAGTTAATAACTGCCACTACAGGAACAAGAAACCTTCCATATGTATGTTGCTTCACTGTGAGGAAAATACTTAAACTGGCAGAGATAATATGGGTTGAGCCTCCCTTATCTGAAAATCTGAAATCCGAAATGCTCCAAAATCATCCACATGGGTGGCTGAGATAGTGACACCTTCACTTTCTGATGTTTCAGTATACTTTGTTTCATACACAACATTATTAAAAATGTTGTATAAAATTAACTATGTGTACAGTGGGTCCTTGGTAACCACTGGAGATTGGTTCCAGGATCTTCCATGGATACCAAAATCTGTAGCTGCTCAGGTCCCATTAAATACAGTGGCAAAATAAAATGGTGTCTCTTCTATAAAATGGCAAAATCATGGTTTGCTTATGCAATTAATATATTTTTGAATATTTTCAAACCGTGGATGGTTGAATCTGTGGATAAAGAATTCGTGGACACGGAGGGCCGACTTCATACATGAAACATAAATGAATTTCGTGTTTAGATTTGGGTCCCATCTGTGAGATATCTCATTCTGCATGTGCAAATATTCCAAACTCCAAGAAAATCCAAAATCCGAGACACTTTGGGTCCCAAGCATTTTGGATAAGGGAGACTCAACCTGTACCACGCACCATAGTGATTAACGTGGACAAACACTTTGCGTTAAGGAAAGTGCGCAATCCACAACACACATGGTTGTCTTCGTTCAATTATCAACTTTGATCAACTGCCACGAGGAGGGGGGGAAACATTAACAGCCAGTTTCTTTCTGACACTGTTTCCAGTTCTGAATCATCACAGATTTCCCAAGCAGCTTAAAGCAAGCACGGTCATTGTAAAAGCAGCTCAAAAAGTAGGACAGCCATCTGTCAGGAGTGCTTTGACTGTATATTCCTGCATGGCAGGGGTTGGACTGAATGGCCCTTGGGGTCTCTTCCAACTCTATGATCCTATGTATAGGTAAGGAACTGAAAGCACATAGCCAAGCAGCAAACAAAGAGGCGACAAGTTCCACGGGACGCAGTCGACTGTTTATTAGTGCATTTCGGCCACAGTAGGCTTTCCTCAGGGGCCTTCAAAAGAATTCACTGGAGTTGTGAATGCTCTCCGAAATACAGAACCATATAGATAAAGGGAACAGGCACTGCAGCATTTCTGTATACATACATATTCCAGAATAGGAATATGGTAAGGCATAACCAGGAGAATGTTTACAATTCCGCTGATTTCTTTTGAACAGTATGTGTAACTTTGTTTAGAACTACACTCATCCCTCCACATTTGCAGCTTTGACTTTTGCAATGTTATTATTCACCGATTTTATTAATATGTTCTCTCTAGGGATATTTAGGTCTTCCAGCACAACCCTATGGTCAACTTTAACCAAAAATCACACTGAAGGACCTAGAGATTCCTAAAGAGGACACTTTTGTGGGCATTTGTAGCTCCTCCAGCACAATTCTATGGTCAGTGTCTGGCAGATGATGACCACAGAGTTGCACTGGAGGACCTAGAGATTCCCAGAGGCGTTCTCTGGTAAAAACGTAGTGTTTTTGTTATTTGCAGTTTTTCCACATTCACAGGGGTCCTATGCCCCTAACCCACAGATAGTTTTGTACCACAGTTTGATGGGTGTCATCCTATCTTTTTAAATATTATATCCTAAGTGTATCTATACCTGAGGAAGGCCTAGAGTGACCAAAACGCATTGGGCTTTTAAAACACCAATAAACAGTTGACCATCCTTTAGTGCGTGGAGCTTTGTTTCCTCTTTGTTTGCTGCTCTATGATTCTACGGCTGCCGCCAAGGGCAAATGGGCGTCCTCGCATACATACGTGTCTCCGTCTTCAGTCACGAAACCCAGGACATGGTGGAGCCAAGCCTCAGGGGCCACCACCGCCATGGCCTCGCTCTTCTCCAGGCGCACTGCTTGGACCCCTTCCACAATGTCGCTCACATCCTCGTCACCTGCTAAGGAGTCTCCAAGGGCTGAGTCCAGGCGCTCCAGTTCTTCTTCCTCCTCAGGCTGGGTTTTTTGGGGGGCCCTGGGGCCACAGGGAGAGTCCGGGGCCACAGCATAGGAACTCCCAGGCCTCATCTCTACGTCGCCCTGGGCAACCAGTAGGCCTCCCTCCTCCTGAAGCTGCCCCAGTTGGCCCTCGCTGAGGGAGCCCAGGCCGCTGTCACACCAGTCGTCGCCTCCAGCCCCGGCTTCCCCTCGCTTAGGCTCCTTGGGCCCGCTCTGGGCGCTCTGCCCGGGCAAGGAGGCCATGGTGCAAACAGGCCTCGACTACCACGCAGGCCTCAGGGGCCTCGCGGCCATCGGGCAGCCCAGAGGGAGCGCGCAGCCCGGGATTCAAGGCGCCGCTCCAGCCGCAGGCGCCATTTTGGAGCGACCTGGGGAATTCCCCCCAAACAAGCCTCTTGTCTTGTATATCTGTCGCACTCACAGAGGCATGCCGGGAGCGGTAGTCATTCCGCTTCCCTTGGAACCCTGGGAAGTGTAGTCTTGTTCGCGTCAACATCCGGGTACTGTGCCATTTAAACATGCCCTCACTACGGGCGCCATTTTGTCTCCCTTCGTCTCGGCCGAATCCTGGGCTGCTTCTACTCTGTTGAAGCATCTATTTATTCCATACGTATTTATTTAATAAATACTCAATATTTAAATATTATATTTAATAATGAAATTATTTTATACTATATAAATTATATAATATAGCATTAAATAATAGTAACTATTAAATATATTAATATTATATTAAATATTACACTTAATATTTAACTATGTTTAATATTAAAATTATATTTCTATTATATAAATTATATATATATTATAGTAATAGTAAATATTATATATATATATATATATTATAGTAATAGTAAATATTAAATATATTTTATATTAAATAATATATTTAACATTAAAATCATATTTATAGTATATAATTATATAATATTAAATAATATTGTACTTTGTCTCTACAGTCCTAGTCCAACGCTCAAACCACAACAAATTTAGTCTCAAAACACACTGCAGAAATAATCGTTTGAGACGGCTTTAAACTGCCCTGGTTCAATGCTAGGGAATTCTGGGAACTGTAGTTTTGTGAGACATTTAGCCTTCTCTGTCAGAGATTGTTCTGGTGCCACAATGAACTACAACTCTCAGGATTCCCTAGCACTGAGCCGGGGCAGCTAAAGAGGTGTTAAACTGGATTATTTCTGCAGTGCGGATGAAACCCATACCGCTTTTAATTTTCCCCTCCCCTATTGGGTGGCGTGAGACAACAGTTAGAAACGAACCAATAGCCTACAGTTTTAATTCCTTTAACTACAGCCATCACCGCAAAGCATGCCGGGAGATGGAACCATTCCTTTCAGACCTGCGATTGGTCGACCTCGATCTTTAGTCTGAACGTCAGCGACGTCCCTTGTTGTGGTGATAATATCGCGGTGCATGCTGGGACGCTGCGTTCTTATTGGCGGCGTTGCTGCTACGCCGCGATGCTTTCTGGGGGTTGTAGTTTTCCTGTCAGGGTGAGAACCGCTGCTCTCACCCCGGTTGTTTCCCCTGCTCCACCGCGACTCTTTTCCGTACCGGAGGTGATATTCCATGGAAAAACGGGAAGGTAACTAAGGGTTTGGTGCGTGGTCTGACGAGGGGGAAGGACGGCGAAAGGCCTAGGCCTAGGCCTTGGCTTTTCCCTCCTTGCCTCTGAGGTAACTACTGCTTCATAGAGTGCTGCTTTGTTATGTTTTTTTCTGTCACAGACCCAGGAAACGCCGCCTCCGCCGCCGCCACTCCCGAAGTATCTGCCGCTGCAGAGAGGGGCTCAGGCCCAGGCTCGTCGGTGAGAAGAAGAACCATGGCGGAAAATGAGGGCTCTGAGTTCGAAACCAGGCTGAGAAGAGGGATGTACTAAAACCAATGACAGTACCTGCCCATAGAGAATCATTGGAGAATACATACTTGTTTATAGGGAAACGTTAGAAATGTTTTCCGATGTTTCCCTTTGGGCAAGTAATTCCCAATACTTCCCTATGGGCAAGTAATTCCCAGTATTTCTCTATGGGCATGTATTCCCCTATGTATCCCTATGGGCAAGTAATTCCCAATATTTCCCTATGGGCAAGTATTCCTCAGTATTTCTCTATGGGCAAGTATTCCCCTATATATTGCTATGGGCAAGTATTCCCAATGTACTGTATCCCTATGGGCAACTATTCTCCAATGTTTCCCTATGGGCAAGTAGTTTCCAATATTTCCCTATAGGCAAGTATTCTCCAGTGTTTCCCTATGGGCAAATATGGTTTTCCTATGGGCAAGTACTGTTATTTGTTTTAGTACGACCCCACAGAGGATCTATTCTGCATTTCTCTCTCTCTCTCTCTGTCTCATCTCTATGGGGGCATCTACGCTGTAGAAATAATGCTGTTTGGGACCAAACTGTGACTCCATCCTATGGAATCCTGGGATCTATAGTTTCACAAGGGCTGGGGATCACAAAAACCATACATCCCAGGATTCCTTAGGATAGACACATGGCAGTTTTGGGATTTGTAGTTTTGTAATGCACCAGTACTCTTTGGCGGAGAAGGCTAAAGACGTTGTAAAACTACAAATCCTAGGATTCCATAGGATGGAGCTTGCAGCAGTTAAAGTGGTGTTAAACTGCAATATTGCTACAGTGTAAATGCACCCTATACCCCCCCCCCTTTCGTTCTCTAGGATTGAGCAGCTTCCAGTCCTTCATCCTTGGCCCAAAACACATTACAGAAATAATCCAGTTTGAGACTGCTTTAACTGCCCTGGCTCAGTGCTAGGGAATCCTGGGAATTGTAGTTTATATTGCTCTCTGACAAAGAAGGCTAAATGTCTCTCACTAAACTACAGTTCCTAGAATTCCTTAGCATTGAGCCAGGCTGGTTAAAGTGGTCTCAAACTGGATTATTTCTGCATGTAAGCAAGCTTCACGGTCTTTTTGAATTCAACTTATTATTTGAGTACTGTTTTGTCTTTGTCATGTGAAGCAGTTTGATAGCTTTCTCTCAAACTGAAAATTAAAGAAGTCAAAAGGAGAGAGATCTATCAGTCATCAGGGAAGAGCAAGAGGCAAATAGATCAACAGCAAATATTAGAGCGAAGAGCGAGAAGCAAATGGATTAACATCAAATATTAGAGCAAATTATCAAGTAATTCAGAAATGACCATTTTTAGCTTCATTCCTTAATCTTTACTATTTCCCTTACCCTGCTCCTGTTTTCATTTCAGGATTCAGATTCTGATGATGAAGGTGGGGCTTCTGGTCTAACTGAAAGTAGGTGTCCCATCTGGGGTGTTCTTACACTTATAGGGGGTGTGGGGATGCACATTTTAATTTAATAATACAAAAGGAACCCTGTATGTACAAATTGTGGCTAAATACAGCTACATGAATATGGTAGTCTACTACCATTACCTTGTCCAAGTGCATGTTAGCTAAAGAATGTATGAGTAGAGTAAATAAGTATGTATCTGTAGCCATAGGAAGACCTTGATTTGTGATATCTAAGCCACATGCTTTAGGTTCTCATTTGCAAAACAACCAAGTACCTTATTTTTGTGAATATAGTGGAAGAGGTTGTATATTTGGGGTTTGCTTGAGCTTTCATTTTCTGGGACTGTGTTCTGAGTTGGTTCAGTGTCTAGGAACATCATATTTCTAGGTATCTGGAATTTTTGTCTCCAGGTTAACAATCCACATTCTTTTTTCCTGTATTGTCAAGAAACAAAACATCATAGTTTTCTGACTTACTATTCAAATCCAGAGTTTCTCCAAAATGAGAAATGCAACCAATGAGTCTATTCCTTGCTTTTCCAATAGTGCGTTTCTATTGTTATGTGAGACTGTCTTGTTGGCTGCAGGATATATTAGATTTCAGAAATCACATTTTATTGAATTGCTAGTAGGATCGGATAGTGAACAGCACAAGAACTTCCTTCAGAAATGAGGTCAGTTTCTGAGAGCCATTGTTAAATATTTCTCCTTTTTTTTCCAGTGGACTTTTTGCGAAATCTATTGTCCCGAACATTAAACTTGGGCAGCGACAAGCCCGAAAAGGTGCTCGATGAGTTGACATTGGAGGGTGTGAGCAGATACATGCTGACTGACAAATGTAAGCAAGTTCTTCCTCTGAAGGTGGGTTGGGATTTGGACAGGAGCAACTATTTTCCTACTCTGCTTCTTTAATTCCTTGGGTTCGTCACATTCTGAAGTAATAATACAGTGCTGAGATAAAGTGGTACCAAGGATAATTTGAAACAGGCAGCTCCTGCTCCTACTTATATGCAATGGCTTTTATTCTTCTGGGTTTGGATGAGAAGTACCGTTAAATTGTTTCATAGGGCCAGCTTCAACCAAGAGTAATTCATAGTTGGGTTTAGACAAGATGAGCCAGAGAACTACAGGAACCCTTATTTGTCATGTTGAGCTGCCTACTGGTCCAGGTTGTCTAATTGCTTGCACAGAGATTTTTTTCGTCGGCTTATTGTGTCTTCTGGGGATGAGTAGCTTCATTTCTCTGGTTTGTTTCTCTTCACCCCAAAACATAGAAACAAACCATAAATTTATTCTCTGATCTGTTGGGAGACAAATAAATCAGAAAAGAGAAAGTGCCCACATTCAGATGACATCATAAGCTTTGCTCCATTATCTATTTATCTGCTCCCTCTGCAAGCAGTAACAGTTGAGCACATGCTGCTTATAACTGAGAAACCGGTATTTCTATGGTTCTCTAGAATATTATTTCACCCAACTATGGCCTATTTTTCTGTCAGATTTATGTATCATGCTCCTTTTTATTTGGTCAAAATAGTGGGTTTCATTCTTACATGGATGAATGAGTGTAGAATTACAGTCTGCCCTCCATATCCACAGGTTCTTTATGCACAGATTCAAGCATCCACAGCTTGAAAATATTTGAAAAATATATAAAATCCAAAAAGCGAACCTTGATTTTACCATTTTAATATAAGGGACACCATTTTACTATCCATTGTATTTAATGGGACGTGCACATCTGCGGAGTTTTGTATGCATGGGAAGTCCTGGAACCATACCCCAGCCAAGGCCCACTGTATTTGTTTCTGTTGGTGAAGAGGAGTGGAAGAAATGGTCTGTGGTTGAGAACTGAGGTATGAATGTGAAAAGGATAAACAGAACTTTTGTCTCTCTAATCTTGAAGAAGTACTGTTATTGGTATCCATTCTTATCTTTGCTTTTCTTGCATTGGAGCATTCATTTTTCCCATGTAAAAGATGAAGAGTTCAGTTTGAGAGAAAGTAAGTTTCCCAAGGCTTAAGTTCTTGGGTAAGTAAGGGATGTGAAGACATCCCATAGCGCGATATGAAAAATGAAGCTGCTTTAACCCTATGTTCTTACAGCCATTGCTTTCTTTTCTGTGTCCTTTTCTTTGGATGTCTTAACTAAAGGTTCTCTTTCTTTTGGTGTCTGCCCTAAAGCACAGTGTTGTTAACTAAGAATGTGATGGGAAATATGGATGAAGTATTGTCGAGAATGAATGGATGGAATTTAACATGTGCCTTCCTTTCTTTCACAGGCAAGAAGGTAATATGTATGGTTGGAGCAGGAATCTCCACTGGTGAGTGTAACGGGCTGTACTGAGCTAGCTGTGATTTAGTATCTATCTGTCTTTGGTTTATTTTCATAGAAAGTAAACAATTGGGCAGAGTGTGCTTTTGAGTGGCAGAACTGCTATGAAAACCACAGAGTGGGACTCCTGAATTCACTGTGGCTCTTTTACGCTGTCTGAATTTATTGATGAAATCCCTTTGTGCTTTCCAGCTGCTGGGATCCCAGATTTCCGCTCCCCAGGTACAGGGCTCTATGCCAACCTGCAGCAGTACAACCTGCCATACCCTGAAGCCATCTTTGAGATCGGCTACTTCAAGGTACACTAAATCCCTTGCCTGCATCTGACATCAGCTAAATTCACTCTTGAGTTTTCTTTTCTTCATGCAATCAGTTCTCTTTCTCTGTCTTGATTTAGCAACACCCAGAGCCATTTTTTGCCTTGGCCCGGGAGCTGTACCCAGGACAGTTCAAGGTAAGTCCATTGTTTCTCACTTAGAGCACTGTTGAGGAAGGGGACTGAAATTAAGTGTCTTGGAAGGGCTTTAATGGTGAGGATTCTAAGAATCTCTCCCCAGATTTGAGCCAGAACTCTGACTTCTACCTTATTTGTGATTTTCTTTTTTGCACTTTTTAAAATCTGTTACAATAATAGAGAAAGTGGTTGTTTCCAATAGTAATTTTCAAATAGTTGGGTTTTTTTTTAAATAGTTGGGGGTTCTTTGGAGCCTGGTTTGATGGGATTAAAGAATAAAAAAGTAGATTTCATACCTCCTTTATAGCATAGCACAGCAAAAGTAGTAGTGTGCCTGGACTATGTAAAAAAAATCCTGTCTTGGATAGCTGAAAGAATGTGGCATTTAGATCCAAGCAGAGCTTCCTGTGGATAGGAGAGGTCTGGAATACTGGGCTGTATAATGTTATTTTCGAATCCCCCCAAACCGTTTTAGCTGTGTAAATCCTTAGCCAAGTTTATTGACTTCCTGAGTAATGTTGGCTCTGGATTTTGGGAGGTCTTTGGGCTTGACAGTTTCTCTTTAGGATCCCCTTTTTGTACATTGTTTCTGTCCACTCACCCTCTACCTCTGGACCCAGTTTGAATTAGAAAAGTAGTTCCCATTGCTTGTATGCTTGAAGAAGGCAGGCGATGCAGAGCCAGAAGGAGCTAGAAAGTCTTCTGATCAATTGCCTACTTCTTTTACAGTACAGATTAAACTCAAGCTCTACTCTTCTTTCAGCCCACAGTTTGTCACTACTTCATGCGCCTCCTGAAGGAGAAAGGTCTGCTGCTACGTTGCTACACACAGGTGGGTGAAACTGTCCTTCTTCTTGGAAAAGAAAGAGAGCAATTCACTTTCTCTTACAGCTGTCTTGCCAAAATGTTTTTTTTTAAAAAATCTGCAACAATTTGACAGAAACCTCTGGTCTTGGTGTCATTTCATAGAGTCTGTGTGGGTAGGTAACTGATAACCACAAGAAAAGTCCAGTTAGAGGGTTCAGGATGATGTAACTGGGGTGATAATCCTGGAGGATTTATCAGTAGAGAACCTGAAGTGGGGTTGGGGTTCAAAAAGATTGGAAATTGCTGCAGTTAGAAGAGAGACTTGGGAGCAAAGGGTTTTCAGAAATGAGGGGGGGAAATGCAGGGAGGAGAAAAGACCCTGTAGCAGTTCAGTAAGGGGTTCAATCTGTGTGTTCAGATCCTGGTTGTCTTAAAGAGAACTTGGTTAAAAGATAGAACTTTATAACCGGAAAAGAGGTTATGAGTGCAGTATACCTATCCTTTTTGTGTTGCTTAAGAGCCCCGTAGGTAAAAGTACCTGGGAGCAGCAAGAAATGGAGGGCAGAAAGTCACAAGACTGTTCAATTCCAATGCTGTGTTGGAATTCAAACCTTTGACAGTATCCCATCTCACTGACTACCAACTGTACATTGTAGCAACGACTGGTGGTCAGAGAGAGTTGGAGGAGCCCACTGGAATTGATAGACTCCATGCTGGCACCACTTCCCCCAAAAGTCACCACTTCTGCTAGTGGGAGTATGAGTCCCATTGTTTTGTGCTGTTACAGAAAGGTGGAGCTTAGCCTATGGAGTAGGAAGAGTATCTCTTCAAATACTCCAGATTTTTTGTTACGCTATTCACTTTTTATGACTGATAGGCTTAGGTTATTGTTCCCACCCATTTATTTTGGACAATTTATCTGTCTCCCAGAACATTGATACCTTGGAGCGGGTAGCTGGTCTGGATACTGAAGACTTGGTAGAAGCTCATGGCACCTTCTTTACCTCCCATTGCATCAGCTCTACCTGCAGGAAGATGTACAGCTTGGAGTGGATGAAAGGTGATCCTTTGGAATGAGTTGGGTGGAGATGGGGAGGTAGTTGTCATGTGTTCTTCCATAGAAGATCAAAGAGGGATATAGAACAAACAAAACTTTCTTCAGAGACATCCTGTAGTCTTTCTTGAGCATTTCCTTGATATTTCAAGGTAGAGAGGAAACATTTTGATTGCTTAGTATCTACAACTTGGATATTATGTGAGTGGCATCCTGACACTTCAATTAAAAAAGAAAAAAAGTTTTAAAAGCTCCTTGTACTCACTTCTGTAGTGCATGTCGGGCTATTCTCATTTCCTCCTCTGAGTTGTTTTAGATCTGCAAGACGTTTTTACAGAACTATCACTTCTGACTATGAGAACCCCCTCCTCCATTCTAAAACAGCTCTGGGTCTGTCTGTGGCAAGATCATCACCACACACTAGTTATAGAATGAGCAGCCTTTTCATTACTTGGGGACAGATGTAGCCCTCTGAAGTCCATAAGGAAGCATGTCTGGCTCTCTTTCATTTAGATGTTCTCCATCCCTGATGTAAAGCTGAAAGAGTAGCTCTTTGTGGAATGGGAACAAGAGCTGAGAGTATGCATGAGGGGGAGCAATTAGGATAAAAGAATAGGCAAGCTGCCAATTGTCTGCATTCAGTTATGTTTTGTATCCTTATAGATCACTTTTCTGTTTTCTTTCAGAAAAGATCTTTTCCTCTCTCATCCCCAAATGTGAAAAATGTGAGAGTGTAGTGAAGCCAGGTGAGCATCCTCCTTGAAAAGTTCCTTTTAGAACAGCAGTCACACTGCTGATAGCACCTTTTAGCAAAATACTGCTTAATTTCCATTTTGGCACATAGGATTTGGAATTGGCTGTTGTGCTAATGGCCAATGGAGTTCAACGGCCAAATTGCCATTTACTGAATGAAATTGCCAGTTGGCAAAGTAAACCAAAAAGCCAGGGTAATTCCTGTTGGAGGTTATGTGGAAGTTCTGTTTGAGTTGTCACAGCTATTGGCTTGTGCCATACAACAATCTTGCATTTGTCTTCCTGAGAGCTTTGAGCTTCAGACATCTTGAGCCTGCTGAGTTCCATGCCATCACAGTGAAGAATAAGCATGTAGGAATCAACTGCTAGCCAGTGTCAGCAGCACAGAAGTAGATATCAGCAGGTTAGGGGCCAACAGTCTTTTTGAGCCATGGAACTTGCCTTGGAAGTAAGCCATGTGCTTACCTGTGAGTGAGCACTATGAATCTCTTGAGAGTGGCCTTGAGTTCATGTGTATGCTGTACATAGTTGTCCTCTTCCCCTCACCTTCAGCTCTGTCCTCAGAACAGTTATGCAAGGCAAATTAGGCTAAAAGGCTGGGACCTGGCCCAAGAGCACTGAGCTTTATGGTTTATTGTAGAACAGATCACCCCTTTTGTAACCAGTGTCCTTCACTGGCTCTGTAATCATATGCTTTGCATAAATTATGCAAACTGGTTTGGGATTCTCTTATTTTGCATAATCGCTTCTTCTTTTGTGAATCATGGCTATAGGCCTGTCTGAAGTATTTTGGAAGTCATATCCAGCAGCAAGTCTGGCTTCAGAGACTTTAGCTGATTTTCAATGTGTAAGCCCATTTTCATAGTCTTAAGGGTTAGAAACATGTTCCTTTATTTCTTTTAATGGAAAGCAGGTTATTTTCGTAACTTAAGGCTGATGCAGATGGCCCCGTAAGGGACAACTCTGTGTCGCCCCTGGGCGCGGCGGATTGGGGCCATGGCAACCACACACCAGGGCCCCGATCCTCCTTTTTGCCAGCCCCAAAAGAGCGGGCAAATGCCGCTCCTTTTTGGGGCGACAAAAAGCCGCCTTTAGAGATGCCATGGTGGCTCTTTTGTGCTCCTTTGGCGCAGTGTGTGTGCATGCTGTGCCAATGGGGCACCCTGACGGTGTGCGCCATGCAGTCAGGCATCGGGGCAGCTGACATGCAGTTGCCCTGCCTCAACTCCACCCCCAGGCCAGCCTAAAGTGCCGATCTGCATCAGCCCTTAGTCCACAGAAACTTGGCACACATGCAGCTCTGACCAATGGTTAAGTCTCTTTTTCCCACTCTTTATTCAGATATCGTGTTCTTTGGGGAAAATTTGCCCTCTCGTTTCTTCTCTCTGATGGATTCTGTAAGTGCCCTAGTTGTTTGTTCTCAAGGTCAGGGTTCTAGTTCTAGTAGCTGCATGTACAGTTGGTCCTCTGTTTTTGATTTTAATGGAGGTCACCCCTCCATGAATGTTCAAAACGGCGGACTTCAAGTCTGCAAGAATGGAGGGGCGACTATACTTGTCCACAAAGGTCCATGGCCTCTAGCTACAAGAAATTTTTTCATACATTCAGTAGACATTGGGCTAGTAGTAAACTTTGTATATTTGTATATTTTTATACATTGTGAAGTGCATTTTAGCTTATTTTATGGTGCTGCAGTTTTTTGGTTGGAAATCACTTCATATGTAGAATGGCACCATTTAATGTGTTACATACATTTCAGCTATCTGTGGTTTTCCTCTCTGCTGACTAGCTATAATTACAGCTTCCTGGGCTTTGAACCCCAAGCTTTCCCATGACTAATAATGAACATAGCCATGTTAGGACAGTGTGACTTGTCTAGGTCAGCATTACTGATAGCTTTGTAAAACCGATGTATCAAAAGAAGTCAGATTGCCAGATGGTATGATTTGAGAGAGATAGAGAGTGGGGAGATGATTAAACTAGCTTGGAGATCCCATGATAGTATTTTTGTTGTGTGCATGGTCTTTGACAACAGCTCTCCATCTCATCTTCCCTCCCCAACTCTGTTTTTAGGACTTCCGTAATGCGGACTTGCTTATTATCATGGGCACCTCTCTTCAAGTCCAGCCCTTTGCCTCACTTGTCACCAGGTAGGTGAATTTCATCTATGTGAACATTATAGAGGGCCCTCCACTGCAGTTTGGTTCCAGGACCCCTTGTGGATACCAAAATCCATGGATACTCAAGTTCCATTTTATATATAATGATATAGTAAAATGATTTTCTTCATATAAAATAGTGAAATCAAGATTTGCCATTTGGATTTTTATTTAATATTTTCATGTCATGAATGGTTGAATATGTGGATGCAGAATCTGTGAATGTGGTGGGTCACCTGTATGACCAAAGGGTGATCTTTACTACTCAAGGCATCCTGTTTATATCTTTCCCCCATTCCTCTTCCAGAGTACCCACAAATACACCACGACTGCTTATCAATAAGGAAAAGACCGGAGAGGTAAGACCAGGTTTGGTTCGTACATCCTTTGTCAGACCTTGAGTTGATATTTTAAGGAATTTTTTTCTCAGTGATATGAGTATATAACCTCGGATGCTTCAGTCAGAGTAGGGAGGACATTGTCCCATCCCCAACCTCTGCCATATTTTTAATAGGAAGAATGGGATGCATAAGCAAGGCTGAGCAGGTTTGATTTTCATACTCTGCAGCTCCCATAACTTAGTTGAGAAATTATAGAGTCCTTAGAAAGACAAAATTCTGGGAAGGATTATTTTCACAGCTGATTGCTGGTGGAGGGAGGTATGTTGTGACTGTGTGAGAAGCATGTTCACAACTCCAGGCTACTTGAGCAAATCATGTGGGATTGAAATAAAGTATTTTAATAAAAACATTCATCTGAAGATGATACAGTGAATCATATACTACAAGGAAAGTTACACCTAAAAAGCATTCCCTCCAAGAGTAACAACCATTATCATGGTATTGTGTTCTGTCTCATTGCAGAGTGACCCTTTCATGTCCCTGATGGGCTTCGGATGTGGGATGGACTTTGACTCAGAAAAGGCATACCGGCAAGTAATCACTGGGACTCAGGATGGGCTGTAGCAGGTGGTGGGAATATAAACCAAAGATGCCTCAGTTGGATTCTGGGGCTGGTGTGCTGGATGCTGAGCTGCCAAAAATGGTAAATAGGTAGTGTGAAGATATTCCGGGCAAAAAGAACTTGGAATTAATACAGTGGAATTCATCCCAGAGATAGATGTGCTGTAGTCTTGATGCTGTATTGGTGTAAGTTGTAATGGAGGCCAGTGACACAGATGCTGAGTTCATTGGCTGGCATTAGAGAAGCTGCCCTCACTTTTTTCTCACTCACCCTATCTGCTGTATCGGAATAATAAAATTGCCTTACTTTACAAGATTTTTGCACTGTTTTCTGAGAATTATGTATGTGAATTGCTTGGTATACTTGGAAACCAATGCAAAATACTATTCACTAATTCACTTCTTATGGGCGGAACCTTCTACCCCCATGTCTTCTCCTCTCTCAGGGATGTTGCATGGCTCGGAGATTGTGATGAAGGCTGCTTTGCTTTGGCAGAGATGTTGGGATGGAAGGTATGTGTCTTGTTATGGGTTCGTTGGGGTGCACCCCAAACACCTAGTGAGAAATTAATTGAGTTCCTCTTTGGTTCCACCTTGTATCTTAGAGGGAGTAGATTGCTATGCATGCAGAAGTTACTTCTCCACCCATCTCTTGGTTACATTTCTAACTTTGTTTTCTTTTTTTTCGCCCTCAGAAAGAGCTGGAAGAACTGGTGAGAAGGGAGCATGCTACCATAGATGCTAAATCAGGGCAGGCTGTTGGTGATGGGGCAACTGCCTCCCATTCTCCAGTAAAGGACCAACAACGGAATCCATCCCCAAAGAAAGAAAAGCTTCCTCACATCAAAGATGAATGAAGAGCTTGGACCCAACTAAGGGATCCTTTCTGTGGATGAATTAAAAATCAAAACAGCCGTCAGCTGAGTGATCCATGTGGCTTGCAGATTTCTCTGACTTGTCTCCCTTCAGGGATTGGGTCAGCTCAGGGATCAGACAAAGGCTTTTGTTTAGGAGATCAGTGCGGAATCCAAGAGAGTGTGATGAATTGTGGAGTGAATAAAGCCAAGCGAACACTCCTAGAAGTCTTCTCTACCGACTTAGGGAGTGCTTGCTTGGAAGTCCTACTAAATTGCTGAAATTACAGATGTGAGGTCAGGTGGATAAATTAGCAATACAAATATTCCTTCTATTTTATGTTTAAGCTTTGGTTTTTCATGTTAATTTACAGCTGACCTGTGAAAGAAAATAGTTCTAATTGGTGGTGATGTTGAGTGGTTGGACAAAGCAGCCTTGATGTCAATCCTACCTCCCTGCACTTACTCTTGGGAAGTAGTTCTGGCTTGGCTGAAGAAGGCAGCTGTGGGAAGTGATGCTTGAAGGTTATTTGATCTATCTTTTCATTCTTGAAGAACAGTGATTTTAGAAGTGTGTTTTAAATTGTTGCCCCTGTCGTTTGCATTAAGCTATCAGAATGGCAATTAAATTCAAGCACCTTGATACTAGAAAAGTGTCTTTGTCCCTGTGTGCAACCCAGCTTCTGCAAGTACCTCCACAGGTATGGGTCCTGGCTTCTTTGGTGACGACTGTTTGGTTGTCAGTTGCAGTGTGGGCAAACCTATTTTATCTGCTTTCATTTTTGTTATGTGCCTTTGCGTCAGTTCTATCATGATGGATGAGCTTATCATAGCATTGTCCTGGCATGAAGAGGTTTGGCATTGCTTTCCTCTGAGGCTGAGAGGGTGTGACTTTGCCCAGGGTTCCCTGGTAGGTTTCCATAACTGAGTGGGGATTCAAACTGGTTTCCCAGATTTGTAATCAAATACTTAAACCACTGCAACTAAGGGCCATTTCAAATTGGTGTATTTGCTTCTGGAGCAAATTTCAGACTAAAAATATATATATTATTATGTTGCTCAATGGAAGCAATCATGCAGAAGGGCATGATGCATTGAAGGTGGCATGGCCTCCAGGCCATTCTTTTCCTCCAATACCAAGTCAGTTATGTAATTTTACAAGGCAGCCATACTTGCTCAGTAAAAGTGAGTGTGGGTATATCCTAACTGTTTGTGTATTGCTCCTCCAGAGAATGAAGGGTTACTGTGAAGGTTAATTCTTGGATGGTCCAGAGGAATAATCCACACTCCCTCCCTAATTGTTGCTGCTTAAATAGGGGCCAGTGTGGTGTAATGGTTTGCGTGTTGGACTAGGACACTGGGAGGCCAGGGTTTGAATCCTGGCTCAGCCATAGAAACTCATTGGGTGGCCTTCAGCAAGTCACGCTCTCTTCACCCTCTGAAGAAGACTTGCCAAGAAAACCTCATGAAAGATTTACTTTAGGGTCGCCATAAATTGGAAACAACTTGAAGACAGACAACAATCCATAAATGCATAATTAGATAAGTGAAAGTAATTGAGAAGAGACACATGGCAGATTTACACATACTGCACAGGACTATGGCAGGCTTTGGAATTAAACTGACATAGAGGCTCAAGAGTCAACAGTCATAACTGAAAGAACTTTGGACTTGAGAACTCCTGGTACATATGCTGGCACAGGGGAATAACCCAACTGTTTGTGGATTGCCCCTTTAGGCCATTTAAGAATAAACCTTGATGGTAAATCCCAGCCACTCATTTTGTCTTAATTTAGCACATCTCAAGTGGGGACTTTTGATCTGTCTGAAGTCAGCTGTCTTTGTTCAGAGCAGCAGTAGACACTGGCAGAGGCTGCTTTTAGAAGCAGAGCAGGGGTGGACAAATTAAAAGTATTGTGTGTCTATACTAATCCTCTCTTATCTAGTTGAATGTATCCCTATATGTGTAAAATAACTGCTCATATAACAGAGGTGTCAGCATTCTTTCAATATGTGAGGATCCTGTAAAATCAAATACAAAAAGCAACATCTTAGATGGGGTGGCAACTTGTATAATAATAATAATAATAATAATAATAAAATTTATTTATACCCCGCCCAATGGAAACCCAATCAGGGCGGCTTACAAGTTAAAACAAACCAGATAAACACATAGTGGAGAACCCCCCTTTAAAACAATATTAAATCAAGCAGATTTAAAACCAACATTGATTAAAACTATAAAATTATAAAATTATAAAAATTATAAAAATTATAAAAACCTACACAGAAAAAAAACTAATGCTCAACTAAATGATCCCCTCCATCTACCGATGGGCCACGTAGGGCATCATTAGCGGCAGTTTTTGTGCCCGGGATGGGGGAGGGTAACTAGTCCGGGAAGGCCTGCCGGAAGAGATCCGTCTTAATAGCCTTTTTAAAGCTATCCAAGGATGTTAATAGACGGATCTCGTCCGGCAGGCCGTTCCAGAGGCTAGGGGCGACAACTGAAAAGGCCCTCCGGGAGGTAGCCGCCAACCTCGATTTCTGAGGCTGCAGCAAATTCCTCCCGGAGGATCGAAGAGCACGGGGAGGATTATATGGGAGTAGGCGGTCCCTGATATAGCTTGGACCCAAGCCATTTAGGGCTTTAAAGGTAATAACCAACACCTTATACTGGGTCCGGAAACTAATAGGCAGCCAGTGGAGGGACCTCAAAACCGGAGTAATGTCCCTCCGAGATGTTCCCGTAACAAGCCTGGCCGCCATATTCTGAACTAATTGTAGTTTCCGAACCAAGCACAAGGGTAGCCCCATGTAGAGTGCATTACAGAAGTCGAGGCGTGAGGTTACCAACGCGTGCACCACAGTCTCAAGGTCCTTTACTTCCAAAAACGGGCGCAGCTGGCGTATCAGCCGAAGCTGATAACAGGCGCTCCTGACCGTCGCATTTACCTGATTTGTCATCAGGAGCGACGAGTCAAGGAGCACCCCCAAGCTGCGAACACAGTCGCTGGAGGAGAGCGTGACTCCATCCAGGACTGGAGGTTGCAACCCAATTCCTGGTTTCGGGGCCGATACCGTGAGCACCTCCGTCTTGTCTGGATTCAGCTTCAATCTGTTTTTCCTCATCCAGCCCATTACCGCCCCAAGACATTCATTGAGAGGAGAGGTGCCATTGGAATTCAAGGCCGACGAACGAGATATGGAGAAATAGATTTGGGTGTCATCAGCGTACTGATAACACCCAGCACCATAACTCCGTATTATCTCACCCAGCGGCTTCATATAGATGTTAAATAACATTGGGGACAAAATAGCCCCCTGAGGGACCCCACAAGTGAGGTCTCTCTTACCGGAGCTACAGTCCCCAATCAGCACCCTCTGGGACCGGCCCGAGAGGAAGGACCGGAACCACTGCAAAGCAGTGCCCCCGATGCCTAACCCCTTCAGGCGGTCCAAGAGGATGCCGTGGTCTATTGTATCAAAAGCCGCTGAGAGGTCTAAGAGCACCAACAGGGTCACGCTACCCCTGTCGATGCCCAGACGCAGATCGTCGGTCAAGGCAACCATGGCAGTCTCAACCCCAAATCCTGTCCTAAAGCCGGTTTGAAATGGGTCTAGATAATCGGTTTCATCCAAAACTGCCTGGAGCTGAAGAGCGACCGCCCTCTCGATCACCTTGCTCAAGAATGGCATCAGTGAAACAGGCCTGTAGTTCTTCATGTCATTGTACAGCAATGAGAAAACCCTCTCTGATGTTCCCACTGACTGGACCTTTCAAAAGTGGATGCTGTGGATAGACAGATTCATTGGAGAGAAAGTGCCAAACTAAGTACAGACTCAGAACTCTTAGCACCTTTATCTCCATGTTGTAATCAATAAATTCTGTTGATCTTTTAAGTAGTGAGGATCCAGTCCAGACATTCGCAGATCCTACCCACTCGAAGCTCTGGAAACAGAAATATTTGCCTGGAGTTTGCTCTATGTTATATTCTGTGCTTCATAATCCACTGTAGAAAAAAGCAAATGTTACAAGGAAGAGAACCCAAACATTTAGAATTGATGTATTAACATCCTGGAGTTTTCTGGTCTTCATAGGTAATTTTAGGCATCCTTCCATCTACTGTCAGTTTACAATTGAGAATTCCCTCTTTACAACTAGGAGCTCTTTGACAATACCTGCTGATGATATTGTTTGAACTGGTGAGCAGGAAGTGGGTTTCATGATCAGAAATTAGAATTTCTTGGTGTGCATTTTGTCTTTATCCAAACCGGACTCCCATGAAACAAGTAGATCTATGTGAGCATTGAACCACTTTTAGAGATTCTAATGTAGAAGGCCAGTTTTAGAGATTCTAATGTGTTTTACGGTGGATGAGGGGGTGTGATGGGAAAAGTTTAGAAATCTGCATGGAAGCCATCTTGGTGAATATTATAGCAAGCTGAATATATGCAAACTTAACTAGGCCACAAGAATTGCAGTATGTTTTCAAAGTACCCACCCAGTTTGTACCTTAAAGTGAAATTATTGTATAGACTAGAAAAAGAATGTTGTGGACTTCATAGTTCTGTTAGTTCATGGTTCCTGAAACAGTGGGTTGAAACATTTGGAAAATCTGCCAGTAAAGCTTGATATTGGTGGCTTATGTTGCTGACAGGCTTTCTGTGCTTTTCACCTGGTGGATGGAAATTCAGCAATTCAGCACCCCAGTCTTGAATTGCAGAGAATTAGCAATTCACTGACTTAATTATATTTCAGAACTAATAATCTTTTCATGAGCATACACTGGAACCATAAGGTACGCTTAAAATCAAAGTAGCAAGGTAAAAATACACTAGTCTAGTTATACTGTATACTAATAGGAAATGTCTTCTTTGCGTAAAGCTTTATTTAGATAAAATGGCAGCATCCACCCACAAGAGGGAGATATTAATATATTTGGGGGAGATTGTCTGGATATGCAGAATAACTTGGGAAAATTTTAGAAAAGGGCAAAGCCCTAGGAGGAAGCAGCCTCCAAACAGCATATTGAGGACTAAACAGGTACAGAATGCTAATCCATTTATTCATACGCGTGGAATGGGGTATCCTGAGAGTTTATGGCTGATAGGAATCCTGAACAATAACACACTACACAGCAAGTAGAGAGATCTTGTAGCACCTTTGAGACTAACTAAAGAAAGAAGTTGGCAGCATGAACTTTTGTGGACTTAAGTCTACTTCCTCAGATGCATTACACAGCAACTTCATAAAAAAAACAATCTAAGAATTGGTAGTAAATGCTCTTTCTGTTTACCTTTGAAGAAGTAACGTATTCGACCTTGCCTCCTTGTAAAGCTCATTCTGCCTATATCGGGTTACTTTGGGGGAAGTCCCAGTTCTTCCTATCTTCAGC
Organism: Phrynosoma blainvillii; assembly: GCA_026167975.1. Classification (NCBI taxonomy): domain Eukaryota; kingdom Metazoa; phylum Chordata; class Lepidosauria; order Squamata; family Phrynosomatidae; genus Phrynosoma; species Phrynosoma blainvillii. Next base: position 4,225,118 of record JANUYF010000008.1, read on the forward strand.
CGGAACATAATTTTAGGTAGAACTCTGAACTACAGGATGGTCATCGTACTGATGGTAAGACAATGGAATTGCTATGATAGCATACAAAGCAGCACAGAGAAAGCCACTACTCCCGATCCATTTCGCCTTTCTTTCCTCATGTGGTAAAGTCCTAAGCCTGTTAATATTTCAAGTTAAGGAACTCTTTTAAGCCTAATGATGGCCTCTCTTGTTCCCTAGCAGTACCATTGCCTTCTGCTTCAGGGTGAATTCTGTAACTGTCTAAGGTTGTTTAAGCAGCAGAGGGCACAGAGGCATGAGGATACATACGTATACATACTAAGAGTGCTTCAGAATCTCCTGTGCCCACTGTGGAGAAGCCAGGCAAGGCTAAACACAGCACACATCACATCTAACCTGGCTAAGTATGAATCAAGATTGTGGCACTTGGTGGACCTTTTCCAATGTTGGAGCCTGGGAAACTGCTCTGGTCAACTATGTTGTTTCCATCCTGAGAATATCCTTTGCTCTTATGCATCTCTCCAATACTTCTGTGTTAACTGTCCTTGCTTCTTTAATTCCACTACCAAGGTTAGCTCTGTCCCAAAACAAATTCAGACAAAAAGATCCAAACACCCAGATTTTTTTTTCTTGAGGTTTTTAGCTTTATTGCATTCATCTCTTTGTTCTTACATTATAAGATTTGGTTGTTGAGCAGATAACAACTCTGTAGCCCGCATATAACATCTCAATAATCTGAATAGGAACATTTAGCATCATGTAAATGCATGTCAAAATAACAAAGTGAAGGATTTCCCCAAAAGTTCATGAGGAAGTAAGGCAAGCCACATGGGGAGGCTTTTCTAACACCCCATACTTAGGTTGCCAATATTTTTTGTGACCCTGAATGGAACTGGGTTGGTGTCAGTGGTTGAGATTGTTTATTCCTGGGGTGGGAGGAAGGATGGAACACAGCAGTGGTGGTCAAAGGTAAAAATATAAGACCCTAAATATCAGCATGTATTAGCTTTAAATTCTTAATATCTGTAATTTAAGCCTTAAGAGAGGCATTTCAGTCTTTCAGAATGGTATCATGTGGAATGGGAGGTCGTAGCATTCTGGGGAATTTTAGGAGAGCTGGAAATGGCCTGAGGTTCTCCACCCCTGAGTAGTTTGTAGAGTCAAGCAAAAAATACGTGTTTTAAATTCTTTTTAAAACATGTCTGGCTTATGCAATTTAAGAAGCCTTATCGAGGGGGGTTGCAGACTGCCAGAAATAGTGTGAATTCAGTCCACTTTTAGGGTTAGGGTTAGTGCTAGGGAATCATGGGAACTGTTATTTTTCTGAGACATTGAGCCTTCTCTGTCAGACAACTCTGATGCCACAATAAAATACAGTTCCCATGGTTCCCTAACTCTAACCCTAACCCTAAAAGTGGACTGAATTCACACTATTTCTGGCAGTCTGCAACCCCCCCTAGTCTAGGGCTAAAACTCCAAAAGAATAGGCAAATTGCCTTATGTTGGCAACACCAAATGTGTGTGTATCTTTCTGTTCCACATTAGGGTTCTCTATTGCTTCCTTTTTTCAGTGTCAACGATGGGGCCTCGAGACCACGTGAAAGCAATCAGCGGAGGTGTACAAACCACATCCCTGCCTTTGTCTTCTAGAGCTGCTGTCCTCCATTGCTGCCTGCCTGCTTGTGTTCCTTGCTCACATTTTGCTATCCCTTCCACAGTACTGTGTACAGTAATCTTTCTGCTGCAACTTTGTAGGACCATCAGTCTCCTGTTCATATACAAGGTAAGGTCTTGTGTGACCTTCATGTCTTCTGATCTTGACCTTAAGCAGTCTTGGGTGTTTGACCTTAAAACTGAAAGAGAAACACAGACTTAAAGATGGGAGATGTATGGATGGTTAAAAGCAATGGAAGCTAAGTATAATCTCTTAGTAGTCTATCTTTATGGACTAAATGCTGGGAATAAAAAGACAATTACCTTAACACCATGCTCTTGAGAAGAGATTCCACCTAAACAACATTAGGAGGAACTTCTTTGCTGTAAGAACCATTTGACAGTTGCTGTAAGAACCATTTGACAGTAGACTTTCCTTTGAAAGTCGTAAACTAAGGCTGAATTGACATCTTTCAGGTGTGCTTTATTTGTGTATTTCTGCATGGTGTGGATTGGGCTGGATAACCCTTTTGGTTCCTTCCAGCTCTAATATTCTGTGATTCTGTGACCTAGCCAGTTTGTTGGAAACAGGTTACAGAACTATGTGTATCTTTTCTTCTGAGCTGAAGCTTGGAAAAATTAGCTGAGAATTGAATGTAGCTCTGCAAGACAATCTTAGCCTCTTAATGTCAGATCAAGAACGATCAACTGTATATTTCTTTGGTAGTATGGGAAAAACCCAATGGAAGTCGTCGTCATCAAAGCACACTACTGACATTGGTGAATTATGCATTTTGCCAAGCACATAATGTTTTTTTTTCTCCCCTTGATATCTGGCAACATCTAGAGAGTTAGTATTTGCCAGATGGGAAGACATGACTGATTCCAGTCTCCATCTTTCTAACCAGTTTGTGCACATGTGCATGTTAGTAGGTGGGATCATCTAGTGTGGTCCTTGAATGTTAATTTCATATGCAGAATAAACTGAGATAGGAGACACAGGGCGGGAGGAAACAGGTTTTCCTCTATAGTCCCTTCCTTTTAACTATGGGTAGAATGTGGAGTAGTGGTTTGAGTGTTGAACCATGACTCTGGAGACCAGGGTTTGATTCCTGCTCGACCATGAAACCCACTGGGTGACTTTGGGCAAGTCATATGCTCTCAGCCTCAGAGGAAGGCAATGGCAAACCTCCTTGGAACAAATCTTGCCAAGAAAATCCCATGATAGGTTTGCCTTAGAGTCACCATAAGTCAGAAACAACTTGAAGGTACACAACACACAAACACATTTTTGTTATGCTCACCCCAATTCCTAGAAGGATGTGTAGTTCCCATGGCCTAGCACTAATCTGGTTTCAGCTTCTGTTAAAGGGCTATTTTTGGACTTGGAAAGCACAATAGATAGCCCAGTTCCACTGTTCACATGTCCAATCTCCAGGGTAAATAGAAAACTAAAATGCTCATTCTCTCTCTCGATCGCTGGGTGCAATGACACTGTAGAAATAATGCAGTTTGACATCATTTTATGTGCTTTATGTCTACATCCTCCTATGGAATCCTTGAATTTGTAGTTTTACAAGGTCTAAGGACTTTAAACCTTTACCTTTACCTTTACCTTAAGGACTTTACTACACAAAAAAGAAAGGCAAAATGGCTGAAGAGAGTAGTGCCTTTCTCTGTGCTGCTCCACGTGTCGTACCTCTTTACAAGGCCTCACGAAAACTATAAATCCCAGGATTCTGTAGGATGGAGCCATGACAGTTAAAATGGAGTCAAACAGCATTATTTCTACAATGTAGAAGCACCCTCCTTTGCATGTTTGTGCGTACACACGCACACACATATGGACACACTTTTTGTCTCTAAACTGAAGCTAGTTTTTGTTGCCTCACAGTCACTTGGCCTATAGTAACCCAGATCCATCTTTCTAACTTGTTCTTCTCCTGAAGGAAAACATTCAGGAGCAAAAAAGAAAAAAGAAAAGATATGTGATGTTCAAAGACTGACCACCTGTCTGGACACCTGGGCATGAAAGATGCCTGAAAGTATGCCAGGAACCTGCCAGAACCATTCAGGAAATGAACCTGGGTAAGCAAGCAAAAATAGAGGAGGAAAAATACCTCCATGCTAGACCCTGTTCTCTGAGTGCAGAGCAAGCTTTTTTCTATGGGCTCCTTCCCTTTTAACTGAACATTTTTGAGTCACCGAAATATGGTTATGGTCCTCCGTCCACTTCTTAGAAAGGGTGGGTAGTTCTCACGGTGTGGGTAGTTTCCCACACAGTCTATGGGAGCCTTGACGGGGCAAATAAAATACTACTACTACTATTAACATTAATAATAACCACACCAATAATAGTAACAACAACATGAAACAACAACATACATTTTAAATAATAAATAATAAATAAATTAAAATTAAAGTAAAATCGATTAAAAATGAAAACTAATAAATGATAAGAGATATCTTGGAGATGGGACCCAAGTCTAAACACAAAATTCATTTATCTTTTGTATACAGCTTATACACATAGCCTGAAGGTAACTTCATACACCATATTTTAAATAATTTTGTGCATGAAATAAAATGTGTGTATAGTAAGCCATCAAAAGGCAAAAGTGTCACTATCTCAGCCATCTAAGTAGACAATTTTGAATTCTGGAATATTTCAGATTTTGGAATTCCTAATAAGGGAGACCCAGCCTATATATATATATATATATATATATATATATATATATCTGATGCGTTTATATGGTTTTAATTTACAGTATATTGGTTTTTAATATTTTTTAATAAATTCTAAGCTGCCTTGAGCTGCAGCATTATAATAATAACAATGATGACAATTATAGCTCTTAGCCATACTAGCTAGAGTGATTTCAGGAGCTGTGTAGTTAAGTTCCTATTAACTCTCATGTTTCTCTTCTTTTGTATAGCTCACAGCATACTCTAGTCAATGGAAGACGTGAAACCCTGATTCCACTTCTGGACAGACTTTCCATCACCAGGAACATTTGGGACCTCATTGAGGATCATCCAGGACAAGCTGCAGAGCTGCTCTCAACACAACCGCCTGGGGTAAATCACAGGAAATGTTAAAAACATAACAAGCCTGATATGGGAGAGATGGGGGGAGGTATATTCTCCTTACACTTCAGTGGAGTAACAGGACGTTATCACACCAGGGGTCTCAAAGCAGCAAGAAAAGCGGCATGGAATCAATCCAGAACCATACCGGAATGATTCTGGTCGCGCAGCCGTAATTCCTCTTTGAAAGAGGAATTACAAAGAGCTGGAATGATGCAGCGATGGCGCAGGGATGATGCAGGGATGGGCGGGGTTTGCTGCGACGTCGTCTGATCACAGGGGCAAAGGATCCAGAATGATGCAGCGATGGTGCAGGCACGGGGCTGCTTTAGACCCCGTGTGATAACGTCCACAGTTTCTCCAGAGACTTGTATATGTTTTATTTGGAGAAGAGAAATCTGAGAGGTTAGATGATAGTCCTCTTTAAATAGCTGAAGAGCACACACAGGTATTCCAAAATCTGAAAAATTTCAAAATCCCAAATACTTCTGGTCCCAAGCATTTTGAATAAGGGAGACTCAACATGTCCTAGAAATAGCAGTTATCCAATCTCTTTCTTTCTCTGTTTTTCTCCTCCCTCTGCTCCTCAACTCTTTTCTTTGATCAGACATTCGTTGTTATTAGAAACAAAACTGGAGATGCCAGGATACTCTTCCTTCGGACCCAAGGAAGCAAGAGCAATATTATCTGCCATTTTCCCATTAAGGAAGACAGTTCAGGTGAGTGGATTCAGGTGCTTAGCTGGAGCTGTATGCAATTATATGTGTTTAGCCTGTATCCCAGATGATGTACATAGCATTGAGCCATGCCAGAAAAGTGGTATCAATCTGCTTTATTTCTGCAGTGCAGATGAAGCCTTGGACTCTACGCTCTAACCCTTGCCTTCCCACAGCCTCACAGTTTTTTGTTTTCAAAGCCTATCTCAACAGCTATCCTGTCCCTTTTGATCATTTTGCAAGATAACTTCCTTTTACTTAAAAGGGGAAGAGGTGGAGAGGCACGAAGACTCCAGCAGCCTCTGCTGTAGCAGGTTGCTCTCTTTTCTCATTTTCTCTCTGAAAGCAGATTTTTTTCAAGGGCTATTCAGGAGAATTAAGAAATTCCTTTCTCTCTTCTGCTTTAAGTTCTTCCAGCCAGCTTACTCTTTGTTATTCATCTGCTTTGGGCTTCACACTCCCTCTTTCTGAGCTCAGCAATAGGTAAGGAATTCTTATTTAGGGCAAGTGCTGGCCTTTATCCCACCTGGCTTTAAGACAGTGTGTATGGTTTCTCTCTGTCCCTGACTCCTCCTAACAATCCTGCAAGGTATGCCATGCTAAGAGAGAAGTGAATGTGAAGAAATGAATGAGGCTATGAGGCTGCGGGAGAAGAAGGACCTTTCTCATCAGGAGTAAGAGAGGCAAGGATTGGGCCTTGTAACTACTGGAGGGTGAATGAGTGTGCAAGGCTTTCCTGATGGCTCCTGCAAAAGGAGAATACATTTTGTGTGTGAGAGAGATATAGATACAGGGTGGGCTTAAGTATAGATACAGTTTTCTGTATATCGTTAGCGTGTGTATTACTGAATCTGTGTAACGGGGGGGGGGTGTTGAGGTGTGTTCGTGAGTATAATACTTTATATGTTATAGACACAGGCAAAAATGATACACAAAATGTTTTATACTGGGCCAAACTAACTTGGCCAAAGTTACTGCTACCCCATGAGTGTAATCTGAGAGGTGCTGGGGTTGAACCTGACATTTTCTATACAACCTATACCTCTGTTGTACCACTAGGCTATGGATGCTCTTATCAAGAGTTGGAAATTGAGTCTAGGAAATTGAGTCTAATCTCCCCCTACACTCAGTGCAAGAGAGCATCCCCAGAATTGCTTAGCTGTCCAGCCTCTTTTTGAAGATTCCCAGAGAAAGACACCCATCACCTGTCTAGGCAATTGGTTCCATTGCTGAACCACTCTTACCATCAAGAAGAGTGATGTTATCAAAATCTACCCTCTTGTAACTTAAAACCATAAGACCTCATCCTACCTTCTGGGGCAGCAAAGATCAAGCCTAACCCTAGTTCTTGGTGATAGTTCTTTAAAACTTTAAAGAGTGCAAGCATGGCACTTCTCAGTCTTCTCTTTAGCGGGCTGAACATGCCCAGCTCTTCTCTTTATGTGCTGAGTCAGGTGTCGATGCATCCAGCTCCTTGCTGTCTCCTTGGAACTGGCCATGGCTTTCTTATGATTTTTCTCTCCTTTACCAAAGGTCTGCTTTAGCTAGAAATGTCATCTGGGGACCAGGAGTGAGTTGGGAGCAGGGGGAGAGTCTTTTCTGTGTGTGCAAAGCATCTGGGTTGTTGCTGATTTTTTATAGCAGGGAGAAATCGATTCTTTACCCTCCCTACCTGCACCAACAAATAATTCATGCATGCTCAGAAAAAAAGGCAAGCTGTAAGCCATGTTCTGTTGTAATCCAACAAGTGTTGTGCCTGTTCTCAGAAAAGTGTATCTCTTGATCTATGCTCACGTGGCCTTGATCTGTAAAATGTCTCCTTGATCTGTAAAAAGACAGGCAAGGAGACCTAGAGAGAGATAGTTCCACTATCTAGAATCCGGCCCAAATGGGAACCAACTGGGGCTCAGATTTCTCTGCTCTGTGGTCATGGTCTGAGCAGATGCAAACTATAGTCCAAATCTGAATTTTTCATGGTTTGAAGTAGGTCTGGGCTCACATATCTAATTAAACAGAGGACCACTCTGCTCTTAATATTGCTTTTCTGTGTATGTCTGTGTTTTAATCCTTGCTGCACAGTCATAGTATTTTGATGACTGTGCAGCAAGGATTAAATGACACTTTAACTGCTGTGGCAGCATCCTCTGGGATTTGTAGTTTGGTGAGGCACTTAGAATCATTTGCTAGAGACATCTAGCACAGTCAACTAGCGCTCTTCCAGCAGAGAATTTCATGTGTCCCCCCCCCCCCCCCCACACACACACACACACTACATTTTCCAGAATTATATAGGATGAGGCCAAGGCAACTAAAGTGGCATAGACTGCTGTAATTGTGTAGTGTGGATACACTACCAGTTTCCTAGAAAACAAGTGTTTTTCTTCCTCCTTCATTTCTTACCAAGACCACAGTTTTTTGTGAATGTGTATTCATTGCACGGAGACAGATCTGCTTTTCTGTTCTTCAGTTTCCTTCTCTTCTCATTTATTGATTCTTGTAAATTTTCAGGCAAGAGCTTTTAAGCAGGAAGGAGACTATTCCAATGCACTTAGTAAAGCTTAAGCACTTAACAAATCAATGATATAAATCATTGTCTTCTGAAGAGGAAGGAGAAAGAAAGATTGAATGCTTAATGTAAGGGAGGGCTTTCAAGAATCTAAATTTCTGTTCTTCGGTTCTAATTTGAAGACACACTGAGTTGGCTTTGCTGTGGGACATGCTCACTTCTCTTGCTTTTAGCTGCTTAGTTAATTAATTAATGGACTTGAAATGTTTAATTTGAGTCAGCACTGAGTCCCTGTGCTTCATTTCAGTGCTAGCAGGATTGGTCTAAAAGCATATGGAGTGCCTTTGAGCATGTGTATGTGTACCTTCAAGTTGACTGTTGATTTGCGTCTTGACTTTTATAGGGTTTTCTTAGGCAAGGAATTCTCAGAGGTGGTTTTGCCAGTTTCTTCCTCTGAAATATAGCCTACAGCACCTGGTATTCACTCCCATCCAAGTACTAACCAGGACTGGGCCTGCTTAGCTTCCAAGATCAGACAGATCTCCCAACTCACTCCTGCCTTTAGAGTATTTAGGCCTCTGAGCATGTACAGGGTGTATTTTTCTCAGACCAGCCCTTTGTTCAGCATCTAGAGTTGGGAGAAAGCAGAGTGAAGCTGTAACATCCTTTGTTTTTGCTTCCAACCACTTTGACATTCGGTGCCTTTGGTGTAATGACCAGAACGGCTCCTTTGTTGTCCTTTTTAAACATCTTGGGGTGTAGTGTATTGTTTTAATGTGTATGATTTTAAATGCTTTTATCTTATTATAGTGTTCTATTTTAAACAAATGATATATTTTAATATTGCAATAGCTTAATTTTATTTTAATTGTCACTTTTGTAAATTTTTAATTGCACTATGCTTTTAGACTGTAAGCCGCTTTGGGTGCCAATTCTGGGAGAAAAGTGAGATACAAATTAATATGATAATGATGCACACCATTTGCTCATTATCTCCAGTCCTGTATTATCCCAAATAATTTGTATGTCTATATTAAGGGAGGGAAATGGGAATCTGACCTGTCCTCAGTATGTAGAAAGATCTTGTAGCACCTTTGAGACTAACTGAAAGAAAGAAGTTGGCAGCATGAGCTTTCGTAGACTAAAGTCTACTTCCTCAGGTGCATTGGAGGAAGTAGACTTTAGTCTACAAAAGCTCATGCTGCCAACTTCTTTCTTTCAGTTAGTCTCAAAGGTGCTACAAGATCTCTCTACATACTGATTCTTCAGACTTACATGGCTATATCTTTGAATTCTGATCTGTCCTCAGTGAGGCTTTGCCTTGTCCTGATTCCCATCTCTTTCCCATAGCTGTTTACCTCAAGGGTTCCCAGCTTCATTTCAGAAATGTGTTGGAACTGGTCACCTTTCATACTGTGAGCAGGTGAGTGGCTGGGGTGGGAGAGGGGAAGCACTCAAGGGGATGTTGGCCCAGACTTCTATCAAACCATTAGACAGCATGGCTATGGATGGATTTGTTAGTCTAGTCTGTCTGGAAGGCACTAGGCTGGGGAAGCTAAGGTCTCTGCCCCTCTCCCTCATGATCCCATTGGCCTCAGTGGATATCATTTTTGGTGAATGTGTCAGCATGTTCATATTTTCTAGGGATATCCTGCCCTGCACGCTGAGGCTCCCGGATGCCTTCCGACTTCCACGGAAATCTCAATTACATGCAGTTGGTGCTCTGGGCATGAGTGAGTGAAATTTTAATGCTCCAATAAAGCCACCCCTAATGGTTTTTTGTGGGTTTTTTTGTGATGAAACAAATTGCCTCTCAAGATTTGCTTGCTTTCTGTAAACCCTTTCCCACCCATTCGCCCTGTTTGCCTGACTTCCCCCTTTGCAAGTTCCTGTACCTTCTACCTGCAGGTATTCAAGCTGTACAGCTCTAGCCATCTCTTTTTTAAAAAATTCTAAAAGTCTTTTTTAAAAGTGAGTTACAAAACGATTGTCCCATTTGGACAACCTACTTCATGTTAGTCTTTATATCACGTATCTTTAGCTCGTTTACAAAAAAAAAAAAAAAAAATCACACCAGAAAGCCCTGTGAGTTAATCATACAACCCTAGAGTTGGAAGGGACCACAAGGGTCATATAGTCCAACCCCTGATGTTAAGGAATACACAACTAAAGTACTCCATAAATATGCCAATATAACCTCTGTTTGAAGACCTCCAAAGTCCACCAAACTCTGAGGCAATGTATCCCTCTGTTGGACTGCTCTTACAGTCCAGAAGTTCTTCCTAATGTTTAGATGAAACTTAATGGTGGCCCCAAGCCATTGTTAAGATCAAAACTTGAGATAGCAACAAATTCCATATTTCTACAAAGTTATCTTTTGCTATTTCTCCCCTTGGCACTTGAACTTTTATTGTAAGTTTTTCAGCTAGAGCAGTCCACCGGAGCTTATTCAGCCGACATCAGAGCGATCAATCATCTTTCTGCATTTTTTCTAGTATCTTATTATTTTGGCTGTAGCAACTGTAGTTATGAATGAGATCAGATCTTTATGTGGTGTAGATTCTGTCTGACTCTATTCCCAAGTTGGAAAGCTGTATTTGTTTGAATTTGTGCCTCTCTGTCAGCTGTTAAAAGCCCCCCAGCCTCAAAAAACCTCACCCACAATAAATCAGGCCACCTGAGCATTCTCCATCCCCTCTTGTTTTTATTGTCAGAATTCTGGACAATGCCCCTTAAACCTGGCAATCAGTTGTCTTTGGCCAAAGAAGAGGATCCCATTGATTCCAATGGAGAGTCTCTTGAAGCTAGCCAGCCAGCCTGCTCCATCCGAGTGACATCTGAGGATGGGGCACTCTGCATCATCAACCCACTGTTTCTCTCAGTGCACAGTGATGTGAGTTGGCTTGACCTTGCACCAGGCCCTTGTCGCTTAAGCAGCAGAAGAGCGACTCTCCAGATCTTCAATGGCTCCACCGAAGCAGCATCCAGCAAGCAAGGAGTCCAGCAGTGTCAGAATCATTCCAGATCTCAGGAGGAGGAGGAGGAGGAGAAGATGAGGAAAGGTAAGGAATAGCAATGGGTGTGTGTGTGTCTTCTCCACCTTTAAGATCTTGCCCCCAAATTTATCTGATTTCCCACAATTAGTGTAGTAAAACACACACAAGCCTTCAGTAGTGTTTATACATTGTCATTAAGTACCAACTTATGGAGACCCTTAACACAGACTTGTCTTGGCAAGATTTGTTAGAGGGGGTTTGCCTTTGCGTTCCTCTGAGGCCAAGAGCTTGTGACTTGCCCAAGGTCACTGAGTGGGTTTCCATGGTCAACCCTGGTCTCCCAGAGTCCTAGTCCAGAGTTCCCAGAGTTCCATAGCATTGAATCATGGCAATTGAAGTGATTTATTATAAACTGCTTTATTTCTCCATTGTGACAATGTCACTTCCTATTGCCATTTTGAGAAGGACTTCAGAGAAAAATTGAGACATTTGCACTTGCTGAAGGGGCGCAGCCCACAGGATCCATCGGGGGGGGGGGAACCTCATGAAGTTACCCACTCCTCCCGTTAAAGTTACAGCAAATAACATTGGAAAATTTGGAATAACATTGTCACAATGTACCTAGCATCCTTTTTTTTCCTGTCATGCTGCCATCCTCCAGGTGACGTTTTGGCATTGTCAGCCTCTGCACGACGGAAGCTCCTCCTTCGCAGTCTGGCCTGTAGCACTTCCGAAGATGTTTCTGAGGATCTGCCTTCATCCCCTGGTCTGCACCAGAAGGAGATCAAGTCCCCACACCGTGTTTCCTGGATTGAAGGCATCCCAGCCGAAATCCCTCCTGCCTGGTCACTGAAAAAGTCCAGCTCTGAGTCCTCCCTACTAAGCGAGTCCCTCTTGCTGCCCCCCATCCCAGAACTGGATTCGCTCTCAGTCAGCAGCATCGAGGATGAGCCTGAAGGTTTCCCTCTCACCCCAGCCACGTTGCACAAGAGGCAGGGCCGCTCCTCTGCTGTGTTGACCTACAAAGTGTTCCACCGTCTTTCTGCTGTGGGCACTGCCCTCGGCAGCTTCCTCTCTACCGAGCGCCGGGTCACCAAACGGGTGCAGGAGCTGGCCCAGGAACCAACATCCTATGTCGGAGGCCTTGTACAAAGCTTTGTTGGACACATCCTGCGGAGCGGCGGGATGCGGCACCCCACCAGCACTGACATGCTGCAGGAAATCCGGCAGATGATCAGCAACCTCAAGGGCTACTTGTGTGAAAGCTCGGAGCTGTGCATGATCTGTGAACACAGCGAAGCAGAGGAGATGGACCTGGGTATGGAATGGAAGATTTTCAGAGCTAGGCTTGGATTTGGAGATGGTCACGAGGATCCAATGTGTTGAGAAAGTTGTGGTTGCTAAACAACATCTGAGGCTTCAACTGGGCAACAGAGCAAGGCTCCTTCTCCTTTTTCTTATCCATAGGTCTTTCAAAGAATTGGCCACAGGACCAGCCCTTGTTGTTGATGTTGTTGTTGTTGTTCTGTGCCTTCAAGTTGTTTCTGACTCATGGTGACCCTATCATGGAGTTTTTTTGGTAGATTTTTCCAGAGGGGGTTTGCCCTCACCTGGTGGGTTTTCATGGCCGAGCAAGGATTCAAACCCTGGTCTCCAGTGTCATAGTCCAACACTCAGGCCACTACACCATGCTGCCTCTCTTGTAGCCCTCTAAGCTAGTCTGCTATTCCATCACAATCTCAAAATAAGATTTAATTGCCCATCTAGTCACTTTGTCTATGTGTAATAGGGGTGAGATGAGAGTGGCACCATCTTCTTTTTCACCTCAGGCAAGAAAATGTCTTGAGCTGTTTCTGCTTGGTCATGATGCCTCCAATAGATAGTTGCTAGTCAACATGGTGGGTGAAATACCTTATTCCCATCAGCAGATGAAAACCAGGGTACATGTGGCAAAATCAGAAGCTGGTCAAGATGGTGAAAAGTATTAATGAGGAAGAACACACAAGCCAGGAGAGGCTGCAACAGTTTGCACTGCCTGAGCCTATAGGGAAGGGAAAGATTCCATCTTATCCTTTCATCTCCCTCTTATTGAGTTAACAGAGTGCAAATTAATTTTCAGTTGGGACTTGATTTGCACCATTTAAATTATGCCAAAGAAAAATGGGGAGGAGGAGAGATGCTGGGACATTTTAAAATCCCATGAAAAAGTGAGACAGCAGAGGATTAATAGGGACTGTCCCTGCCAAATCAGGCCAGTTGGAGAGTGTGATCCTGCAACCTTATTCCTCCTTATATGTTTCCACTGATTTGCATTCACTGGCTTAAAGTGCAGAGGTGGGATTGGCCAAACAAAAGTCTCTGCCCTCAAAGTGGAAATGCACATCATCAGGTTTGTTTCTGAGCAAGCCAATTATACGTGCCTCTCACCTTATCTCTGAGCAGCCCAAATGGCCTCTGTGGTTTCTGCATTGAGCTGTGGCTGAATTACAACATCAGTGGCTCCTACGTCAGCAGGAGTACAGTGTTCATGAAACCACCAGCTTCTCTGTGGTTGAGGCTCTGATGTTGTAGGCAGCGCCATATCCGGCAGAGGCCATTGGAAGAAAGAGGAAAGTACAGTTTCTGAAGAGAAACCAAGACAGCCTCGTTTAAAGGGGGGGGGGACAACCTCAGAGGTACTCACATGAGCCTTGTACTCATTTGCTAGTCTGGTTCTCCATCTTGAAATGTTCATACAGAATTTGCAGTATAAAAATGTTTTGGGCTTCTGGCTGTGAACCATTGAAATCAACACAAAATGAGGTTGAAAGATCTCTGAAACAGAGATAAAAGCCAAGCAGTAGACAGAGCCCCATTTAGACTCATCAGAATTTGAATTCTTGCCTAAAGATATTATTTTTGTTTGAGTATACTCCAAATAATGCTACTGAAAAATGATAATTGATAAAATAGAATAACAGAATACCTGAAAACAAATGAACTATTTGTTCCTATCATAGTGGGATCTAAGTTCTTTGATAGAGTTATGGATGAGACATAGAGTTATGGATGAGAAGATTGCATTGCAGAGGGGCGGGGTATAAATAATTTTTATTATTATAATTTTATTATAAGTTTATGCATACCTCCCAGCATTTCATAGATGAAAAGTGGGTCACATGTGGCCAAGCAACATTCAGGGTTTAGTCAAAAGGATACAGCTAAGTAGGAAGAAGACAAAAATTATTAATGAGGAAGAACATACAAAATTACTATTTTGACCAGGAAAACCTTGGAATATATGTACTGAGTTTAGGAAAGCCTAGTGGGGGAGGACCCTAAATGAGGAAGGGTAAACCTCTGCCCTCTCTTCTCCCTCCTGCTGAATTAATTGAGTATATAATACTTTAGCAAGCCTCCTTTGAACAAATCTTGCCAAGAAAACTCTATGATTCACCTTAGGATAGCCACAAGTCAGAAACAACTTGAACGCATGCAACAGCAATAAAATCAAAACTACTTTGGCACTTTGAACTCAGTTTACACAATTGAATTAAGTTGAGGATCAAGAGGGAAAGTGGGAGGAATAGAGAAAGAAACTGGGACACTTTAAAAACATCCAAGAAAATGGGACAGCAGAGGATTAACCGGGAATGTTCCTGCAAATCAGGACAGTTGGAGGATATGTGTGGCTATGCTTGGAACTATGGCTGCTCCCAGAAACCTTTAGTTTAATCTCACACACTCTCAGCCTAAGACCAAGACAGTGGCAAACCAATCTTGCTGAGAAAATCATGTATTGGGCTCACCATATGTCTCACTTGAAGGCATATAACAGCAACAGAGTTTAGATGAGATGTTTTAGCAGCAGATTCCTGCCTCAGTAGGGGTTTGGATGAGATGGTCCTTAGTGTATCTTCCAGTTGTATGATTCTAACTCTCAACATTCCTCATCACTGACTATCCTTTCTGGGGGTTATGGGAGTTGCAGTGCAACACCATCTGGAAGTCTGTGCTTTGCCCTTCCCTGCTCCACCTAAATGCCGTGCTCTGCCTTCAGAGTCACACAAACACATGCCCTCTCTCTTCTTCCTGTTAGGTTCTGTGGTTGAAGGAGCCCTGTACAAATCTATACTGAAGCCACTGCGGGACTCGATTTACACTCAACTGCTAGACTTCCGCTCCCGTGATGGGACCGTGGACAAGCTGCGTGAGCACCAGGTCACCATGAGCAAGCAGAGCTTGGCTGAGTTGGGAGTGATTTCCAGTGTGCCGGATGCAGCCGGCTTGGAGCGTATCCAAACTAAGCTGGACCTCTTGCACCAGGCTTACTCCCCCAGGAAGAAGGAGACCCAGATGCTCAAAGTCTGCAAGATGCTCTACGAAGCCATGAACCAAACTGCTGGCAGGACAGGTAAGGAGGTCCCTTTGCAGGGATTATGCTGCTATTTAGAAGAGAGTCATGTACAAAGAGAAAACAAGAGTGGGCAAACACTTTAATTCCCAGGGACAGAATTTAATTGAGCTTTTAAGCTCTTATCTTAGGGTAGAGATGGGCAACTGTGGAAGGGTAGAAGACTGCATTAGCTCCCCTCAGAGACCTTGGAGGACCACATCCCACTGCTGTACCCACTCTTGCCAAAAAACAAACAAACCCAAAAAAACCACCAGCCAACTTTTTGACCCCAAATGCCTTCTAGGGAATATGGGGCATTTCAACATGTTCGGAGCGGGGGGGGGGGGCAGTGAGGAGAAGTCACTTCCTATTCACTTACTGTTTCCAAAAAGGCTTTTCTTTGATCCAAATTGGCCCAGGGTCAGCCAAAAACATGATAGAACATGCTCCCTGTAGAAACATTTTGGAGCAAGAAGAAATTGGGGGGGGGGGGGGAGATTCTAACACATTTGAGCCCTGGGACTCCTGGGAGGCTCTAAACATTCATCAGCAGCCACCTTTCCAGGGCTCTTGGGGACATTTTGGAGCAAAGAAAAGAAAGAAAGAAAAAAGAAATTGCATTTTTAAAAACCCCTTGGGGTCATGCTTTGCCCACTCTTACCTTAGGGAGAGACATTTCAGCTTCTCTTTCCCGGGGCTACTGCAAACCTCTATAATATTTCTTCATTTTCTATTTTTGGAAGAGCCATTTGGAGCTGATGATTTCCTGCCAGTTCTGATCTACATGTTGGTGAACTGTGACATTGTTTCAGTGCAGTTGGATGTGGAGTACATGATGGAACTGATGGATCCCAGCCAGCTGCAGGGAGAAGGTATTGTGGTGTCTCACATCTGGACTTGTTTCCCTGTATTGGGTATGCTGAAATTTTTCTGGGTTTTTGCTCAGATGTCATACTAAATTAGTATTACTAGCAGCCCCTCTGCCTAACTTATGTCCTGGTGTGCAAGGAACACAGGGACACGATACAGGCAAAATGTAGACTTTGGCTAAAATCTCCCTGTTTTAATGCTGCATTTCCCTTTTGTAGCACAAGCACTGGAGTTAACTGAATGGCACTAGAGTACATTGTGGTTATTACTTTTCCAGCAAGTGTGGCACTTAATTTTACTCCAAGAAGCATTCTGGTTAAAAGAGTGGTCAAACTGATAGGATAGGATAAGGGACAGGGGTGTAACTGGGGTGGTAGTGCAGAGGAGGTATGGACCACACCAGGTAACACCCTAAATATATATTTTAATTCTCTTGAAATTTTCTTTAAAAACATCACATCTTGCCAAATTTTCACTTTAATCACATGAAACTATGTACATGTAAATACACATATACAGATTGTGCATATGATATTGTGATTTAAAAGTATGATTTTAATTTTGGTAGTTGTTTATATCATAACTATTGCACGCAGTAATAATGCAGGAATTATGATGTATGAGTAACATTAGTACAAAAACATTTCTAAGGATTCTGTATGGTGTGGTATGGGAGGAGGTCAATTGGGGTTGTGTGTGTGACACCATGCATTACTACACCAGGTGATGCCAACCCCAACACCACTGATGAGGGAAATAATAGCAGTGACCAACATTTTGCTTTGTGATCAACCTCAAACTTGCCTATGGTTCTCAGTCTTTTGAAAGACTGTGCTATGAAAACACGCAGCCTTCTTGAATTGTTTATTTACATTTCTTCCCCTCCTGCTGCTACTTCTTATGCTTTAGGTGGATATTACCTCACAACTTGGTTTGGGGCCCTCTTCCACATTGCAAATTTCCAGCCAGCTGCCATGATAACAAGGCAAATCAGCATTGAGGCCCAGCACTCCATCCACCAGTGGCATCGACGCCGGACCATCCATCCTCACCACCACCATCCTATTCGGCGTCACTCGCAGGTACCACAATTTGGAATCATTGAAAGGAGAACAGTAGTCATAGGGACAAAACAAGTAAAAAAAGGGGGAGAATGCAAAGGTCCTTGGCAGCCAAGTCCCGTGGTTCTGATTCCTAGTTCTGTGGGTGTGGATGTAAAGTCTAGTGGACTAGGTCCTGTGCTGTGATTAGTATATAGAATTGAGGCATCAAAAATGGGTGAATTAGGGCATATGCTGCTCTCTGGTTGTGGTATTACTTAGCCCAGTTTAGATAGATGGGTTGTGACCAACCATAGTCTGAGTTAAACATGGTTTATTTGTATGCAAAGGGATCTTGCAACATGGCATGAGCTTTCATAGACTTAAATCTACTTCCTCAGATGCATGGAGTGAGCTGAACCCCAGGGAGGATGTTTACACTTTGTATGAATACCCAAAGAAATGCAAAACATGTTGGTAATGGTGGTGAGGTGACAAGTTCAGCTTTAACGATGACTGTTGAAGGACAAAGACAGGAGAAAAGGTGTTGCCTAAGGCCAGGGTGGGTGGATGATGATATGAAAGGAAAGGGAGTTGTGGAATGTGATGTGCCAGGCTGGGAATCAGAAATGGATGTTGCCATGACAATTGAAGTGTAACATAGTACTGCCATTGTGTAGTGTGATTGGGCCCCTGGTTTTCCTTTGTGGTCCCCTTCCAAGTACTAAACAGGCCTGACCTTGCTTAGTTCCTGATCTCAGATAGTAGTTGGTGCCTTCAGCATATTTAGACTCACATAAAAGCCAGAGCAATGGTTAGTATATTAGACCTTGGAAGATCGGGTTCTACTCCTCACAGGGCCACAAAACCAACTAGGTGACCTAGAGATTGTCACTTTCAGATCCATCTATCTTAGAAGGCTGTTGGGAACATCAAGTGGAGAGGAGGAGAGCCATATGCAACCCCTTGAGTTCATTAGAGAAAAAGCAGAATATCAGTGTAACAAGTACATAAACAATCATCGGCTTCCTTCTTTTCAGAACATGCTCTACATTTCCTTCCATGAACCCTTCAACAACCAGAAGACCATCTTGGTCACCACTGACATGACCACAGCCTCAGTGTGTGCAGTGTGTGCAGAAAAGTATAGCATCTCTGACTGTGAGGCTTATGGCCTTTTCTTGGTGTCGGGTGAATCCTCTCAACTCCTGGCAGAGGACAGCTACCCTCAGCGGCTCCACTCAGCAATCATCCAATCCAAAGGGCCTCCTGGGAGTTTTGTGTACAAACCCAAAGATGGAGCCCTGCCTGCCACCAGTTCTCTTTTGCTCCAGGACCCCAAAAGTTTGACTGAGCCGCTTGAAAGTAAGGGCATGGAGCAATCAGTGGCAGATTGAATAAACCTTGGAACTTTGCAGACAATTCCTTTTAACCGCTTATAGGTTGGCCAAGGTTCTGAGCCTCTGACTTGGCAGAAATCTTTGGGAATAAAGTTTCAACTAGGAAGAATCTTGAATAGAAATTTTCAGGTCTGAAGTGTGGATTTTAAAATGGTCAAGGTGCTCTTTTTCCACCTTCATTCTGAAGTTATATGGGGGTAGGAGCTGTGTTAGTCTACTAATATTTCCCTTTGTCATAACTCACTCCCTGGACAATTCAGATGAAGAGAAAAAAGAAGAGGAGACAACCTCTGCTCATGATAATGAAGGTTATCATAGTAGGGGTCCCAACAGGAAATGGAAGAGGCTGAAGATGGTGATGATACATCTCTATCCTTTCCTGAGCAACGAAGAAATAAATGCCAATCCCAGAGGCTGTCCATAAATCTCCCAGGAGCCTCATTGGTCACGACTGTATTATCTGAATGGTTAACTGTACTCTGTGTTTGCTTGATCTTTGATTGGTTTCGCTTTGGCAGCTTCATTTATTCCTTGCTGGCTACTGAAATCTGGACTCCTGGACTGGCTGATGACTCCTGGACTGGTTGATGACCATCCTTCTATTTTACCCTTCATCTTGTGCCTGATCTGGAGAGAATTGACTGCTTGACTGTTCTTGCGTGATAACCCCCTGCTTCCAGGGCATTGCTGACTGGTGCATAGGACACTCTTCCCAGAGTTCTCTCTGTCATGGGCACGGGGTGGTGCTTCTTTTTCTTGAACCCACATCCATGGTCCACCAACATGGAAATAGGGCAGCTTCTTATGCTAAAATTAGGGAAGAAACCTTAGCTCCCCACTTCAGCTGCTTTTAAAATCTCCCACTTTCTCCCCATCCTCCTCAGTTCACATCAGTTACTACAAACTGAGTTTGAAGTGCAAAAGTAGGTTGCTCTCAATTAACTCAGAGGTGGTGGCAGAGTCTTTCCCTTCCCTGCAGACTAAGGCAAAAGCAAACTGCTGCAGCCTTTCCTAGCTTGTCTATTCTTCCTCATTAATAACTTTTGCCATCTTGACCACATTCTGAGGTTGCTTCGCTGCATATGTTCTGGTTTTCTATTGAAAAATGTTGGAAGATATGCTCTCCCCTTTCAGAACAACCATTTTTTAGACATGAATAGCTTCGAAGTTCTAAGCTTCGCAATCTGTTGTCAGGTATAGTGAAGTCCTGCTGTACTTCTCATTGTTGGATGTGCTCTTGCCCTGCCCCTCCTGTGGCTACCAAAAAAATTATGTGAAAATTAAATTGATGCAGTCAACTATACTTTTTGCATCATTTCATTATAGTTTGTTTTTCCTGGTTCAGTATTGAACAGCACTCTTTCAAGTAAGTACAGTACAAACCATAGGCTTTCCGTTCTCTGTCTCAGTCACACCACCCTGCCTTGGAACTGCAGCTTGAGTACTTTGAGCTTCCTTAGTAAACCCAAATATGCAAATCCACCCAGTTTTTGGCTAACACACTGTCACGTTGCTGTCTTCCTAGCTGAACAAGAGTGGCTAGGTTGGGAGGTAATGGCAGCAAAGAAATCACTTTTTAACCTATTCTAGCAGTGGTAAAACTCGATTTTCCTCCTAGTTCCCAACAGATGTCAAGACCAACGAAATAATTTTTCATCCTGTAGCTTTGGGACACTTAGCAATATCTCCCTCCCCTGTAATGCAGGGAACGTACACAGCATTTTTTCTTTTATTTTCTTTTTCTTTACAAAAAATTTGCAGTTTACCCAGTTTTTCGGAAACTATATAGCTTTTAGTGCAGAAATGGAAAATTGTGCAGCTTTTCTCATGGAGATGAAATTGCTCACCTTACCAACTGGCCAAGGCTGCAGTTTCAGTCAGCCCAAATTTCTTTTCCTGTTATGTAATGTTTGCCTTTCAAGACATTCAAACCTGCAAAGGCTGCAGCCATGATGTCAAAGCCTTCACTGTGTCGTTTGTGCTTTTGCCAGGTATGTCACAAAAAGACCCAGCATAACCAAGTGGGGTTGTTTCCATCAGAAAGTTGTGCGGTTTTTGGTGCATGGTGAAAAGTGCCTTGGTTTTTCCATCAAAGCTGTAGAGTTAGACAGTTCTACAACTCCAGCACAAATTTAAAAACAACAACAACACACAACCGGTGCAATTTGTGTTGTGCTGGGAACAAAGAAGTCCTTCTAAGTTGCATGCCATCTTTCTTCCTATCTAAGTTTCTTGTGGGGTCGGAACTCCAAATTTAATGCCAGTTGGGAAACTGACAAATTCCCATTCCACCTCTCATCTGTGCATACACTGGTCATTCTGCATTCCTTTTCCATTGGTACCAGTCATGCTTAGAAATTTTGCTAGCATCCTATCCAGATTTTCATGTTCCTGTCTGAAATTTCAGAAGTGGGTTCTTTGGGTGAAAACTTTTACCCTTTCATTTGAATCTTTCTTTTGGACATGATATTTGAACTTGGACTTGATTTGTTTTTAAAAAATCTTAAATCAGAAATCTCTTTAACTGACAGATTATAGCATCTGCAGACACACAGCCAGGAGACATTCCCTTCTTTTCCTTACTTCCTTATGCTTCATAATATACATGAGATTCCTGAGACCAGAACAGGAGGAGAAAGCCAGATGGAAACAGGTTAGTTTGGTTTTTCTTTCCTGTCAAAAACTTTGCTGAAGAGGTTGGTCTTGGAGAGGGAAGCAACTTTACAGGTTGTCCTAATAATGATGAGGTTTAGGATCTGCCTATAAACCAGTGTGGTGTGGTAGTTTGAGTGATGGACTATGACTCTGCAGGGCTTACAACTCTGCTTTCAAATCATTTCTGACTAATGGCGATCCTATCATGGGGTTTTCTTGGCAAGATTTGTTCAGAGGGAGTTTGCCTTTGCCTTCCTCTGAGGCTGAGAGAGTATGATTTGGCCAGGGTCACTCAGTGGGTTTCCATGGCTGAGTGGGAGTTTGAACCCTGGTCATATATAAATATATATTTATTTTATATATAATAAATAATATATATTTGCACATTTAGATTTTATATTATCTAGTACTATTATATTTCAATTATATATTTTATAATTTTTATTTTATGTTTTATTAAATAATATTAATTTAGTATTAGAGATAAAATGAGACATGGATAAGTAAATAAGATCTGTATTATTATTATTATTATTATTATTATTATTATTATTTCACAACTCAGGATTAAGGGACTCCAGACTTTCACTCTGTCTAGCTGCTTGACAAACCTGTATTATTATTATTATTATTATTATTATTAGCTCTGGACTAAGGGACTCCAGACTTTCATTATTTATTCATTTATTTATTTATTTATTTTACTTTCACTGCTTGGGACTAAGAGACTCCAGACTTTCATTATTATTATTATTTTACTTTCACAGCTCAGGACTAAGGGACTCCAGACTTTCACTGTGTCTAGCTGCTTGACAAACCTGTATCGTCTTACACAGCAATTTCGAGGTTTATTACCAGGATTGCAGTTTAGCTTCATTCTGTATCCCATTACATTTGATCCCCCAACTATGTAATTGTTCTTAATCACCTGTGACATAAGAACATACTGTACTTCATCGACTCATCTAAAGAAGTGAGTTGAAATTCTCAGAAGCTCGTGCAAAAGAATTAATTAGTCTCAGCTAAGTTTTCCCTTTTTACAAAATCTGGGCAAATAACTGACAAATCTCACATCCATCCAGGAGAAGGCAGTGTGCCTCTGCCAACCCACAAGCTCAAAAGACTCTTTGTTCCTCCTAAACAAATGTGCTAGGAGGAGAAGTTGCAGTATGGAACATGGAAAGACAGAATTATTATGACAGTTCTGTTCAACAATCAATTTTGGTGGAGGGATATTGAACTGGAATGAATTGCAAGGATCGGCTCCAGCCCCCTGCCATGCAGAAATACAGTTGGCCCTCCGCATTTACAGCTTTGACTTTTGCGGATTTGATTACTCACAGATTTGATTAATATGTTGTCTCTAGGAATTTCTAGGTCCTCCAGTGCGACTCTTGTCAGAAGTTAACCATAGAGTCACACTAGAGAACCTAGATATTCCTAGAAAAAAAACACTTCTCTGGGCATTTGTAAGTCCTCCAGAACAATTTCATGGTCAACGTCTGGCAGATCTTGACCATAAAATTTCCCTGGAGGACTTAGAGATTCCTAGAGAGTTGTTCTCTTTAAGAGAGGTGATATGAGAGCCCTGTTTAAGTGTTTGAATGGGTTTCATGTTAAGGATGGAGCAAACTTGTTTTCGGCTGCTCCAGAGAATAGGACCCAGAGCAATGGATGCAAGCTACAGGAAAAGAGATTGCACCCCAACATTAGGAGGAACTTTCTGACAGTAAGAGAGCTCTTTGACAGTAGAACACACTTCCTTGGATCATGGTGGAGTCTGCTTCTTTGGGGGTCTTTAAACAGAGGCTGGATGGCCATCTGTCAGGGGTGCTTTGATTGTGAGTTCCTGCATGTCAGAATGGGATTGGACTGGATGGCCCTTGGGGGTCTCTTCCAACTCTAGGATTCTAGGGCTTGCTGAGAGTCTCTCTGAACCATTCCTTCACCTGCTTTATGAAAGAGGGAGGTCAGGAGTTAAGTTTTCACTTCTTCCAATCCGCACAGGTGTGTTCCCCTCCCTTTTTGCAAATGTATTCCAAGAAAAATCTTTCTCAGACTTGGTCCTCCTAGCCAACAGATTCCTGTACAGACAGGTCTGCAATGGATCACTCCTCAAACCAACGCCCCGATGTTGCAACCAATCCCGCCTTGGGCTTTCCTTCTGTCTTTCGCACAACTAACCAGAAACAGGTGTAAGGGTGCCGGAGGGAAGGGAGGCTCATGCTTTGTAAGCAGACGTTTCCTATCCTGCTTCTGCCAAAATTCTCTGCCACGTGGTATGTTCTTCACGGTGCCGAGTGCGAGATTAGAAGTGACACGCAACCAAAAAAAAAAAAAATTGATTTCATCTTCTAAATGCAAATTCAAGATACCGTAACTTGAAGGCAGAGTCTGGGGAAAGGAAAACTATCTGTTGTTCATTATAGTATTGAAAAACATATTCACTATCATTGCAGTGTGAAAGAAGTAAGCATGGGATTGCGCTTTTAGATTGTAAGCCGCCTTGATAGCCTTGGCTAAAGGCGGAATAATAATAATAATAATAATAATAATAATAATAATAATATAAAATTTATTTCTATACCGCCCAATGGTTGCCCATTGGATGTGTCTTTCTTTCTTTCTTTCATTCATTTTTATGCCGCCTTTCTCCCAAAAAGGGACCCAAGGTGACTCACAAGATAAAAACACTTTCAAAACAATTTTTAAGAAACAATTAAAACAACCCAGTTAAAAACAATATAAAATTAAGATGAAAGCTATACAAAAGTTTTAAAAACATAATCTAAAACACATACCCCCCTATAAAAGACACCCAGCCATGATTTTTAAAAGCCTGCCTGAATTATTATCTTTGTTGTTGATGATGGGATGGTTAAGAGTATGTCATAAATCTGGGGGGGGGGGGATCACCTTGTTACAAAGTCACTAAAACTTCCTTTTAAAACAATAAGAGGTTACTTGTTACACAAGTGAAGTAACTTTGTTCCCTTTTGTTCTGCTACTTTTGAAATGTAACTCCTCCATTTTCATTTCTCCTCTCCTCAGCAAAATAAATAAATAAATAAATAAAATGAGTTTTGTTACAGTTTTAGTACTACAATTTACTAACCACAATCTAGTTTTAGGGATTACTAGATTACACATTCATTCATTCATTATTGCTAGCCATCAGGCTTGAACCAGTTGCAGCAATGGAAGTCAGCAACTGAAAGCCCAAGGGCCGTCTCTGTCCAGTTAAGTGGCAGAAAAAGGAGCTGTAAAAGACAGGAAAAAGTAACTTGTGTGTTAGAGAGCGTACACACTGCAGAAATAATCCGGTTTGACACTGCTTTAACTGCACTGGCTCCGTGGGTAAGGAAATCTGGGATTTGTAGTTTAGTGGGATGTTTAGCCTCCTCTGTCAGAGAGTTCTGGTGCCACAATAAACTACCATTCCCAGAATTCCCTAGCATTGAGCCATGGCAGTTAAAGTAGTGTCAAAACAGATTAATTTTGCAGTGCGGATGCAGCCATTGTCTAGGCAGAAACATTTCCTCTTGGAGGTCATTCCCATGTCTTTTTGTTTTTAGCGTGACAATGCAGATCATCTCCCTCGCATATTCTGGGCTTGTTATTCGCACTATGGAACTGCGTCAAATCTACATCAACCCACATCTCTGCGAATTTGGATGTTCACAGATGCAAGCATTTGAGTAAAGATGGAGCTGATGATGCGAATGCATTTGGAACCCCTTTTTTTGGTATGCAGCATTTTATCTCAGGTCTATTTGGGTCTATTGGTTATTCGCATGACCAACGATGCAGATCTTTTTTGAATACTCGAGGGGAAAACTCAATAGCGATTGTCCCAGATTAAGTATTTTTGTTTTGTTTTTTGGCAGCTCTCTCCAAACCTAATAGAGAATTTTAGATGTATGTGAACAACCGAGGTTTAACCCGGATTCATCTTGGATTATTTTCACAGTGTGAATAACCCCTTGGTCTAGGCAGGCAAAGAGAACACCTGCTCAAGGCTTGATGGCCACCAGGGGGAGCTCATGACTCTTTTGTAGTTGTTAGCCACCCTCCAGTCAATCTCAATTCATGGCAACTTTTAAACTGGTTTGCGTTGGAGAATCATAGAAGAGTTGGAAGAGAACTTGGGATCATTCCCACTTACATTTAAACTAGCTTGCGATTCGCTTTCGCTCCATGAATCGATTGCAAAAGGTCCGTCGTTTCCACTCTGAAAGCGGATCTTTTCATTATTCCATTGTAATCGCTTCTTTTTTGGCACGACTGTTGTTCCCACTAGTTTGCGCCGCTTCCAAATGTGTGTCAATCATCTGCGCGTCATTGGTGACGCAAGCGCCAAAACGGTGAGGATGGGGCCGTTCCAGGTGCCAAGTGGGGCGACTTTGGCAACTGAGCCTTCCTCTGCCCTTCAGCAACCCAGGCTACTCAAGCACACCATTTCCCCTTTGAGCAGCCTGGCTTGGGAACTATATATATATATTGCATATATATGACAGAATATGCAATCCATTGGTTTTGCAACTACTTGCCTCGCTGAGCTGCAGTCCACCTGTAATTGCAAGTAGTTGCAGATATGATGGATCACATAGTCTGTCAATTTTATATATATATATATATATATAAAAAATACGTATATATTTTATATATATATATATATATATATATATATATGCGCCCATAGGTCACACCACAGGCACAAAGGCAGCGCTGAGAGTGGGGGAATGGCTGATTTCCCAAAAACTGATGAGTTGGGATGGTAAACACTCCTCTGCCATTAGTCCCTTCCCTCCAGAATGATCCGATTCAGATCCATCATCCCCAGTTTTTGAACACGCTTCGGAATCCACGGATTCTGCATCCACTGATTCAACCACCGCAGCTTGAAAATATATATTTAAAGTCCAAAAAGCAAACCTTGATTTTGTCATTTTATGTAAGGGACACCATTTTACTACAGCATTGTATATAATGGGACTTGAGCATCCACAGATTTTGGTATCCACGAGGGGTCCTGGAACCAAACCTCAACAAATACCAAGGGCCACTGTACTGCTATTGGAGCTGTAGGGGAAACTGGTTTGGGAAGTAGCACAGAAAGATGTCAAGCCACTTTGTGCTTGGTTTTGAAGACAGCCTGCCCTTGTTAGGACTATAATTCCATCAGTATGGAGAGCCAGCATAACATAATGGTTTGACATGACTTTAGAGACCAGAGTTCGATTCCCAACTCGGTCATAGAAACCCACAGTGTGAGCTTGGGCAAGTCACATGCTCTCAACCTCAGGGGAAGGCAATGGCAAACCTCCTTTGAACAAATCTTGCCAAGAAAACCCCATGATAGGGTCATCTTAGGATCGCCATAAGTCAGAAATGAAGGCCCACAATAACAACAAACGGAGGCTGTAATCTCTCAGCCTCAGTCGGAGACAGTGGCTGAGCCACAATAACCCCATTTGCTTTCCATCAGGTAGTCGACTGGACCTGCAAAGCCTATCTTTTTTGTGTGTTAACTCCTGTGCCTTTCTCAGTACTTTTTGTTGGTCAAATCCGTGTCATGGCAGTGCTGGACCTCGCACACAAACACACTTTTCCTGGCTACTTTGCAGCGCAATGGGCCCTTTTGTAAGTGATGGTGGCATATTAAGTCTTTGAGACTTGTTTTTGGCTGGAGTGCAGACAGAGGCCCTGAGGGCGAATTCCGGACTCCGGCTGTCATGGCAGAAAGGGCCCAATCCTGACAGTCGTAACCTGTCTCAACTGCAATACGTGAGGAACGGAGCTTGGAAAATATACTTTGTGGATCTTAACCTCACAATACCCCCAGCCAATATGATACTCTGGCCAAGGAATTCTGGGAACTGCAGCCTACAAAGACAGTACAGTACTTGTGTACTTTGAGCTCAGTTTGCAGCAACTGAATTCAGCTGATGAAAAAGGGAGGGAATGGGAGAATGAGAGTCATAGAATTGGAAGGACCCCAAAGGCCATCCAGTCTGACCCCCTGCTGTGCAAGAATACACAATCAAAGTCCTCCCAACAGATGGCCATTCAGCCTTTGTCTAAAAACCTCCAAAGAAGGAGACTCCACCACACTCTGAGACAGTGTCTTCCACTGTTGAACAGCTCTTCCCATCAAGAAGTTCCTCCTAATGTTGAGGTGGAATCTCTTTTTCCTGTAGTTTGCATCCATTGCTTCATGCCCTAGTCTCTGGAGCAGCAGAAAACAAGCTTGCTCCATCCTCAATTTGACATCCCTTCAAGTATTTTAACAGGGCTATCATGTCATCTCTTAACCTCTCCTCCAGACTGATTATACCCAAATCCGCTCCTCACAGAGCATGGTCTCCAGGCCTTTCACCATTTTGGTTGCCCTTCTCTGGATGTATCAATATCAGAAGAAACTGGGACATTTTAAAAGCAGTTGAAAAAGTGGGAGGACAGAGGATTATTCAAGACTGCCAAAAAGGGACATTAGAAAGGTCTGAACTTCTCTAGTCAGTAATCCACAGACTGAGAGATACCAATTCTATATACCTAGAATCAGAGCATGGCAGTTCTTTATTTATGTATGCAGTTATATTGTATGTCTATATTCTGTATTCCTTATCACTTATATTACATTTATATTTTATTGGCGTCCGTAGGTGTATGTGTCTTATTAGTGTTCATAGTATGCATGTATTTTATGTATTCATATAGATTTGGGAACCTGATATTTTAATATGGTTATTGACTGCAATAAAATGATTTGATGGATTGGTTAACTTGACACCCTCTTCTTTCACGCTTTGCAGGGCTGTGGCTTGGCTCTGAAGAGAAGAAGTCCTTTGACCGACCAAACCTCTCTGGGCTCCCTTCTGAGAAGCATTCCTCCTGCGAGATTTGGGAAAGAGGGAGGAGGTGAGGAGGAAGGCGTGGATTCCTCCCCAGCTGTTGTTGGTCCACGTGGTTTGGACCACCTTAGGGAAAAGTGCAATGACATGTGGAGAGAAGGGAGAAGGGGAGGGCTGGAAGCAGTGTGGCTTCATAAACCTATATATGCAGCAACCCAGCTGTGTCTCTTGCCCCTCTCTGCCAGGGACCTCACCTTCATCTGCAAGGGGATCTGTCCCTTGATCTGTCCGCACCATGGCCTGTGTCCTGTGGTTGCTCCTGGTGGTCCCTGATCTTGCAGCTCCTCTTCGGTGGGACACGTCTCCGGTAAGGTAACTCAGGGAATGAGCAAAAAAGACAGATCTTTTCGGTATCTGAAGTTGGCACATGTGTGTTGAGTATTTTGGGTTGGGTGAAAAGACTGACAGAGACCCTTGTTTGTGATCCATGTTCTCATAAAATCCCACTTGTCTCCAGAAGCTCCTGTTTCTTAAAAGGCTGCTCTGTCCACAACTATGTAGAGATCTTGTCGCACCTTTGAGACTAACCAAAATTAAGAAGTTGGCAGCATGTGCTTCCATAGACCGGTCTATTTCCATAGATGTGATAGAATTAAGTTAAGGAAAAAAGAAGTCATTAAAAATGTATGAACATTATTGTCATAAGCAAAATGTTGCAGTGTTTTAAATATGATATCTATCTAGATAGATAGATAGATAGATAGATAGATAGATAGATAGGGGGGGGGAATATTACAGGAATTGATTCATAAAGCAGGCCCATGTAAATAATAGTTGTATATATAGATATAAAATAGATATTGAAATGTAGAAATAGCATTGCACCAGCAATTGGGGAACTAGTATGGTTTAAAAATCTTTTGAAGATCCTGAACATACTTCTAAGGCTATAGAAAAGAGAGTTACAAATGAAGTATGGATTTTTGTTTGTTTGTGTGTGTGTTTGTGATGTTTGTAGATAGTTGTTTGTTGTGTGAATTGAAATGAATGTGAGTTGATTTTCAATATACGGTATGTCTTTTTAACTATTTAACTTTTTTGATATATATATATTTTAAAAGGCTGCTTTGAAAACAGCAACAGGAACATGAATTCGATATGGGACAAGGGTTGAAGCACAGAGGTAGAACTGATTTTTGTTCTTCCTAAAAAAATTATGGGGAGGGGGAATGCTGATCTTAAATAGGATATGTGCCCCTTTTTAAGCTTTCCTGACCTTTGCTCTGTTGCTGATATGTCATTAATTCATAAAAAATCCCAGCACACCTGAAATGTCAAAAGTATGTGTGTCTGTGTCCATGTGGTGTGTTTAAATATTTGGACTTTGAAAACTAGGATTTTTTTTTAAGGAGGGGGATAAATACTTGCTGTGAAGGTTAGTTTTCTTTGGCAACTTGTAATCCCACAAGGCTTGGAACCCTGAAGCGAAGAGTTTTGGCTTTCTGCACTCTGTTCGCCACAAAAGTCTCATAGAAGAAGGCACATCTGGTTTATTTTATTTTATTTTTTAACAGGAGAGATTGTCCCACTCTTTCAAAGATGCCTGGAAATGAGCCAGGCAAAGCAAATGTGCCTGGTTGTATTTATTTTAGTTACATATTTACTAATTTCGACATCCCCAAATATGAGTGTATTCTTGTATTTATGCTCTGTTAATGATACCTACATTCTTTTATCGAGGTTTTGTGCGACTGCTTGATATCATGTAATTTGTAAATTCCAATTTGGATCATGAAATCCACAGAGATTTATTGCTTTGGTGGTAGAATTCAAAGATATGTAGCCATGTTAGTCTGTAGAATCAGTATGTAGAGAGATTGTAGCAGCTTTGAGATTAACTGAAATAAAGTTGGCAGCACAAGCTTTCCTAAACTTCAGTCTACTTCCTCAGATGCATCTGAGGAAGTAGACTGAAGTCTATGAAAGCTCATGCTGCCAACTTATTTATTTCAGTTAGTCTCAAACTTGCTACAAGATCTCCATAGCTTTGGTGGGTCTCTCAAGTAGCCCAAAACTGCTTTGCAAGAATATAAACCCTCTTTTTTGGTTTGGGTTCTGACAGTAAGAACCTAACTAGCCACTTCATAGCAGGAGAGCTGAGGTTTTGGCAAGCACATTCCCTTGCTCTTTCCAACACCACAAACACTCAACAAATGAGCATCTTACTTAAGAAGTTATGATAATCTTGTAAAAAGGGGTGGCAGTTTGTGCTTTGAACTACAAATATGTCAACACAGAAACTAGAGACATATTGTATTCCTTTCCCCAACAGTCCTGGCCACCTTGGCATTATTTTTTGTGCACAGTAAAGTTTGAATATCTATGTGGCAGGCAGATATTCACCAGGTAGAACATCTTGTGGTCATTTGTTTTTCCACAACAGGTGGCATTGAGGTTTTTCGGTTAGCCCTGAACCCGTCCTTCATTAAACAAAATTCTCTGGAGTCTGGATTTTGGATGTCGCACAGTTCCTGCACATAGATTTATCCCCAGAAATTGACCTGAGAGTAAATTCAAGGCAGAAAAACGAAAGAGAGAGTCCTTCTTTCCCAATGAAAAATTAATCTAGGGAAGTTTCTCTGCCACAGGTTGCAGCTGGTCTACCAATGGCAAGGTTGTTTGATTTCTGTGAAAAAGATTTTCCAGTTGGGACAAAGCTGAGTACTGTACCTTTTTGTTTTATATATCCAGACATGCATAGACTCCTGCTGAATGCAAAACCGGTGAACATGGTATTCAAAGATATAGCCGTGTTAGTCTGTAAGATCAGTATGTAAAGAGATCTTGCAGCACCTTTGAAACTAACTGAAAGAAAGAGGTTGGCAGCATGGGCTTTCCTAGACAAAAGTCTACTTCTTCAGATGTAGTGTTTGTTGTTGTTGTTGCTGTGTGCTTTCAAGTCATTTCCAACTTATGTTGACCCTAAGGCTTGACAGGCTTTTCCTAGCAAGACTTGTTCAGAGTGGGATTTGTCTTTGCCTCCCTCTGAGGTAGAGACAGAGTGCCTTGCCCAAAGTCACCCAGTGGGTTTCCACAGCCAAGCAGGGATTTGAACCCTGGTCTTCAGAGTTGTAGTCCAACCCTCAAACCACTCCACCACACTGGCTCTCACATTTTAAAATGCAGAAGACGAGGAACACTGTGACATATTATGTCGCCATGTGCCAAGGCACAATGTACCCCAGTTCTTTCCTGCTCTGTTTACAAAGCTGTAATCTTCCCATCTGTGCAGCTGATCTCTTGCAAAGCTAATATTGTTCCTCTTGATGGAAGGAAGAGAAGCTGAGCTCTTGGGAAGGGAACTCTGTTTCAGTTGTTCTGGTTTTTTATTTGGTCTGAAATGCTCTCTAGAGACGCCTGGGTGGCATCAACTGCTCTCCAATGGACAGCTCCTAGCCCTAGCAGTCAGGAGGGCGGATACTTCATTTGGATGGGTGTGTATGTGTTTGTGTGAAGAAAAAAAACCCAAAGTGATGGGACAATGAAGAAAGATTATAAACAGGTTATGTCAATCCCTAGGCTGTGAATAAAGTAGAGAGCGAAGATAGACCTGGATGTTTGCCTAGCATCCAAAATCTGCTTTTATTGGTGCCCAACTACTTCTAGGCCAGGATGATTGCCTTTGCTTTTAGTTTTTCTGGTCCACCATGCTCAGCAACCATGTTCTTTGGGAAACATTTTGTTCCTTAATCTTCTAGCCTTTCAAAGAGGAAACCAGAGCCCTTTTACCTGTAACACCTGATCACATCTGCAATTCTTGCCATGTCTTTGTTATTAATGTGATTTCAGGTCAGCTCTGGCGTATATCAACCCTGTCCAAGTGCTTTCCTGACAAGACTGAAGAAATCTTGTTGGCCCTTGCCTTCCTCTGAGGCTGAGAGAGCGTGACTTGCCTAAGGTCACCCAGTGGGTTTCCATGGCTGAGCGGGGATTCGAACCCTGGTTTCCCAGGTCTTAGTCCAACACTCAGACCACTACACCACACTGCTTTTAGTCCATTCTGCTCTTCTGTTATTAGAAGCAAACCGGATTGTATGAGGGTAGCCCTTTTAAATAGGATATTTGACTCATAACTAAATGAGAGGGGAGTGGTATGTGGATGATGGGAGCTAAATACTATTGCCCCATGTTCTTCTGTCACTTTGTTTTTCTCCCAGTCTTTTTCAAAAACTAGGGCTGCATCTACATTGCAGAGCTAATGCAGTTTGACACTGCTTTAAGTGCCATGGCTTAGTGTTATGGAGTTCTGGGATTTGCAGTTTTGCTAGATATTTAGCCTTCCCTGTCAGAGAGCTCTGCTGCTACAACAAATGGCAGATCCCAGGATTCCATTAGATGGAGCCATGATATCTAAAGCAGCATCAAACTGCATTAATTCTACAGTGTGGCAGCAGCCTGCAAGAAGAAAAGTCCCTATAGGGCCTGCCTAGGAGGTTTGCTGCCTAATGCAAATGGTGTCCCACCACCTTCCCAAGGTGTGTAGTGTCTAAAACAAGCCAAATTATTTTGGCAGACAGTCCCACAAGTGCCTCACCTTGTCCCTGGCAGTACAAATACAATTATAAGGAAAAGAAAGAACAGTTTTAAGGTTGCCAGATTGAAAGCTGGAGAGGCCTTTAATGCTTGCATAGAAATTCCAGCAGGTGTTGCTTGCTGTGCAACCAGGTAACAAACCAAGTGGGTTGCGTGACTTCAAGTCACTTCTGACTTATGGCAACCACTGTGGTTTGAGTGTTGGATGACAACTCTGGAGACCAGGGTTCGATTCCCTGCTTGGCCATGAAACCCACTGAGTGACCTTGGGCAAGTCACACACTCTCAGCCTCAGGGGAAGGCAACTTCCTCTGAACAAATCTTGCCAAGAAAACCCCAGGATAGGGGTCACCACAAGTTGGAAATGACTTGAAGGCACATGACATATACCTTACCTTACTTCAATTGCTGCAATCTGAGTTCAGAATGGAAAAGTAGCTTGCATCCCATTAACACAACGATGGGGGAAGAAGAGAGGAAGGAGTGGGATCTTGCCCTTCCCAGGAGACTCAGGCAAAAGCAAACTGCTGCAGCCTCTCATAACTTGTGTGTCCTTTCTCATTCATAACTTTTGTCATCTTGACAGCACTCTGTTGTTGTTTGGCATCCAAGCTTTCATCTGAAATGTTGGAAGCCATGATGACAGTGATGACAGTGAGAATCGTATACAACCTTTGTCAAAGGATGCAGGTCAGAGTGATGCATTGTTGTTGTTGTTGTGTGCCTTCAAGTCATTTCTGACTTATGATGACTCTAAGGCAAACCTATCATGGGGTTTTCTTGGCAAGATTTGTTCAGAGGAGGTTTGCCATTGCCATTGAGGCTGAGAGTGTGTGACTTGCCCAAGGTCACCCAGTGGGTTTCATGGACGAACTGGGAATCGAACCCTGGTCTCCAGAGTTGTACGATTCTCACTGTCGGCATTGTCATCATAGCCTCCGACATTTCAAATGAAAAACTGGACGCATCTGGCCAAACAACAACAATGTGGTCAAGATGGCAAAAGTTATAAATGAGAAAAGACAAACAGGTTATGTGAGGCTGCAGCGCTTTGCTTTTGCCTGAGCCTCCTGGGAAGGGCAACTCTCAAGCCACTCTGCCACGCAACGGTGTTCATTTTGCTTTGGGATCCACCAATAACAACCCCGAAAGGCTTGTCTCGCTCCCAGCGATTTTCGGTCACGCTTTTTGCATGCTCCAAAACGCAGGCGGCATTGCTGCCAAAGCGAGAACAACCAATATCCATATTTAGTTCCCAGTGTGTCGCCTGCAGGAGCTAATTTTAACCTCTTCTGGTGAGGCTGAGCCCTCGGCCTGATGTCATCCCTTCTCGGAGGACTTTTTAAAAGATTGGTATTAGTCAGCTGGAAAAGCCGCCAAGAAGAGGAGGACTGATCAATAAATCAGAACGCCTCTCCCAGACATGACAGATGGCCAGGGCTGGGAAGAGACAGAAGATCTGTCTCTCTGCCAGGCAGTGGATTAATAGGAATCACCCTCATCCAAATTTGAACTCCAAAGAAGAGTAGTATGAGCTGTTGGGATGTCCTTTGCTGCAAGTGTGTGTCATGCACGGCTCAAACACAAGTGGCACATACTGACATTTCGCAGATGACAATCCAGAGACGTATAGTCGTGCAACCTTCGAGTGCTGTTAAGATGGCAAAAAAATTCTTCATAGGAAGAACAGGAGCCAGGGCAGTTAAAATGGTCTTGCACTGGATTATTTCTGCAGTGCGTTTTGAACCAATATTATTTGTGTTTCGGACCATCCTCACCTAGTGGGAGATAATACCCTCTTGGAGACGCAGTGGTCAGAACTGTATGCAAGCTTCAAGCGAGATTATGCCATAGGTGTGCACATTTTTATTTTATTTTATTATCCTATTCTATTTTAACATTCACTTTTGTATGTTTTTAATTGTATTTTTTAAAATGGTAAGCCGCTTTGAGTTCCAATTTTGGGGGGAAAGCAGGATAATAATAACAGCAGGAACAACACCATATTGGCCATGGTTATATTTTCATTTCTTCCTAAAGACCTCCAACATCAGGTCTGGGAAATGTGGTTGGACTGCACTTTCCAGCAGCCCTGGCTAAGATGGCCAATGGTGAGGGATGATAGGAGCTGTAGTTCAATAGTATCCACAGAGCTGCATGATTCTTCTGTTCATTGCAGCCATGTTCTGCTGACCTTTTCATTCTCAGTGTCCACCACAACCCCAGGATCCCTTTTCTGGCCAACTCACACCCCATCAGTGAATGTATCAAACCAGACAACTGCAGCCATCCAGATATTTTTGGCTTACCACTCCTATGGTCTTAGTTGCTAACCTTGCCAATGGCGAGGTATTATGGAAGCTGTGATCCAAAACAATTTGGAGGAACAGTGCTGCGTACCACCATACCCTTTAGCATTTCACAGATGGAAACCAGAACATGTGTGGCCAAACAACCTCAGAGCATGGTGAAGATAGCAAAAGTCACAGGAAAGAACACACAAGCCAGGAGAGAAACCAGAAAGGTTGCTTTTGCTTGAGTCTGAATGGGGAAAGCAAAGAGTCTGCCTCTGTTTCTCTCCCCTCTGTTGCATTTTGAACTCAGTTTGCAGCAGTTAAAGTAAGTTGAGGAGGAAGGGGGAAAGTGGAAGGAGAAGAGAGAAACTGGGACATTTTAAGAGCAGCTGAAAAAGTAGGATGGCATAAGATTCTCAGGACAATTTGAGGGTATGCACCTCTGGACTAGGACATTGGGAGACCAGGGTTCGAGTCCCAGCTCAGCCATAGAAATTGACTGGGTAAAGTCGAAGGCTTTCATGACTGGCATCCATAGTTTTTTGTGGGTTTTTCAGGCTGTGTGGCCATGTTCTAGAAGAGTTTCCTTCTGACGTTTTGCAGCATTTCTCTAAAGATGCCAGCCACAGATGCTGGTGAAACGTCATAAAGAAACTCTTCTAGAACATGGCCACACAGCCACAAAAAACTATGACTGGGTGAACTTGGGCAAGTCACATTCTCTCAGCCTCAGAGGATGGCAATGGCAGTCCCCTTCTGAAGAAACTTGCCAAGAAAACAATATGATAGGTTTGCTTTAGGGTCGCCATACGTCGGAAACACTTGAAGGCACACAACAACAACAAACCTCTGTATGTATGGTTGAGAAGTTTGTCCCAGGGAGCATCCCTTTTAGCTGGGTGCCTGAATATATCAATTCCTCAGTGTTCACCGAACCAGCAGCAATGCCAAGTAGCAGAAAAGTTTGGATAGGTGTGTCTCTCCTCCAACACCTCTCCTGCATTTTTGCCTTCTCCCCCTTCCCTCCAGTCTGTCTCAGCACAGGTGTGCAACCCCTTAGGCCTTGCTCTCTCTTTCCATTCATGATGGGAATTTGGAACACAAACCGCCTCTCCTTCTGATGTGCCCCGATGCCTCCGTCCTTGCTCCTTTCAACTGCCTTTGGTTATTTTTATTTGATCGTCTCTTTGCAGTCACTTTCAGGTGAGGCGCCAGATTCCTGCAAGAAAGGTGCTTTCTCTCTAAAGATCTCCTTCTTCCCTGCCCATATCCCTGCTGCTGCCAAATGGTGCTCAGTTCTGGAAGAGGTGCCTTCAGGACATAACTTTTCTTTAATGCTGTAGAAGGCAAAAAGAGCAAGAGTAGATCCCATCTAAATAAGAGGAGGAGGATTTTAATAAACAAAATTATTAATGGGGTGAATGCGGAGTTGCAGATACTTAGATGTCTCTAGATGCCTTCTCCTGAACTTTGGCACTGGAGCTCATGGCCACAGAATTCAAAGTCTCTCACCAAACTACAAATCCCAGGGTGCTGTGGGATGGAGCCATGGCAGCTAAAGTGGCATCAAAGTTGTAAACCGCTTAGAGAGTGCTTATCACAGGTAAGCGGTATAGAAATGTACCTGCTATTGCTATTGCTATTGCTGTTATTATTGTTCAGAGGGGGTCTGTCTTACCCTTTCTCTGAGGCTGAGAGAGTGTGACTTGCCCAACATCACTTTCCATGGCTGATCGGAGATTCAAACTCTGGTCTCCAGAGCTCCTCTGCCATTGTTCCCTCTCCAAAGCCAGGTTGTTTGTGCTCCTTTTGGGGGGCGAGCTTTTCCTACAGCTCCCATTTCTGGACCTAAGGACCTGCCCCAGTCATGCCAAAGCACACACGGTCCATTCAGCTGTCAGGCGGAGTAATTTGTTTGGGCCTCCAGCAAACTCAGCCAAGAGGCTTCTCTCGGACCGGTCCCACTTGCCAAATTCAAAGCCTCATTGTGGGACATGCACCCCCTCGCTTCCCCCCAGACGACAAAAGCCTTTGGTTAGCAAGTGAGCGCTGCTGGGCGGCTTATGAAGGGGACCTTAGTGGAAAGAGGGAAAAGACCAGGGAAGGCAGCCAAAGCACATCAGTCTTGCAAAAATATTTTAAAAACGAACAGCCCTCTCGGTCATGCCATAACACCCACCCACCCTGGACCCAGGTATGGTTCAAAACAAATTTATGGCAACAGAATAGGGAAGGGGTTATTTATTATTAGTGCAACCACATGCAGAGTGAATCCA
The DNA here is from genome assembly GCA_026167975.1 of Phrynosoma blainvillii. Taxonomy (NCBI): domain Eukaryota; kingdom Metazoa; phylum Chordata; class Lepidosauria; order Squamata; family Phrynosomatidae; genus Phrynosoma; species Phrynosoma blainvillii. The sequence continues at coordinate 4,262,436 of JANUYF010000008.1, forward strand.
CAGCAAACCACAAACACCCATGGAACCACAGAAGGTCATCTAGTCTGTCTCATGCCCAGATTAAAATAACAACAACATGACGGTTCCTTTATTTTTAGGGAATGACGAACAACTGCAAATGTGAAAGAGAGAAATTGGCAGCGTGAGTTTTCGTAGACTTCAGTCTCCTTCCTCAAAATGTACTTGCAAATGTGATTCATAGTGAATCCTGACTGTATTTTGGTAGCCCGTCGGTATCACTTCAACTGCCCTGGGTCCATCCTAAGGGATTCTGGGACAGGTAGTTTGGGGAGGTATTTAGAATTCTCTACCAATGAGTTGTAGTTCACGGGAATGCTTTAGAAAATTCTAAGCACTACCAAACTACAGATCCATAGGAATTCAGTAGGATGGAGGTATAGCAGTTAAATTGTAGTGACTTGAGTCCATGTTGGCATTATGGCCATACATTAACGGCTGGTCAAGAAAATGAATCAGTTTGTATTAGTGGCTTTGTAAGATACCAGTGTGGTGTAGTGGTTTGAGTGTTGGATCACAACTCTGGAGATGAGGGTTCGATTCCCAGCTTGGCCGTGAAACCCACTGGGTGACCTTGGCCAAGTCACACTCTCTCAGACTCAAAAGATGGCAATGGCAAACCTCCTCTGAACAAATCTTGCCAAGAAAACCCCATGATAGGTTCACCTTATGGTCGCCTTAAATCGGAAACAACTTGATACTTCTGCATTAGCTTGGCAGTTTGAGATATGAGGTCTTGGAATGAACCAGGGGAGTGAATTTTCCTCTATTGCTAACTTGTTTGTACAGTTCTTACAGCTATGTGGGGCACAGATGGGCGATGCTTGCGCACCTTCGTTTTCTTTGTTTGCTTCTGCACTTTGTTTGCTCTATAACCCTTGAAAATCTATTTTCCATTAGCCATAGCATGGAGAAGCAGGAAATGCAACCCATCCAAGGTGGTCCATATAGCCAGTGATGGGGAATTGGATGGCCAGATTTGGATTATCTGGGTAGAATTTTTTTAGCAGCCCACTACCGTATCCATCAGTGCCAGCCAGCACAGCCAAAGGTGGGGAATGCTGGGAGTTGCAGTCTAACCACATCTGGAGGGCTACAGATTTCCAAGTCTAAAGCACATTTGCGATCAGAGGGACACACTGTTTCTCTTCCCTTGTTCTCTGTGGCCTTAGAGTGTGTGCCTGAGGTTGTGTTACACTGGGACCAGCGGCTGTGCGTTTGATTGCATATTTGTATGTTTGGGATCAGATTCAAGATTTTGTCATACTATCCGATATAGAAGTCAAATTAACACCTCCACGAGGGAACTAATTTAGATCTGTTTGCTTCTGGGAGTGTGAAAAATATTGGTTTTTGGTACCTGATTTCTTCTTCTTTTCCTGCTTTTGGAGGCATCTATTTTTAACCCAGGATGGCACAATGATGCCATCGTTGTGTTGATGTACCAACTGGGGAAGGGTTGCAAATAAGTGAGGAAAGAAGCTTATTCAGTGCACGGTTGGTCTCTAACTGAAGTCTATGCTTGAGAAGATCCACTTACAAAGAACTAAATAACTCCAAAGGTTAGGATCCACAAACCACAGATTAGCAATGTTTTGGAGTGGGATTTAAGGATGTTAATCCCAGTTTGAGGAGCACAAATGAAAGATGGAAGTGTTTAGCCCCTAAAAGCTGCCACTCACAACAGCATCTGAAGCTGCTTCTCCGTGCATTGAGCTGAATCAAGTGGTGTCTGTCTCCCCATTTTGGTTGTATCGTTTAGAGACAATAGGGGATGTATGTCTGTGCATGCATACACACACACACACACACATACACACTACTTTCACAAAAGTGTATCCAAGCATTCAACCCCCTTCCTCACATATGTGTGGGTATGCTTACCATCCAACTGTCCCAATTTGGCACAGACAGTCCCAATTAATCCTCTGCCATCCCTACTTTTCCCAGTTGTTTTTAAAATGTTCCACTTGCTCTCTCTTCCTTCTGTCCCCCCCCCTTTGTTCTCAGCTTATTCCATTTGCTGCAAACTGAGTTCAAAATGCAAAAGCAGTCTGTACTTGCTTAACTCAGAGGAAAGGAGAGAAGAGGAAGGAATGGAGTCTTGCCCTTCCCAGTAGGTTCAGGCAAAAGCAAACTGCTGCAACTTTACCTAGCTTGTCTTCTTCCTCATTAGGAAATTTTGACCACAATCTGATGTTGCTTGGCCACGTGTGTCCCAATTTTCATCTGTGAAATGTTGGCAGATGTGTGGGAGATCCAGTGATGTAGACTTGAGTCAAATGGACTTGGATTTAAGACAGACTCAAGTTGCTTCAATGACTTGACAAAAATGCCACACTGACTCGGCTTAGATTGAGATTTGTATATTTTTAGTGACTTGCTGGTGCCATTCATGGTGCATGGTGAATTAATACTGCAAGGGATGGCACCATTAGTGCATTGATACTATTATTGGTACTGTGAGTTAGTATTATTGGTAATACCTACGCTTCCTGCTAATGCATTAATCCCTATGAAAGGCCTCTTACCAGCTCATGAAACCTTCTTGCCTTACTTGCTCTCCTTCCTCACAGCTCTCTCTGAGCGCATGGCAAGAGTAAAAGCAAAGAACAATACCCTCTCCTTGCCATTTATTCTTGGGAGCTAGTGTGGTGCAATTCAGGATTTAAAAAAATTAATGACCTTAGCAGATCAGAAAGCTGGGCCAAAACTCCCACAAGAAATGTGGGATACTAGACTCGGGCATTAAAAATGAAATGCACAGCTATAGGACAGGTGACACCTGGCTTGAGAGCAGTACATGCAAAAGGGATCTAGGAATCTTAGCAGACCACAAGCTGAACATGAGGCAGAAATATGATGCAGCAGCTAGGAAAGCCAATGTACTTCTAGGCTACATCAGTACCAGGATTGTGTTTAGATCAATGCTTGAATCTGTGGATACAGGGGACCGACTGTATAGTGACTAGATCAAGGGAAGTAACAGTACCACTCTATTATTTTTTGGCCAGACTTCACCAGGTGGCCAGTTCAGGGCACCACAATTCAAGAAGGAGTTGGACAAGCTGGAGCATGTCCAGAGGAGGGCGAGCCAGAGGTTGGATGAATGACAGAGACGAGAGGAGAGAAGCGGGCACAGTCTTCTCCTTCCCTATAAGATCAAGCAAAAGCAACCTGCTGCAGTCCCTCCTAGCCTGTGTGTTCTTTCTCATTCATACCTTTTGCCACCTTGACCACACTCTGATGTACCTGGGCCACATGTGCCCCACTTTTCATTTGTGAAATGCTGGAGAGTAGTAGTTGTTGTTAACCGCCATCATGTCGATCCAGACTCATGCTGACCCTGTGGATGAAACATCTCCAAGATTCCCTCTCCTTCACTGCTCTTCTTAGGTTCTGTACATTCATACCCATGACTAGAGTCTATCCATCTAGTGCAGGGGTAGGCAACCTTTCCCCTTTAAGGGCCGAGGGACTTCAGCTCCCAGAATCCCAGGAGCTATTGGCCAACATGGGACTATTGGCCAACATGGCTGAGGCTTCTGGGAGCTGAAGTCCCTCGGCCCTTAAAGGGGAAAGGTTGCCTACCCCTGATCTAGTGTGTGGTCTTCCTCTTTTTCTACTTTCCTCAGCTTTTCCTAGCATTATTGTCTTTTCCATGAGTCCTGCCTTCTCATGATGTGTCCAAAGTACGACAGACTCAGTTTTGTCATCTTGGCTTCTAGGGAGAGTTCAGGCTTTTTCTGCTCAAGGACCCATTGGGTCATCTTTTTGGCCATCCACAGTATCCTCAGGACTCTTCTCCAACACCACATCTCAAATGAATTGATTTTCTTCTTATCCGCTTTGTTCACTGTCCAGCTCTTGCATCCATACATAGTGATGGGGAATACAATGGCTTGGATGGTTCTAACTTTAGCACTCAGTTGTATATCTTTACTCTTTAGGATCTTTTCTTGTTCTTTCATAGCAGCCCTTCCCATTCCTAGTCTTCTTCTGATTTCTTGACTCCAGTCTCCATCCTGATCAATATTTGAACCAAAGTACGGGAATTTTTTTATTTCGATTTCCTCATCATCTAGGTTGAGTGTGTATATAAGTCCTCCGTGGTCATTATTTTTCTTTTCTTTATGTTCAGCATTCTGCCTGCCTTTGTACTTAGGCCCAAATTCGTTATCCTGAATGGGGACCTCTGCCTCTAAGTCTTTTCCCTGATGGCTCCAGTGTTTGGCACCCAGTTTCTTCAACACTTTTTGGAGAAAGCCTTTTCTGGTCTGCTTTCCTGCTGTCTGTCGACGCAGCACTCAGATTTTCCTGGCTATGGCCCCTGCGGTTACAAATGGTGCGCAGGAGCCAAGGTAAGCTTCTAGGCATTTGGTTAGCTAGCTCTACACACACAGACACACTCCCCCTTCTCTTATACACACATACAAACACACACATGGGAATGGTTGAGTTGCAAGGCCTGCTTGCTGGCTTGTCACTCATTACCCAGTAGCAGGAGGGTAGGCCCTTCTTGTCTTAACAGTTATTCCAAAATCCCTCCAACTGTGCCAGTTATATCTGTTTGATCAGTACAGTATGCTTTCCTCACCACCACCAGAACCAGCATTGTCTGTAAAAATGCCACCGTTGTGTTTCAAATTTCTGTTTGCCCATGAGAAGTTATTTATCATCTGGACATGGGCTTTCACCATCCGCCCGCTCTCTCAGAGAACGGATCTTGCAGCTTTCCTAGCAAATGCAAACCTTCCCTTAGAAACAATCCGGAGCAGGCTGGGGTTCCAGGTTTTGACTGTATCAAGAATATGCTTCCATCCTATGCCATTTAGTTGGGCAAGTAGGCTAGGACTGTAATTCCCATCCTAGTCATGTTGGTGGATTTATTTCATAGAATCATAGAATCCTAGAGTTGGAAGAGACCTTAAGGGCCATCCAATCCAAACCTCATTCTGCCATGCAGGAATACACAATCAAAGCACTCCCGACAGATGGCCATCCAGCCTCTGTTTAAAGACCTCTAAAGAAGGATATTCCACCACTCTCCAAGGGAATGTGTTCCACTGTCAAATAGCTCTTACTGTCAGGAGGTTCCTCCTAATGTTGAGGTGGAATTTCTTTTCCCGTAGCTTGCATCCTGTTCTCTGGAGCAGCCGAAAACAAGCCTGCTCCATCATTAGTGTGACATCCCTTCAAATACTGAATCAGGGCTATCATATCCCCTCTTAACCATCTCTTCTCCAGGCTAAACATACCCAGCAGCTCCCTAAGTTGCTCCTCTCGTATGCTGTTTCATACACTTTGGCTGTCCAGGTTTGCTCAAGACATTGGAGATTCATCCAAGTTTTGTTTCTCCCAAAGCATTTACTCTCCTGGTATGATCAGAAACATTTTATACCAAGTTGGTTTATTTTAACCCAGTATAAAATGGGAAAGAATGGGAACCAAATCTGTGATTTCTCAATTAATCTGGAGGCGCCCACAATCTTGATTTTTGTTCCTTGTACACTGATTGTCCTTCTGTTGGAAAGAATAAGTTGGCAATGTTTTCTTGTTATAAGATACTGGAATTGTCGCTCTTCCAGGTTCAACTCCCTTTTAGGCAAAGCTAGGAAAAGTTACTTTAGGGGCTAAAACTCAGGGTACTTCTGAGTGGCCATGCTGGTAAGGGGATTCTGAGAGTTGTAATACCATTGGCTGACCCTTTGCTTTGGATGCTTAAACTCTATTCATTAGTGTTGATGTGTCTTAATGCGATCGTATTTGTCTATTTTTAATGTGTTTCACTGCAATAAAAATCTTTTTAAATTAGAAAAAACCTCTATTTATAAATGCTCAACTGAAGTTTCAACTTACTGCAATGCTAGAAATGTAGGGACTGAAATAAAATGTAATTTTTTATAGCAGGGGGTAGAATCCCCCCCTCCTCCATCGATTCTGATCCACTCGCCAACTAATATCTCAAAATATATTCCTATTTCCAACTATTACAGATAACAAGAAATGACCTAGCCATAAGTAAATCTCAGTGTCTTGGTACCTTAACTGGAACATTTTTAAAGCAACTGGAAAATTGTGATGAGAAAGAGTTAACTGGGACTGTTCTTGCCATATTGGGACAGGACGACAGTATTCAACTCCTTGTTCATGTGCATGGTGAATATTTACTAGGGTTTGGTGTTGTTAATGCCATCAAGTTGACCCCAACTCATGGTGACCCAATGAATGAGACATCTCCAAGACCCCCTGTCCTCCACTACTTTGCTGCAAATTCCAGCCTATGGTCTCCTTGGTCAAGTCTATCCATCTGGCATGCAATCTTCCTCTCTTTCTTCTATCCTCCACCTTTCCTAGCATTATTGTCTTTTCTAGTGAGTCCTTCTCATGATATGGCCAAAGTACGACAGCCTCAGTTTTGTCATCTTGGCTTCCAGGAAGAGTTCAGGCTTTTTCTGTTCAAGGACCTGGTTCATCTTTTTGGCCATCCATAGTATCCTCAGGACTCTTCTCCAGCAATATATCTCAAATGAATTGATTTTCTTCTTATCCGTTTTGTTCACTGTCCAACTCTTGCATCCATACATGCAGTGGGGAATACAGTGGCTTGGATGATTCTAACTTTAGCACTCAGCTGTATATCTTTACTCTTTAGGATCTTTTCTAGTTCTTTCATAGCTGCCTAGGACATCCCTAAGGCCCAATTATCAATACTTCAGTTGGTACAGGCAAGGACCCTCTGGGATGGCTGTTTTCAAGAGGGTGAATCTATTTTTCACCTGTTTTATTCTATAAACAATTGCACACATGCAACATGTGTGCACACTTGTTCACACACATGCAAGAAAGTGGCACTCCATGTCCATCACTGTCAGCCCAAAGCTGAAGGGGAGGGAAGTTCCACTTTCTTGTGCGTATGTGAACATGTGTGCACACATGTTGCATGTGTGCAATTGTTTAGAACAAAACAGGTGAAAAATAAATTCTTGAAAACAGCCATCCAAGAGGGTCCTTGCCTGATATCCCTCATCGATGTGAATGCAGCCAAGTTTTCAGGCTCAAAAATGGAAAGGAGTCAATTGCTGCACTCTTCTGCTGTGACTTAACCATTGGCAGCCAAGGCATGCCACCGAGTGCAGCCGTCAGGAAGGCGTCCTGGGCAGAGGGAATGTGAGTCGGATGGAGTCCAGGGTGGCCCAGACATGGGAGACGCGTCAAGAGCTTGTGTCTGTGGGATGTTCTGTCCATGCGCTTGGCGTCAACGGGGGACATGGCGCCTCTTTGGACACCATTGCTACCTGCCTAGGAGGTGGGGAGGGTGACATCATGTCTGCAAAGCAACGGTAGAGTCAAAGGCGCGTCTTTGATTTAGAGCTGCGATGGGTGGAGAGAGATACTGTTAAAGACGCGTCAGAAGCTGAAGTAGGAGGAGGAGACGGACACCAAGCATAAACTCCGAGAACCAGGATGAATCACGGATAGAAATTTAAGAGTGGGGTTTTGGGCCAGGTGATGTGGAAGTATGTGGCTGGGCCAAAACGTTTTGCCCCCTAAGATTTCTCTTTGCAAATTTTGAACACTTTGTCAAATTTGTCAAATGTAAGCCGCTCTGAGAGCTTTTGTGGCTGAAGAGTGTGAGGTGCAAATATTCTAAATAAATAATAAACCTATTACAGATATACCCCAGTGAACAAAGTAGATGTGTTCCTGAGCATGACGTTTTATACCAATGGCAACAAGAACAGGGATGGGTTCCTATGCCACAAAAAAGGACAAGCGTTCAACACATTTTGGCAAACTTTTTATTCAAAACAAACAATATGGTAAGCTTTGCATAAATAAACAAAAACATTTTGAATTCTGGAGACCATGTGAAGGCTTCTTCCAAAAGGCGTCCAGGGATGACTTGTTCTTTCACCAGCCTTCATGTTTCTTATGATTTCTGCTTTGGTGGCCAAACATACAGATCTGTGCTTTTTAAAAAACATGCTGGGGTAGCAGGTGAGAGAAGCTTATCTGCTCTTCCCTTTTCTGTTGGTTTTGCTGCTTACATATGCTCAGTAAGTGATTCTAGAGGCAGCTGCTCTTTACCTTGCCTGTTTTAGGCAGAACCACACAGCAATAGTAGGAATCCCACTCTTTCCAAGCTCATGCTTGGTTCACAGCAGACACATTGCTGCAACCTGACCCCAAAAGCCTGTGTTTCTTCAGCCTTCCTTTCCCATTCTCCCAGTGGTGATGCTGCTAAAAAACAAAATTCAAGCTGACAAAGGACGAGGAGGAAAATAAAAGGCTGGGAAGCACTTTGTGAAAAGGAGCTTGATATTATCAGAGGCTTTGTTAACTAAGGTTTGTTGTCATTGTTAACTGAGGCATTGTTAACTGAGGTTTGTTGCCCTTGACTCATGGTAACCCTGTGGATGAGACATCTCCAAGCCATATCCTCTGCTGCTCTGCTTAGGTCCTGCAAATTCATACCCGTGACCTCCCTGATTGAATCTATCCATCTAGCCTACAGTCGCCCTTCCTTTCTGCTTCCCTCCATCTTTCCTAGCATTATTGTCAAATATTTCCTAGCATTATTTTCTAATGAATCATTCCTCCTCATCATGTGGCTTAAGCATGACAGCCTCAATTTGATCATCTTGGTTTCCAGGAAGAGTTCAGGCTTGATCCGTCCTAGACCCCATTTGTTTGTCTTTTTGGCCATCCATAGTATCCTCAGGACTCTTCTCCGGAACCATATCTCAAATGACTTGATTTTCTTCTTATCCGCTTTCTTCACAGCCCGGCTCTCACATCCGTACATGGTGATGGGGAATACAATGGCTTCAACAATTCTGAATTTAACCCTGTATATTCACTGGTTCTTCTCTTTGTATTCTAACATTCATCAGGTCTTTGATATTCATACTGGACAACACATTGTATTTGATTCTGTTTTTCACACCTCCACAATGGTAATTTGCATCTGACTGTGTACCAAGCTGATGTGATAAGCCCAGAGGAAGGATGAGAGCATTGACCCCCCACAATATGAGTCTGAAAATGATTTTTTTTCTTCAGTTCCTCAATTTCTAGCACTGCAGAGAGTGAGATGCTGAAAATCATTCACACCCAGAGCATTTCCATTTGTTGTGTTCATATTATCTTGGACATTTTGGTTGCTCCTTGTCCTTGGATACCTACACTGTATCTCAACTGAAGTTTTCAGTCATTTGTTGCTGTGGGCCTTCAAGTTGTTTCCAACTTACAGCAACCCTATTGCAAGGTTTTCTCGGAAAGATTTGTTCAGAATAGCTATGCTATTGCCTTGGTCCTCAGAGGCTGCGGGAGTGTGACATGGAGCCATGTCCTCCATGAAATTTTCCTTCAGTCCTTACATTTCCAACAGTGCGATTGCTTTAGGCTTCACTTGAGCACTTAGAAATAGAATTTAGGCATGCAAAGAAAAGGGGGCTGCAAAGTGGCCAAAACAGCAAAAAGAAGAGTTCTAGGGATGAAGGATTTTAAATGCAATGCTAGGTGTTTGGAGACTGAAGGAAAATGTCGTTTGTGGGAGCAGAATTCTTATTGGGTGTGCAATGCTTTCATTCCCTCCACTCCCCATAGCTACACTCCTGAAGGGTTTCATAGCTTTCTGAGTATGCAGACAACAAAGAGACACTCCTTTGGTCCATAAATCAAAGTGAGCTGAGAGCGGGGTGGAAAGAGAAGGCAGCTCTTAGCCTCTCCTTCACGGCTGGACTGGCCGCCACCTCTCATGCTTTGGCAGGCCTCCTTGGTCTCTCAGCAGGGGAGCCGGGCTGGTGGTTTTGGCACCAAGAGGAGAGGTATCCCCCTAAGGGGAATCCAAAACAAGCATCTCTTTGCAAGAGAAGCACACAGCTGAAATAGATGGCTGTTCAGGGACAGGAAGGCGAAAATGAGATGCTTTCTCAGGAGAGGCTGAAGGGGGTCGTGGGACACATGTGTGCATGTGTTTGTGTGTTTGTAAGAGAGAGATCCATTCCAAAGCCTAGTTTCCAAAGTTTGACTTTAATTGAACCAGGCTCAAAATAACTTTCCTCCAGGAAGAAAGAAAAGGTCCCACTTTTAGGGCCAGCCCTACCACTAGGCAGAATGAAGCAACCACCTTAGGGGGACATGTCCTGGGATAGTACCTGGATGTAACCCATGAACAAGTAACACTGTTGTTGCCTGCCATCGAGTGGACTTCAAGCCACACTTATGTGCACGTATGTCACTAACATACTGTTGTCCAAAGCGCACTTACACGGCGCTTTGAAAAATGTGATTGCATGCATGACATTTACAGAAGCTTAACTCTTACTTGTGCAACTATAGTCAGCAGGATTCAACTTTTGCACAATGTCCTAAAAATATGCAGATGACACCAAATTAGGAGGAGCAGCTAATACCCAAGAGAAGAGGATCAAAATTCAAAATGACAAGAGATTAGAAAGCCGGGCCGAAACTAACAAAATGAACTTCAACAGGGAGAAATGTCAGGTACTGCACTTAGGGTGAAAACATGAAATGCATAGATACAGGATGGGAGACACCTGGCTTAAAAAGACTAAATGTGAAAGGGATCTAGGAGTCCTAGTGGACCACAAGTTGAACATGAGTCAACAGTGTGATGTGGCAGCTAAAAAGGCCAATGTGATTCTAAGCTGCATCAATAGAAGTATAGCATCAAGATCAAGGGAAGTAATAGTGCCACTCTATTTTGCTTTGGTCAGGCCTCACCTGGAATAACACTGAGTCCAATTTTCAGGATGTTGAGAAGCTGGAGTGTGTCCAGAGGAGGGTGACTAAAATGGTGAAGGGTCTAGAAACCATGCCTTATGAGAAGAGACTTAGGGAGCTGGGTATGTTTAGCCTAGACTAAAAAAAAAGGTTAAAAGGTGACATGATAGCCCTGTTTAAATATTTGAAAGGGTGTCATATTGAGGATGGAGCAAGCTTGTTTTCTGCTGCTCCAGAGAATAGGACCAGGAACAATGGATGCAAGCGACAGGAACAGAGATTCCAGCTCAACATTAGGAGGATCTTCCTGACAGTAATAGCTGTTTGACAGTGGAACACACTGCTTTGGAGTCTCCTTCTTTGGAAATTTTTAAACAGAGGCTGGATGGCCATCTTTTGGGGGTACTTTGTGAGTTCCTGTATGTCAGAATGGAGTTGGACTGGATGGCCCTTGGGAGTCTCTTCCAACTCTGTGATTCTATGATTCTATGGAAGCCCAACTGCCAACATAAGGATATTTACAGCCACCAAACAGGACCTTATCCCTTTTCTCCCTTTTCGGTAGCACTTTTAAGTGGTTAGATTTTTGCAACCCGCCCCCCCCCCCCGCATCCTTCCCACCTTCTCCCTCTCTTCCTCCAGGTCTGCCCCTCATCCACTGCCCACCACAAGCCTGTGGTCTGGATTCTTGCCTGGGGGGAATAAATACACCTTGCCGTACATCAAACAAAATTGGGTTTCCAAGTCTGGTTGGCTTTTAATTGGCTTCTCTTTCGCCTGGGCTTATTTACACTGCAATTAGTTAAACCAACTCCTTTTTCACGAGGCTGCCTTTGGAGCGTGCCAAAATACACACTTGCTGTAGCGCCCCCCAGGGGCAAAGCAGAATGGGGTAAGGAACGGGTGGGAAGCGAAGGAAATGGTGGCGGGAGAGACGGGAGTGAGTGATGATGGCTCAGGATGGCCCAGAAAGAGCCATAACCTTGACAAAGGAGTGTAGTGTGTGCATGTGGGTCTGTTTGTGAGAATGTGTGAACACAGCCTCTCCAATCTTCCAGTCGGCAGCCCACCTGGTCATCCAACAAGCGCTCTCTGTCTTACTAGTGCAACACACGGCTCTTTCTTCCAGCGATGTAGACTTGAGTCCATCGACTCAGACTTAAGTCAGACTTAAGTCGCTTCAGTGACTTGACCTGGGAGATTATTGCAGCGCTAATTAAACCGGTTTAGTTGAGCCAGCTTAAAATTGAAAACGAGTGGCATCCTGATTTTATCACAAGGATTTTGCCACCGAAATCGCAGCCCGAGTTGCAGCTTGGGTCCTGTATAGTCAGCTCTCTGTATTCACAGAATTGAGCATCCACAACTTGAAAATATTTCTTAAAATTATATAAATTCCAAAAAGCAAACCTTGATTTTGCCCTTTTATATAAAGGACACCATTTACCATACCATTGTATATAATGGGACTTGAGCCTTGGACTTTGACTCTAGAGACCAGGGTTCAAATCCCTTCTCAGTTAGTCACTCAGGTCCAAAACATACTGTAGAGATAATCCAGTTTGAGGCCACTTTAACTGCACTGCTTCAATACTAGGGAATTCTGGGAAGCATAATTTTGTAAGACATTTAGCCTTCTTTGTCAGAGAGCTCTAGTGCCACGATAGACTGTAATTCCTAGAATTCCCTAGCACTAAACCAGGGCATTTAAAGCAGTCTCAAACTGGATTATTTCTGCAGTGTGACTTGGACCTCAGTCTCAAAGGTGCTACAAGATCTTTTTGCATGCTGATATTCCAGACTAATACGGCTATGTCTCTGAATTGTCTCCTTGCAGTTCATCATCTCGGAGAGTGACCGGGGAGAGTTGTCATGTCCGATGGAGTGTCCCTATGAACGTGGTCGGCCCATCTGTGGCTCCGATGGGAGGCTCTATAAATCTCCATGTACCTTCCAAAGAGCTCGGTGCCGGGATTCATCCCTTGAAGCTTTGCCCCGCTTCCGTTGTGGTGGGGCAGCTCACCGAGAGCCCAACAGTAGGTAGAGATTTTTGGCAAAATGGCACAAACTTGTGTGTGTACAATGGGCCCTCAATATCAGCTGGGGTTTTGTTTCAGGACCCCCATGAATACCAAAATCGGTGGATGTTCAAGTCCCATTATATGCAGTGGTGTAGCAAAATGGTGTCCCTTATAGAAAATGGCAAAATCAAGGTTTTCTTCTTGGATTTTTTTTTAATGTGTGTCATTATTTTTGAATCATGGTTGGTTGAATCCGTGGATACAAAACCCGTGGACACAGAAGGTCAACTGTATTTGTGTGTGTATATGTGATGAAGGGAAAGCTGGGTGGCAAAATCATAGCCTTGCAAATGGTGCAGTACAATCCCTGTATCTGCAGGACCGGTGCATGCGATTTTGGTTACCTACCCAAGTCTGAAAAAATATGTTCTCCCTAGACATTTTCTTGGTCCTCCAGTGGTATGTTTCCGATGGAAATTGACCATAGAGTCACACTGGAGGAGCTACAAATGCCTAGAGAGGTATTCTCTCTAGGAATCTCTAGGTCCTTCAGTATGACTCTATGGTCAATTTCCACCAGAAGTCATTCATTTCAATAGGGTTCACTATTATTCATGGTTTCACATTTCCAAAGTAAGTATAGAAACATATCCACCATCTCTGGTAACCTCCCAGTTCCAGCTGCACAGAGCAGAAGACTTTCCAATGATGAGAGAAGTGCCCTCTGTACATGATCAGAGGCACTCTGGCCCAGCTAGTGACTGGTGGCTTCCATGTCAGCAGTGCTGTGAAGTCAGCCTTGCATTTTATTCCAGAAAACTGAAGGAGCTGTCCAAGAAGTTGGACCAATTTGGGGGATATAGGATGCAGCACCTTGGACGATTCCTGTAACCACTGATGATGAAGACAATCACTCTTTATTCCCTGCCTTTTCCTCAAAACTGGGACTCAAGGAAGCTCACCCATTTAAATGAGTGCAATGTAGCAGAAATCATACATTGAAATAGAAGTTAAACTATTCACTATATTGAGACAATTCAAAGCAAACAAAAGTAATAAAAACCATTTTGCAAAGCAGTGCAAATTAAAATAATACAGCAGCTATCTTAAAACCCCTTTCTTTTAAATTCCTTCCATTCTAATAGTTTGTCAATTTTTTAAAAGATACTGCTGATGAAAGGACAAGCAAAGAAGAGGCCATTTTGACCTCCCTGGGAAGGGAGTTCCAGAGTCTGGGGACAGAGATATGCCTGTCTCACATCCCCACCAATTGTGCCTTTAAAGGTGGTAGGACTGAGAGAAGGGCCTCTCTATTGAGGATTTTCAGGGTCCAGGAGAGCTCAAAAAGGGAGATACAATCTGCCAAACAACTTGGAATTACGCTGTGCAATGGACCCTTGGTATCCGCTGGGGTTTGTTCCCAGGACCTGCAGTTGAGGATACCAAAATGCATGGATGCTCAAGTCCCATTATATACAATGGTGTCCCTTATACAAAATGGCAAAATCAAGGTTTGCTTTTGGCAATTTATATATTTTTAAAGATCTTTTCAAGCCGTGGATACTTGTAGAATATGGAGGACCAAAGAATCTGTGGATACAGTGGGTCAACTCTCTATTTAGGGTGTCATAGGCAGCACTTTGGATTGCTCTTGGGAACAAACCAGTGGAGATGCTGCAGCAGGGGAATTACGTGGTCCCTGTAACCCATCCAAGTTAACTGTCTGGAATAAAACCCAGGGTGGATTTATCATATTGCTGATGCTGGCTGTCACTGTCATTCTTCTAGCTAGGTCTATTGCTTATGCTATGTCCTTTCTCATGCCATCACCCTCCAAACCCCTTGCACAGGTACCAATCTCACCCGCTGCCAGGAAGACCGGATGACTGCCCTCTCACAGTCCCGCCGCCAAGCTCACGCAACTTACGTCCCAGAATGTGATGAAGATGGCTCCTTCCAGCAGGTAACCCCTCTCTCCCTCCCTCCCTCCCTCCCTTCCTTCCTTCCATCTGTGGGTGCTCAAGTCCTTCCCTCTCTCCCTCCATCTTTCTTCCATCTGTGGGTGCTCGTCCCATTATATGCAATGCCACAGCAATGCCATATATGCAATGCCATAGCAATGCCATATATGCAATGCCATAGCAAAATGGTGTCCCTTATATAAAATGGTTTTCTTCTTGGATTTTTTTTGTGTGTGAATATTTCTTTCCTTCCTTCCTTATATAAAATGGCAAAATCAATGTTTTCTTCTGGGAATTTGTGTGTGTGTGAATATTTTCCTCCTTCCTTCCCTCCCTCTATCCATCTTTCTTCCATCTGTGGGTGCTCAAGTCCCATTATATGCAATGCCATAGCAAAATAGTGTCCCTTATACAAAATGGCTTTCTTCTTGGAATTTTTGTGTGTGTGAATATTTCCTTCCTTTCTTCCTTCCGTCCATCCGTCTGTGGGTGCTCAAGTCCCATTATATGCAATGGCATAGAAAAATGGTGCCCCTTGTATAAAATGGCAAAATCAAGGTGGTCTTCTTAGAATCTCTGTGTGTGTGAATCCTTCCTTCCTTCCTTCCTTCTTTCCTTTTCTCTGCCCCCCTGCCTCCCTCCTTCCTTTTGGTAATCCAAGCTCTTGGTCTACCAGATAACACATTTCATTTTTTCCTTTGAAGGGAAAAGTGCATGGTTTGAGTGGATTACTATCTTCTTCCTTTCTTCTTGCCTCACCTAGGTCCAGTGCCATAAGCAAACCGGGTACTGCTGGTGTTCTACACCTGAAGGAAAGCCTGTCAGTGGAACATCTGTCCTCAATGGAACACCAAATTGTACAGGTAATTTCCACATCTGGCTCTCTTGCTCCGTGAGTCTCTTTTCTCCTCCAGAAAAGAGAGGTTGCCAAGTTTATTCTCTCCCCTGCTAGCCCTGGTCCTGTGTTTTGTAACTCACAGAAATCCCAGAAAAGGGGTTTCTCCTGCAAAAGATCTGAAAAGTGTATCTTCGGTTATACATGTTGAGTCTCCGTTATCTGAAATTCCAAATTCCAAAATCTTTCAAAATCCAAAATTGTCCACATGCGTAGCTGAGATAGTGACACCTTTGCTTTCTGGTGGAACACAAGCTTTTTTTCATGCATAAATTTATTTAAAATATCCAGGCTATGTGTATAAGATATATATGAAACATATATACAAAACATAAGATGTCTACGAAACATTTCATGTCTAGACTTGGGTCCCATTTCCAAGATGTCTCATTATGTATTTGTAAATATTCCAAAATCCACCTCCCCCCCCCCCGAAATCTAAAACACTTCTGGTCCCAAGCATTGCAGATAAGGGAGATTCAACCTGTAGTACTTTGATACCATTTTAACCATCATGTCTCCATCTTGATGGAACCTGAGATTTGTAGTTAGATGAAGGATATCCTAAATTCATATTTAGAACTGTCTGCTGAATTCTTTGTTGGAAAGCATTAGTCCATTCCATTTTACTATAGCAAACATCAAACCCCAGGATTTCATAAGATGAAGCCACATCATGTAGAAGATGGAGTGACCTTGTTTTCTGCTGCTCCAGAAACCAGAACACGAAGGATGAAGGGTGGGGTATAAATGTTCCAAATAAATAAATCTATAGACATTAAAGAGGTATTGAACTGCTATAACCAGGTACTGTAGACACACTTGAAATGATGGAGGTGGAGAGAATTTGCCTGCTTAATTTCTGTCACTTATGTTTAAAGCCCTACAACAGGCTTTTAAAAAATCTAGTGATTCATATTAAATGGGGAATAAAGGGCAACCGGCTTATAACCTCCTAATTCATATCTGTCCCAATTTGCAGGGTCTTACACAGTACGAACTTCATGGCAAGATCCCAACTCTTCCCGGAGAGGTAAGGCTGAAATCCTCCCTCTCTTTTTATCTCTGTTTTGCACAAATCCCTTATCTGTCCCTGCCTCTGCCATCTCTCCCCAATGGGACGTACAGTACAGACAGTATACTATAGCAGTTAGAGTGCTCCCATATATTGGGAGCAAAGTGACACTTTTTCCCATTTCCTCCTTGGCCAGCTAGCCAGCAAAGGGCCAGGAGCAATAGCATCAGCTAAACCATTGGTAATCTGGCCCTAAGGGTGGTCTTACTTTGGTAAATATTCATGAACAAGGAGTTTAATAGCATGCTTTCCAACTGTCCTGATTTGGCAGAGATTAAAACGTCCTGGTTTTTCTCTCCTCCTCTCCCTTTTGTCCTCAGCTTACTTCCATGGCTGCAAATTGAGTTCAAAGGGTAAAAGTAGTTAAAGGAGTTGATTACCAGGCTGGGATTGTCTGGGAAGAATTTGTTTCCAGTGATCTGGGAGTTGTAGTCCCCTTACAGGGAACTGGGAGCTGTAGTCCACCCAAAAATGTGACTTTTCCCATTCTTTTCCCCCTGCATTGAGAAGGCTGTAGCTCTCAAATATCTACCCTGCCCCAAGAGATTAAACCTCTGTCAAGAAGATAGATAGATAGATAGATAGATAGATAGATAGATATAGATAGATAGAGGACATACAGATGAATAGATGGATAGATAGATAGAAAGATAGATAGAATAGACAGATATATAGAGGATAGATTAGATTAGATTAGATGATGGGTAAATGGATAGATAGATAGATAGATAGATAGATAGATAGATAGATAGAGGATAGACAGATGGATAGATAGATAGATGATGGATAGATAGATAGATAGATAGAGGATAGACAGATGGATAGATAGATAGATAGATAGATAGACAGACAGATAGACGGACGGATGGATAGACAGACAGACAGAAAGACCTGGCAGTTGTAGACTTCAGCCATACTGGAGGCCATGTGGGGTCCAAGAAAAAAAATAAATTAAAATATTATAAAATATTATATCCATTGGGGGCCACAAACACAGCCCTGCGTCCACAAATGGTCCATGGGCTAAGCTTTGCCCCCCTACTCTTTGGAACAGAGTAAATGACACTGAAACCTCTGTAATAGTTGCCTTCGACCTCTTTTCCTCCCTGAACGCAGAAGAAGGTGCCCGGCCTCGGCCCACCCAGCCAAGCCCCCTGCCCCACAAGCAAGAAGGTAAGTTGTCCTTCCTCCGTCTCCTGTCTCGATACCCTTCTTACTGGCTCTGTGAGCAGCAGGGTAGTGTTCTCTTTTACCATCAGCATAGGTTTGTTTCCAGGATAAAGAAAGGCCAGGCAGAATATTTGGGGGAAATATCCATTTGGGGACTATAGCTCCCAGAATCCCCTAGCCAGCAATTGCCTATGGCCATGCTGAGCAAAGGGGTTTGTGGGAGTTTAGAGGATACCAGTTAATCCTCTTTCATCCCACTTTCTAGGCAGTTTTTTAAATGTTCCAGTTTCTCTCTCCTCCTCCCACTCATAAGAGTTTTCATACTTGCAAGGATATAATCTATATCTATATCCTATATCTATATCTTATATCTATATCCTATATCTATATCTATATCTATCTATCTATATCTGGCTAATGGTTTTGCAATATCCCAGAAAAACAGAGCAATTGAATAATACTTGCATACTTCCAAAATTATATTACAAACTTAGATATGCATTTCCAAAATCCCCCCAAAAATTTCTTAGTATCATGTGATAATACAATATAACCAATTGCTGTTCCAAATTCTTGAAAAAGTCCTTCACATATGCAGTTGACATGGGATGTGTGGAGGGAGTTCTATGCAGCCCAGAGATCACATGGAGATGGCAAATCCGGAATTATCTTCTGGTAATTGTTTTGCAACCCAGGGCTGAGAAATGTGGACTGCACCTCCCATCGTTTCCATTGACTAAGCTGGCTACGGATGATGGGAGCTGTAGTCCAGCAACATCTGGAGGGCGGCTGTATGATTCCCATCCTGGCTAAACTGTACAAGGTGGTGCAGCTGCTCTCTTGTTACATCGACTCTTAAAATAAACCAGAAGCATTGGATGGGGTATTGTCATCTTTTTCATCAATTGACCAGTTTCCTTCTCCTTCTGTCTCTGTGTTTGCTTTGCTTCATAAATTGTGCAGAGACATTTTTGTGTGAATGACGGAAACATTCACAAAACTCTTTGTCTTGATTGAATGCTGAAGGTGCAGACTCTTGTGGAAATTGATGATGGAGACATTTTGCAAATATCTTTCATATTCAGAGTGGGGAGGTCCTATTTGTTGCAACATGTGTATCTATATCTATATCTATATCTATATCTATATCTATATCTATATCTATATCTATAGAATGGCTGCCCTCTAGTGGGTACTCTTGTGCTAGAACTGTGACTACAAATCCCCTAAAAAGGCACCAGATCCCATCTGATCTTGGAAGCTAAGCAGGGTCAGCTCTGGTTAGTACTTGAATGGGAGACCACCAATTAATACCAGGTGCTGTAGGCTATATTTCAGAATCAGGAACTGGCAAAACCACCTCTGAGTATTCCTTCCCTAAGAAAACCCTATGAAATGCATGGAGTTCCCATACGTCAACAGGCAGCTTGAAGGCACATATATACACATACATTTGATTGGAAAGACAACCAGCATGGTGCAGTAGTTTGGACGTTGGACTAGGACTCTGGAGACCAGAGCTCAAGTCCCTACTCAGCCATGGAAACCCACTGGGTAACTTTGGCCAAGTCACACTCTCTCAGCCTCAGATGAATCCAATGGCAAACCCCCTCTGAATATATCTTGCCAAGAAAACCCCGTGATAGGTTCACCTTAGGGCCGCCATAAGCTGAGAACAATTGAAGGCACACAGCCACAACCACAATCCCATTGCAAGAGATCCACATTGCAGAGTTATAGTAGTTTGATACTACTTTAATTGTCATGGGCCCATCCTATGGAATCCTGGAGTTTGTAGTTTGGTGAGTTTATTTAGAAGACACCCTGGAAACAGAGGGATTAAGGATTCAATCACTTTAGTTTGGTAGTGTAGACAGGCACTTGGAGTACTTTGGGAATGGTAATTCAGGGGAGTCAACTAGCACCCTCTGAAAGATGATTCCACATCCGTTGTTGTTGTGTGCCTTCACTTCCAACTTATGGTGACCCTAAAGCCATCACAGGGTTTTTTAGGGCTGAGAGTGTGTGACAATGGGTTTCCATGGCCGAGTAGGAAATTGAACCCTGGTCTCCAAAGTCCTTGTCCAACACTCAAACCACTACACCACTCACCAAACTACAAATTCCACAGTTGCATAGGCTGGAACTATGGCAGTGTGGTATCAAACCAGTATAATCATGAGGTGTGGATGCGCCCCTGGTGAGCCTGGGTAGTGATGACTCCCAGTCTCAACAAACCCAGAGTGATGGGGAGGATGATATACTGTGGTCCTTTAACACAACGTTTTAGGAAAATGACTTTGGGAGACTACAGCTCCCAGCATCCCCCCAAGGATGGGGGCTGGGGAAGTCTGGAAGTTGTGTTCCAAAAAAAGGGGACATTCCCATGCTTTTTAAACACCACTTCTGCTCTCCTACTGTCTTGTGTCTATATGTATCTATGTGTGTCTCTGTTTCTGTCTTTGCTTCACCCAGAAGGGACTTCCTTGCCTTTCTTGATTCCTATCATCATCCCGGATTTCAAACCCAACCGGACGGTCAAACAGGTTCAAGGTGAGACCTCTTTTCCTTTGGACATCCAAGCTTACAAGTATGAGATGCCCTCTTCCAAGGGTGCATCCACACTGTATACATAATGCAGTGTGACACCACTTTAAGTACTGTAACTCCATCCTATGGAATCCTGGGATTTGTAATTTTGTAAAGTCTTTTTCCTTCTCCACCAAGAATACTGGCACCTCACAAAACTACAAACCCCAAGATTCTGTAGGATGGAGCCATGGCAGTTAAAGTGGGGTCAAACTGCATTATTTCTACAGTGTAGATGCACCCCAAGTCAGATCTTTCCCCCCTCTGAGGCAGTTTCTTGGCAAATGGGGCACCACCAGCCTAACCCCGAAACTTTCCTCCAAAATAACAGGATGGTACAAGGTACTTACCTCTTGCAAAGGAAAAGGCTGGGTAGTGAAGACATACCCTCCATCTGTTCTGATTTGTCAATGGATATTCTCAGTTAATCCTCTGGCTACAGTCGCACTGCAGAAATAATCCAGTTTGACACCACTTTAACTGCCCTGGCTCAATGCTATGGAATTCTAGAAACTGTAGTTTTGTGAGACATTTAGCTTTCTATGTCAGAGAGCTGTGGTGCCACAATAAATTACAATTCCCAGGATTTCCTAGCACTGAGCCAGGGCAGTTAAAGTGGTCTCAATCTGGATTATTTTTGCAGACCATGGTTTGTTCTTAGGTTAGTACTCTTGATCCCCTGCCTGTTTTCATTTCCCTTTCTTTAATTCCATATGTAACGGGTTCAGATGACATCCCTCGTACCCTGTGCTCCTTGAACTTGCAAAATAGACCGTGATATTATTGCATAATGTAATTAAAATAATTTTTTGAATTAGAAAAGCAAACATTCCTACCAAAGAAATTTAAAAACAGCTTCAGATTTTGATTCCAAGAAAAATCTCCAATGATGTACAGTAGCTGGAAGCGGGTGTCAGGGTTGGGTGGCTGGTCAGGCATCAAATTGGTTTGACTATTTTGTTCTGAGGGTCACTTAGCCTTGTGCTGCTACTACAATTTGCCACCCTTGCAGAGTACCCACCTTCGTGTGAGCAGGAAAGACGCGAAGCCATCGACGAAGCCCGGCAGCACCAGCAAGAAGGCACCTTCATCCCTGAATGTGAAGGGGATGGCACCTATAAGGCCGTGCAGTGCCACCAGGCAACTGGGTACTGCTGGTGTGTGCGAGTGGACACTGGCCGACCAGTTCCAGGGACTTCCACAAGGTCAGTTTCTTTACCCTTGAACTCCTAAGAATAGCAACAGACTACCCTCTTCATCCCTCAAAGACAGGGGTAGGCAACCTAAGGCCTGTGGGCCGGATGCGGCCCCCTGAGGCCTTTGGACTGGCCCCAGGCCTACCCCTGCTCAAAGGCTTCCCTCCTAACCTCCAGCTGTCCCAATTCAGGGGACAATCCTGATTAATCCTCTGCCATCCCACTTTTCCAGCTGCTTTTCTAGTGTCCCAGTTTCTCTCTTTTGTTCCCACCTTCTTTCTCAGCTTACTTCAATGGCTGCAAACGCCGTTCAAAATGCAAAAGATGCTTGCACTCCATTAACTCAGCCAGGAGGGGAGCAGAAGAGAAGGTTTAAGCTTGCACTTCCCTGTAGATTCAGGCGAAAGCAAACCATTGCACTTTCTCCTAGCTTGTATGTTCTTCCCATTAATAATTTTTGCCATCTTGACAATACGGATGTTGCTTGGCCACATGTGTGTACCAGTTTTCAGCAGTGAGAGCCAATGTGGTGTAGTGGTTTGAGTGTTGGACTATGACTCTGGAGACCAGGGTTTGATTCCCAGCTCAACCATGAAACCCACCGGGTGACCTTAGGCAAGTCAAACCTCCTCTGAACAAATCTTTCCAAGAAAATCCCATAAATCGGCAACAACTTGAAGGCACACAACACACACGTTAACCTAAGCACCTTTGTCTTGGGGATATGTATAGAGGGCATTTCAATAGATAGTGTAATAAATCCTCCACTTTCTGAGACTCGCAGATGCAAATCCTTTGGGCCACAGGGATTTTGTTATATCTTCCCTTCAGATAAGCAATTGGCGTACACTGAAATCGTATTGTCGTACACACTATTCTTCATATCTACTATAATATATAATATAATCCTTGGCTTTCTCTTCCCTCTGTCTCTGCCATCTTTCAGAAACTTCCCTCCAGACTGTGACGCCGATGCAGCAGCCAAAAGCACAGAAATGGGTTCCCTTTTCCGGGACCGGACATTGCCAGGTGGGTCCTTGGAGTGATGGGGTCAATATCCTTCTCTCTCTAGGAATCTGGAGTCACACGCTTGGTCTATGAAGCCCAGTATTGCCAATTCGGAGTGGCAGCGATGACCTTCTAGCGTTTCAGGTATAGGGCTGCCAATTCAGGACCTTCCCAGGGTCTGAGATTTTTGAAGCCAAAACATGTCCTTTAGGGACATCCCATGATGTCTTTAAGCATTGTGCATGAAGTACCAACCACAGTTGTTCACAGCTTGTCATTAAAACACACAAACCGAACATGGGTTCCTCTTTGGAAATTAAGAGAGAAGTCTTAGCTAAAGGTGCTGTTCTTGGATCAGGTGAAATGATAGGATTATTCCTTTTTACTTACTAAGGGAGACAAGGTAAGACACTTTTCATCAAGCCTAACTGCTTCTAAAGAGCCAGGGTGGCGTAGTGGTTTGTTGGACTCGGACTCTGGAGACCCGCGTTCAAATCCCTGCTCAATGATAGAAACCATCTCAGCCTCAGAGGAAGGCATGAGCAAACCTCCTTTGATGAAATCTGGCCAAGGAAATCCCATGATAGCTTCAGTTTAGGGTCACTGTTAAGTCAGAAACGACTTCAAGACTCACAACAGCAACTTGCTTCAGTCTAAAAGGTGGATACAGAGCAGAGTGGAGGTGAGTCCTGGCACTACAGCAACTAGGAGGGAAGCTAATTCAATAAATACATAGACAAACACATCTGCTCTCTCAGAGAGTTTGCAAGGTTGCAGCAACAAAGCCGTGAGGCCTTGTGAATTGGAGCAAGCTGAAGGCCAGACCCTGACATCTGGTAACCCTATTCAAACCAAATTCTTCTACTAGGTATACCTCAATGAACCTAGGATTTTTCTATGCAGGGACGTTGGAAGCTGCCTGTACTGTGTCAGACTCTTGATTCAGGAAGAATTATTTCCTG
This sequence comes from Phrynosoma blainvillii, assembly GCA_026167975.1. Classification (NCBI taxonomy): domain Eukaryota; kingdom Metazoa; phylum Chordata; class Lepidosauria; order Squamata; family Phrynosomatidae; genus Phrynosoma; species Phrynosoma blainvillii. The sequence goes on from JANUYF010000008.1 coordinate 4,286,083, forward strand.
GCTTTGTTGCAAGATCTGGGATGCTTCCTGGGCAATCCCCTGTCCAAATGCAAAGCAAGCCAACCCTAGTCGTTTTTACACCACACAATTGCAGCAGCTTGATCCCATGCCTCCATCCTATGGAATCCTGGGATTTGTAGTTTCATGAGATGTTTGTAATTCTGTGCCGGAGAGCTTTAATGCTTCACCAAATGACAAATCCCAGGTTTTCATGGGATGGAGCCACGATCAAAGTGCGATAATGTTGGATTGTGGAGGAGAACTTCCAACAGCAAATGAGGCTGAGTGTATTCAGAATGGTAGTGTGGCTCTTCCTATATCAAGTGAGAGAGGCCTCTAGTCGTGGATTATTTAGAGCTCTTAAAAGTTTACGGTCCTGAAAGGTTGCCTTCTTGTTTTTCTTCTTATTCTCGCCCTTTCCTTCTAGGTTGTCCGGGTCCTAAGAAAGCAGAGTTCCTCTCCAACCTGATCAAAGCCTTGGCTACTGATATGCTACAGTCAAGGATGATGCCTGTCCCATATCGCAGGTAAATAATTCCAAGAGGAAGACAACACTGTCATCTCCTCAAAACCTTTTGCACTAGAGCTACAGCAGGAGCAAAATAAGAGCAATGCCCTCTCCAAAAGAAGAGTTCTGCCCCACCAACGAAAATTTCCTTCACTTTTGCAAAATTTCTAGCAGCAGGTGTTGCTTGCTGTAAAACCAGGTGACAAACCATGTGTGTTGCGTGACTTCGAGTCGCTTCTGACTTATGACAACCCTAAGCCAAACCTATCATGGAGTTTTCTGGGCAAGATTTGTTCAGCAGTTTGCCATTGCCCTCCCCTGAGGCTGAGAGAGTGTGACTTGCCCAAGGTGACCCAATGGGTTTCATAGCCTAGCAGGGAATTGAAACCTGGTCTCCAGAGTCATAGTCCAGCACTCGAACCACTACGCCACACTTAAGGTTGACATAAGTCGGGAACCATTTGAAAACCACCACCGCAACAAACTGTATCTGTTCTCACTCTTGTAAATCGTCTTGCGACTGGGGACAAGGTGAGCTATAAATAAATCCAATAAGAATAATATTAAATAGGAATAGGAATAGTTGTTTTTATTTTTCTTCTTGCCATTGCTATTATTATTTCCAAGTATATGGATTTACCCATTGCTGCGGCAATGAAGGCATTCTGAGTTTCAGCCCAGATGTTAAAGGAGTTATCCAAGGTGCTAAACCTCTATTTGGGGGAAAGGGTTGGGCACCTTGGATCATTCTTTTAAAGTTCTGACTGAAACCAGGAGCTGATTCAACAGCCAGCTAGTCCAGAAGCCACACTGCTTTGTTGTTGTTGTTGTTGTGTGCCTTCAAGTTATTTCTGACTTATGGTGACCCTAATGCAAGCGAGCCTTTCATGGGCTTTTTGGGGGGGCAAGATTTGTTCAGAGGAGGTTTGCCATTGACATCCCCTGAGGCTGAGATCGTGTGACTTGCCGAACGTCACCCAGAGGGAAGTCGAAGGCATCCATAGTTTTTGGTGGGTTTTTCAGGCTATGTGGCCGTTTTCTGGAAGAGTTTGATGTTTCACCAGCATCTGTGGTTGGCATCTGCAGAGAAATCAGAGAAATCAGAGAAGACACCAGCCGCAGATGCTGGTGAAACATCAAATTCTTCCAGAACACAACCAGATAGCCCCCCAAAAAACCCACCAGAAACTCTGGATGCTGACCATGAACACCTTCGACTTTCCATTGGGTGACCTTCAGCAAGTCACACACTCTCAGCCTCAGGGGAAGTCAATGGCAAACCTCCTCTGAACAAATCTCACCCCCCAAAAGCCCACTTGCGTTAGGGTCACCACGAGTCGGAAATAACTTGAAGGCACACAAGTGGGTTTCATGGCTGAGCTGGGAACTGAACCCTAGTCTCCAGAGTCGTAGTCCAACATTCAAACCACTGCTCCACACACACATGCCCGATCCCTCTGCTTCTCATTTGCAGATTTTCGGACAGCATGGTGGCACCCAGCCTGGAGGAGCGGGCAGTGCGCTGGCAGTTTGTGCGCCTGGACAAGGACTTCAGCAACAGCATCAGCGAGCGGGAGTTGCGTCCCCTGAAGCTGTACATGAAGAAGCACACCCGGCCCAAACGCTGCGTCCGCAAGTTCTTGGACTACTGCGACCTGAATGAGAACAAGCTCATCTCCCTCCATGAGCTCAAAGGCTGCTTGGGGCTGAGTTAACCCCCAGGTGGGTATTAATATTTAATAATAATAATAATAATAATAATAATAATAATAATAATAATAAGTATTTATTTATAGCCCGCCCCTCTGCGCGGCAATCGGGACGGGTTACAGCATTTAAAAACAGACAAAGTTAAAACATACCCTCGTCCCACAATCCAACCCTCCCATCCCCTTAAAACAGAATTAAACTAAGGAAAAGTTAAAATACAACAATGCTATAAAACGATAAAACAATAACAAGGAATCAGTGATAAAAACAAGATGAAAACTCATCTCTGATCAGACAGCCGTTATTCTGGGAAGGCCAGATTATTATTATTATTATTATTAGTATTAGTATTATTATTATTATTTCTTATACCCTGCCTTTTGCCTAGGCAATCAAGGCATGCCCACCTTTCCTTTCCTCTCGCTCTGCTGCTGGTACACTTTGCTATGTATACATCCGTCCATTCTTGTCCCAACTCACCCCACGATGCTATATTATGCCATCCAATATTTCACAGATTAATTATATTATTATTATTATTATCATCATCATCCTTCCTTGGAGGTCTTTAAGCAGAGGCTGGATGGCTATCTGTCGGGGATGCTTTAATTAGGAGTTCTTGCATGGCAGGGGGTTGGACTGGATGGCCCTTGTGATCTCTTCCAACTCTATAATGCTATGGTTCTATGATTCTATTATATTTATTTGTATCCCACTCTTTTCCCAGAACTGGGACTCAGAGCAATTTCACAGTATTAAAAGAGCAATACAATTTTTAAAAATGCAGTTTTGCCATGCGAGCGTATTATGGAAATTGTTGTTGTTGTTGTTGTTGTTATTATTATTATTATTATTATTATTATTATTATTATTATTATTAATTTACTGTATATACCCATGTATAAGTCTGGAAATTTAGGTAAAAAAATTAACCCAAAAAAACCTGAGTTGACTTATCCACGGGTCATATCAAAATCCATCATTTTGGCCCCAAAATCTGCCCTCAACTTATACACACGGTCGACTTATAGTCGAGCATATATGTTTTATAGTGCCATAAATTTGCATGGCACTTTAAACTGGTCTATTTTCGCACATTCCCATCAATGTTTAATTAATTGTCTTCACTTTTCCTGCACAAATGGGCATGTATTCGCACCCATTCCCCCTCCGTTCCTCTGCCCGAAATGCACAGCCGGCCGAATCCTGGCAATGCAAATGGATGGCCATGCATTCAATAATGCGCATTCTTGTGAATGCAAAGTTGATGGGTTTTGCTTTTTTTGCAGAGCGTAAGGAGTTTTTCAAATTCGTTGAATTATGTGTGGCCAGATCATATTCCAATTGACTGGAACAAGGAGTATTTTAAGTGTGTAGACTAGCCCTTTGGGGAGGCTAATGCACCTCTTGGCTTCCCATGGTTGGCAACCTTTAATTTTTGCGCAGAAGAAGAAATTTAAATCGCCATGTATTGAAATCGCCTCTTTTGCACACCATTAAATGTAGAGGAGCTCTGTCCAGGTTTTCATCCTGGCAACCCTATACTGGGAAAAAATTGTTGCATGCATCTCGCACCTTTTGCTTGATACTACATCCATCTCAGATCCTTCTTTTGCTGCCAATTTCCAACACAGACAAAGAAGGAGTCTATAATGGACTTCGTAGCATGGATTAAACACGGATTAGCTTCAAAATGGCTGAGTTGGCGTCCGTTCTCCTGGGGAAGTGGACAAGGGTAACCTTAATCCCATCTCCTCCCTAGGGAAAATTTGTTTTCTGTTGCGAGGATTCTCCGTGGGAAACTCAAAATTCGCTTTCCTAATGAAAAGCTATTTTTAAAATAAAATTAAAAAAAAAAAGACCGAAACTTGACACAATCTAATTCTGGCGGTTTCACGTTTCTATGTTTTTCTCTGTCGTCTTTGTAGATTCTCATCCGCTCTCTTTGGTCAGCTGAATTATTTGCTGGGAGCACAAGCTATTGTTGAAAAATACCATTTAATAAAAAAACCACCCATTCCCACCATGCAAGTTAGGTCTGGAAAGGTGGAGCGTGAAACCATAGAAAAGGAAGAATTATTAGTCTTTGGCCTTTGAGAACCAGGGCTTGGGAAATTAAATTTTTGGGACCGCAATTCCTAGAATCCTCTATCTAACACAGCCATTGACGCAGCCTTTACAGAATATATTTTCAGAGTATTCAGTTTACATAGAGAAGTCTCTCTTTCACAAGTGTTTCTTTTTAGCTCTGTGGGATTATTCTTATTCAGTTCAATTTAAACCAGTGATTCCCAAACTTCGGTCCTCCAGGTGTTTTCGACTTCGACTCCCAATAGCCAGGAATTTTGGGTGCTGAAATCCAAAAAGCCCAAAGGAACAAAGTTTGCGAATCACTGATTTAGAACCTTTGTAGGTTCTTGATGTTTCAATTTATCCATCGTTTATTTCAGAGCATGGGAAATTTACTTGTTTGGATTACAGCTCCCAGAATCCCCACATCAGCATGGCCACTGGCTAGATAGATGATGCTGGGAACTCTGAGCCCCGGTGCCACCACAAACTACACTTCCCAGAATTCCATAGCATTGAGCCACGACAGTTCAAGCGGTGTCAAGCTGGATTATTTCTGCAGTGTGGATGCAGCCTTAGTTATCCCAGGTTAATGGTCTCTTTTTTCTCTAAATAGGCCTTCCACGGGGAAGAAAAATGGAGTTTTCCCTCTCCAGAGCCCCAGGGATGCTCTTACTTTCTCTGAGCACTGCATTCCCACCTCTGGTTGCAGACTCTTTGCACTTTAAAGAGACGGACTGGACTTTCGGCCAAGAAGATTGATAACAATTTGGGAAACGGTGATAATCGTGGAAGGGGGTGAAACACACGTGGTTGCCAGTCTACCTTCAGTAGTACCCCCCCCCCTTGGCTTTAAACAATTAGATAACAAAGACCTGCAGGAACTTCCTATCTTCATACATGGTTTTGGGGGAAAAGTAATAACGACACTGTAATAATCTTTGCTTTATTTTTAAGGTGTAATTTTCAAAGGGGAAAAAAATATGAATGTAAGGAACACCCCTTTCGAGGGTTGTTGTTGTTGTTGTTGTTGTTGTTAAAGTCGTATTAATCTTTTCAGCCGCTGCCTCTACATACAAAAAAAAGTTGAATTTTTAAAGCAAATTGTACTCTTGTTTCTTTGAATCAATAAATTATAGATAGACAAGGGTATACTTTTTTGCCCTCTCTTTCTTTTTCCAAAGCAGTTTGGCTATTTTGCAAGTGGCTTAAAGGCTACACAGGGTTTTGCGTTTTTTAAAAATGGTTTTTCATTGCCTTGGATGTGCAAAGTGTTTCTGACCATATGAAGAGTGCTGTCACCATTGCTGCTGAAACAAAGGAGTCCATCGTATCTGAAGCTTGGCAAAAGCTCTGTGCCTTTCCTCCAGTTTGGCTCTACTGTTAGGCAGAACGAGGCGGCTGCTTCAGGTGGCCGAAGCTGCAAAAAATAGTAAACAGTAATAAACAATAAATAGTAATAAAACTTCTAGAATTGCAGACAGTAAGATATTGAAAACCATTCACCTATACGATTGAGTCTCCCTTATCCAAAATAATACTAATAATAATAATAATAATAATAATAATAATAATAATAATAATAATAATTTATTTATATACTGCCCAATGGTTACCCAATCTGGGCGGTTTACAACATAAAACAATTACAATAAAAACATATCCCTCCCCCCCTTAAAACAGTATTAAACATCGACTTAGTTAAAACCAATACCAGTGAATAATAAAAACCTTAATAATTAATGCTTGGGACCAGAAGTGTTTTGGATTTTTTCCAGATTTTTGGAATATTTGCACATACACAATGAGATATTTTGGAGATGGGGCCCTCAAATATTTTCATTTCATTTATGTTTCGGCTACACCTTATCCACATAGCCCGAAGGTAATTTTATACATAATATTTTTAAATAAATTTTGTGCATGAAACCAAGTTCGTGTACCATCAGAAACCAACGGTGTCACTTTCTCAGCCGCCCATAAAAACGGTTTTGGATTTTGGTGTATTTCAGATTTCGGAATTCCAGAAAAGGGAGACTCAACCTGTATTTGCTGTGTTCGCTTTCCTCGCGTCACGCTACCTGCTCCTTTTCTTTGGATGCCTAAATTGTATTTTTAAAGGATCAACTGAAGGGTTAAAGTACCCCATTGCTCAGTGAAAAACAAAATTTATTGCAACGTACACAATTTATTGGGGGTGAACGCCTCCATTTTGCCACCCATATGCGGTTTAGAAATTCCCTTGGAGAATTTCAGCCTGTAATGCAGGCCTAGGATTGCCAATATTTTAACCGTCCTTAGCTCCTGTGCCTTTGGCAACCATATACCCTGCAGACATTTGAGAAAGCGATAATATTCTATGTGCAGCTGTTGAAAAAGCAAAGGCCAGGAGTGATGCCAGGAAAAATAAATGCTTTTTTAGTCAACTTGGATCTGGAAAAGCCAAGGGGGCGGTTGTCAGAATTGGGACGCATCCAAAAAGGGGGGATTTTTTGTTTTTAATACAAGTGGATTTTTTTAAAAAAATTAAGTTTTCAAACATTAAAATAAACATTAAAATAAACATGAAATGTAAGACATACATAATAAAAAATAAACATACATAAAAACATACCGGTACTAACTATATTTGTTGATGAATGCTCTCTATACATTAAAATAACTTCCTTAATAATGGTGGTCACCTTCTTCTATATCAATTCCTGGAATTTCTCTTTTGTTACTCGATCATAGAGGCCTCTATACTTATTACATTTATATGGTTATTAATTCTATTTTCCCTCTGATAGGTTCTTCCATCTCTTTGATCATTTTGCTATCAATTGTTATAACCCAAAAAAACAAAACAAAAAAAGGCTTCCATAAAGCTTTCGTAGCCACTGTTATTTAAATATAATAATACAGCAAAACGTTTTCTTCTTCTTAATTTTCTTAAATGTCCATGTTTACCATCATTAATCCTCGTTTTACCCAATATTTCCTAACACAAGACAAGGGGATTGTTGTGGGAAGATATCATATGGAAATGTGGAAAAGTGGGGACCCTCGGGATCCGATGGAGTTTGGTTCTAGGACCCCAAAATCCGCGGATGCTCAAGTCCCATTATATTTATAGAGTGTGGCATAGCGAAATGGTGTGTCCCTTATACGAAATGGCAAAATCAAGGTTTGTTTTTAGGAATGTATATATATTTAGGAACCATACATAATAAGAGATCTTGGAGATGGGCCTCAAAGTCTAAACACACAATTCATTTTTGTATCATATACGCTGAAGGTAATTTTATACCACACTTTTAGCTCTGTGCTGGTGCCACAACAAATGACAGTTCCCAGAATTCCATACCATTGAGCCACGGCAGTTAAAGTGGTGTCAAACCAGATTATTTCTGCCGTGCGGATGCAACCTCTCTCTATCATATATAGGGGGATATATGATAGAGAGAGGTTGCATCCGTACAGCAGAAATAATCTGGTTTGACAGATTATTGTCATCATTTGACTTTGGGCAAGTCAAACCAGATTATTTCTGCTGTACGGATGCAACCTCTCTCTATCATATATCCCCCTATATATGATAGAGAGAGGTTGCATCCGCACGGCAGAAATAATCTGGTTTGACACCACTTTAACTGCCATGGCTCAATGGTATGGAATGAAAAATGGTATGAAAATGTTAGTGAATATGCCGTGACACGTCGCAGCAGCACAAAAGGCAAGCATGATTTGAACGTTAGGAATAAAATAATAAATTATGTATACACACGCACACATTTTTATTGTCTATGAAGTGAGCCACTACTATTCTCGATCTCTTTGTTTTCAAAAGTATACGGAGTAGAAAAATCTGATTCATATTTTACATTCTCCCAGGAAAGCTGTTAAATCCCATTTTGGGAGAAAGGCAGAATATAAATCCAATGAACAAAATACATAAATGATAAACTCTTTAAACTGACCTGGTACTTTTGACGGCTGTCACTTACTATTAAAAGATAAGCCAAATATTTGAATTTATTACTAATTTTTCTATTGCATTTATAATCTCTTGGGGTAGGTCTCCCTCTTCTGGTACCAAAATAAATAACACCAGGGAGGAAAATGAACCAAGACAACAGGCCTTGGGAAAGTTCTAGACTAGACTTTATAGACTTCTTTTTGTTCTTGTTGCTTTAGGTTGACCGCAAAAGAGGACAAGGCACAGCAAAATGTAGGACATTGCAGGGAAATGTCAGGCAAGACCAAATAAAAGCTAAAAACACTCATATAAATGTAGATTCGTGCTGCTTAGTCGTGCTCAAAATGGAGGACATTTTGGAATTCCTCCTGAAATGGAGGACATGTCCTGGAAAAGGTGGACATGGCTGGTCACCCTGTGTTGCCTTCAAGTTGTTTCTGGCTCATAAAGTCCCTAAGGATGAACTTTTTCTTAGCAAGTTTCTTTAGAAACTTAGGGGTTTCTTAGCAAGTTTTTTAAAGAAGGGGTTTGCTATTGCCTTCCTCTGAGGCTGAGAGAGTGTGACTTGCCCAAAGTTACCCAGTGGGTTTACATTTGGCATTTGGACCCTGGCTTCCAGAGTCATAGGTCCAAAACACACTGCAGAAATAATCCCGTTTGAGACTCAATGAAAGGGAATTTTAGGAACTGTAGTTTGGTGAGAGATTTAGCCTTCTCTGTCAGAGAGAGCTCTGGTGCCACAATAAACTACAACTCCCAGGATTCCCTAGCACTGAGCCAAGGCAGATCTCAAACTGGATTATTTCTGTAGTGTGTTTTGGATTTATGACTCTGGAAACCAAGGGTTTGAATAGCCCAAATGTAAACCTGCTGGGGAACTTTGGACAAGTCACACTCTCTCAGCCTCAGAGGATTAAATAATCAAACTAGATTATTTCTGCAGTGTGTTTTGGACCGTAGACCCTCAAACCACTCCCCCACCCTGGCTTCATTATAGAACTACCCCAGCCACTACTTTATAGCCAGGCTGAGTTGGGGATTCTGGGATTCACAGTCCAACACAAAGTATTATTATTTTATTTTTTTTGAAGAAGCAGGAAGAAAGATATCTCCTTGAGGAAGCAAGTATTTTCCTTAGGAAGTCTTCAGAGACCCAAGCAAGTGCAGCCCCCCCTCAACGACTAGATGGGTGTGTTGCAACACTCACAAAAAAGAGGGAAAAGGCGCTGGCCCTTTAAGAGGCTGGTGGAGCATGCGCAGGAAGAGAAGGAGAAGTGTGTAAGGGGGGGGGGGAATAAGGCTTTTTCTCTCTCTCCTCCCCCCCTCCCACGGTCCGCGCCCTTTCCTATTCCGGGACAGGCCCAAGAGGAGCCACAGAAAGAGAAGCAAACAAGGTTTTTGCAAACCTGGGCATTGCAAGGCTTAACCACCCCCCCTAAAAAAAAAAAAAAATTGGGGAACCCTTGCAAGGAAGGGGGGGAGTCTGAGAAAAGGGGGGCAAGGAGGAAAAGAACCCCCCCGGATGACTTTGCAAGAGGCAAAGAGGAAAGAAGGAGCAAAAAAAGGCGGCGGTGATTGCAGCAGCAGCAATAGAGGCGGCTTTGCATTTGCCAAGGCTTGCTTTGCAAAAAGCCCTCTTTGGAACGTTGAGGAAGGGAAGACTCCCGGGATCAAAGCAAAGGGCGGGCGGGGGGGGGGCACCCCATTGTGACGTCACGTTCTTCGGAAGTGAAAGTTTCTTCCCAACGTTCGAAAGGCGCGCCTTTGATCTTCGCCCAGAAGAAGGAGACCCTCCAGGAAGATAAAAGAACAGGGGGCCAAAAAAAAAAAAAAAAAAAAGGGGGGGAGACCTCCAATTTTGTCTCTATTTTTAATTTAAATTTTTTAAAACTCGACCTCCTCTTCTTCCAAGGTAAGTCTGAGCTTTTTTTAAAGAGGTAAAATAAACCTTATCTTCTCTCTCTCTCTCTCTCTTTTTTGAGTTTTTTAAGGGAGGAAAAAAGAGATTTTTTGGCCATTTTAAGCTCTGAAAGTCTCCCAGAGACCCTGATTGGAGCCCTGGCAGTTAAAGCGGTGTCAAACTGGGTTACCTCTACAGTGTAGATGCAGCCCGAGGCAGGTTATTTTGTGTCTTGTGTGTGACTTTCGTAGAAATAATGCGGTTTTGACACCGCTTGAACTGCCATGGCTGCATCTTAGGGAGCCTTGGGATCTGTAGTTTGTTCCTGCAGCCTGAGGCACCTGTTCTCTGTGTTGTGTGTGACCTTGGTTGCATCTACACTGTACAAATAATGCAGTTTTGACACCGCTTTGACTGCCGTGGCTCCATCCTGTGGAGTCCTGGGATTTGTAGTTTGACCCAGGGCTCCTCCTCTTTCTTCCCTCTCATTTCTCAACCTCATTTTAAGGGATACTTGGATTCCCTGAGGTTGAAGAGGGGGGAAATAAAATAAAATAAAAGCGTGTTATGACTTGAGACACGTGTCTCGTGTGAACGCGTCCCTAGGGACTCTCACGGTTGGATGAGACACGTGTCTAGAGAGTGAGGGGTTCCCTCTGTTTGGATTTAGAGGGAGAATCCCACCTGGCCGCTGATTTGGTTGAAAGGACCCCATTCTGACGTTCACAGAAAGTTAGGTGTCATGTTGTGGTTGTTGTGTGTTGTGTGCCTCCAAGTTGTTTCTGACCCTAAAGCGATGGAGCTATCACAGGGGTTTTCTTGGCACGTTTTCTCAGGGTTTTTTTGGGGGGGGAGGGGGTTGCCATTGATATCCTCTGAGGCTGAGAGAGTGTGACTTGATAAACAGGCTGTGGTTTGATAACCTCTGAGGCTGAGAGTGTGTGACTTGGGTTTCTATGATGGGCAAGTGGCGGGGGGGGGGGAAGCCATAATCCTGTTTTTAAAAATCGGACTTGTTTTCTAATAAACTTTGCAATTCCTTAATTAAGTTGGGAAGAGAGATCCGTGTACAAGAGGAGCTGACACGTGTCCGTCTGAATCCCTTTTTCAAGGGCTATGGGGGGGGGGGAAATGAGCCCCAAACTTTATTTGCCTTTGGTGCCTTGGGATTGGCAGATGGGCTTTCCCTCCCTTCAGTCGCGTGTTGGCTTTGCCTGCACGTGTGTATGTGTCTGTGTGCACGTGTATTAGGTCCTAAGGTGAAGCACACGCTTCTCATAATGGGTGGGATCTCCAGAGGTTTGAATTAAAACTGCCGTTTAGACAGGAGGAGGAAGAACTCCGGAGGCGGCAGACACGTGTTCAGAGGTGGGTCAGGAGGCTCGTGTGAATGGGGAAGGATGCGTGTCAGAAAGGCTTTTTAACCCCTGTCCTTTCTTGGCTGGGAAGAAGTGGCCTCTCTTTCCTTTCCAGCTTGCAAAGACCTTTATATTTATAAACTGTGTCGGTTTGGAAGTTACTTTTAATTTTTATTTATTTATTTCTCCCATGATGGGATTCAAAGCAGGTTACCATAATAATAGGAAAAAGACCAAAGTTAAAAGGTCATTAAATGTTACCAACATCCAAAAGATAATGAAATATTAGCAACATTCAAAAGATACTCAAAAATATTCAAAATATTCAAAAGATCCTAATAAGAATTGATTCAAAAGATATTCAGTAACTAAATATTACCAACATTAAAAAGATACTCAAAACATTTGAAATATTCAAAAGATCCTAATAAGAATTAAATATTACCAACATTGAACAGATATTCAATAATGAAATATTACCAACATTCAAAATATATTCAATGATTAAATATTACCAACATTCAAAAGATACTAAAAAATATTCAAAATATTCAAAAGATCCTAATAAGAATTAAATATTACCAACATTCAAAAGATATTCAGTAATGAAATATTACCAATGTTCAAAAGATATTCAATGAATAAATATTACCTACATTCAAAAGATGTTCAATAACTAAATATTACCAATATTCAAAAGGTTTTCAAACCCTAAATATTAACAACATTCAAAAGATAATTCAATTATTAAATATGACCAACATTCAAAATATATTCAAGAAAAGATTCAAAAGATCCTTGCAAAACTGGACGAGGGCAGAAATCGAATTTATTTCAAATTTTCTGAAGGGCAAACCTTTGCTCCTTCTTTGCAAAATATGTATTTTTTTTAATTTCAATTCAAAACAGAAAAATATATCAGTTTTTCCACTTTGAAGGTGAGGCCAACTTTAGCAAAATAATAATAATAATAATAATAATAATTTACTCATTTTCTGCTCTGCTCATTCTGTTCCTTTTTCTTGCAAAATGTTGCAAATTCAAAAAAGAAAAGGGAAAGTCCTTCTTCTTCTCATCCTTGACCTTCTTTCTTGGACTGAGGAGGACCTTTGTATGAATTTGGTTTTCAAGCTGTGAATTCACTCTTTCCACCCAGATTTTCTTATTTGGAGTCCTTTCTTTCCCCTTTTTCTTCTTTTCCGTCTCTGGCTGCCAAAGAAGGCTGCAAACTTTTTTTGTCAAGCCACCATTTTGAGTCAAAAAAGAAAGTTTGTGTAGTTCTTTTGGTGGGACTGAAATGGTGCCATTTGCAGCAGAAATAATCCGGTTTGACACTGCCTTTAACAGACCTGGCTCCATTGCTGGGCAAATCTGGGATTTGTAGTTTGTTGTGGGACCACGGCCCTCTGACAGAGAAGCCGAAAGAGCTCACAAAACTACAAATCCCAGAATTCCATAGCAGCGGGGGGGGGGCAAACTGCATTATTTCTGCAGTGCAGTGCAGATGCAGCCTCTATCCTTCAGAATAATGGGATTTGTAGTTTGGAGATGCTGACTCTTTCCTGCCGGAATGAGGCTGCGTACACACTGCAGAAATAATCCGGTTTGACACTGCTTTAACTGCACTGGCTCCATGGTAAGGAAATCTGGGATTTGTAGTTTAGTGGGATGTTTAGTCTCCTCTGTCAGAGAGTTCTGGTGCCACTGTAAACTACCATTCCCAGGATTCCCTAGCATTGAGCCATGGCGATTAAAGTGGTGTCAAACTGTATTATTTCTGCAGTGTGGATGCAAGCAAAGTCACACACAAAACCTGTGCCTCAGGCTGCATCCGCACTGCAGAAATAATACAGTTTGACACCACTTTAACTGCCACAGCTCAATGCTGTGGATTTCTGGGAGTTGTAGTTTGTTGTGGCCCCTGAGCTCTCTGACAGAGAAGGCTAAATGGGAATGGCTCACAAAACTATACAGTTACCAGAATTCCATAGTGTGTGTGTGTGAGATATATATATATATATATGGGGTATATATGGTGTGTGTGTGTATATATATATATATATATATATATATATATATATATATATATATATATGAACTATGTAATTCTCATAACACTATAGTTTTGTGCACTATGGAATTTTTAAATACATATATATATATATATATATGGAATTCTGGTAACTCTAGTTTTGTGAGCCATTTAGCCTTCTCTGTCAGAGAGCTTTGGTGCTACAACAAACTACAGTCTTTGGCACATATATATATATATATATATGTGTGTGTGTGTGTGTGTATGTATGTGTGTATATATATATATATATATAGACACAGACACACATTTATACATATATATAGACACACACATATGATATATATGTATATATATAGAGAGAGACACACACACACACACACATATATATGGAAATTTGCCAAAAGTGCCTTGGAAAGGTACAGAAATGGGTGAAAAGGAAAGCGTCCAACCGGTGAAAATGTGAAATGGGTGGAGAGGGCGAAATTCCAATTGCGAGGCTCAGCCGCAACTTGTGCAACTTGCCTTTTTTCCGCCGCTGCTCAGCTTGTAATTGAAGTGCATTATCGCCTTGGAATGAAAGTCCAGTTTTGGAAATGAATGAAAAGCCTGTGTCAAACCTGAGCCTGACCTTCAGACCAGGCTGGAGGTTTAAAATGTCATATTTGGCTTTCTTCGTTAGATGGAGGAAATGGGACTGAAGGTCATTCTCTCTCAGCTTTGCCCTCCAAGCTAGCCGCTGAAAGAAGTGGGCTGAGAGAGTGTGTCTTTGCGGAGTGGATGATAAAATCTGGTTAGAGCCCTGGTCTTTATTTCCTCCATTTTATAATGTTTAGGATAGAAATGGGGAGAAGGCCACCTCTCTGGGGTCTGGGGAGATGGAGAAGCAGATTGACAGAGGCTGCGTCCGCACTGCAGAAATAATCCAGTTTGACACCACTTTTAATCACCATGGTTCAGTGCTATGGAATTCTGGAAATTGTAATTCTGTGTGTCTCATGTGCACTGCAGGAACAATCCAGTTTCACACCACTTTGGCTGCATCCGCTCTGCAGAAATAATCCAGTTTGACACTGCTTTCACTGCCATGGCTGAGTGCTGTGGAATTCTGGGATCTGTAGTTTTGTAAGCTATTTAGCCTTCTCTGTCAGAGAGCTCTCTGGGGCCACAACAAACTACAACTCCCAGAATTCCATAGAATTGAACTGTGGCAGTTAAAGTGATATGAAACTGGATTATTTCTGCGCTGCGGATATAGCCAGAATCTTTGCTCAGCTATGAAACTTTGGGGTTTTTTGTCTCTTATTCCTCCTTCTCTTTCACTTTGCAGGGCAGTTGTGACACAGGGTTCGAATCCTGGTCCATCCATGGAAACCCACTGGGTGACCTTGGGAAAGTCACACTCTCTCAGTCTCAGGGGAAGGCAATGGCAAACCTCCTCTGAATAAGTTTTGCCAGGAAAACCCCATAATAGGTTTGCCTAAGGGTCTCCATAAACTGGACAAGACTTGAAGGTACACAACACACAACATAGGCTGCATCCGCACTGCGGAAATAATCCAGTTTGACACCACTTGCGCTGCCATGGCACAGTGCTGTTGAATTCTGGGAATTGTGGTTTGGTTGCGGCACCAGGGGCCTCCGTTCGAAAAGGCTAAGTGTTTCACAAAACTACAATTCCCAAAGTCCGTATCATTGAGCCATGGCAATTCAAGCGGTGAAAAACACAAAACCTGGATCTACACTGCAGAATTGGTGCAGTTTGACACCACTTTACGAAACATCAGAAAGCAAAGGGGTCACTGTCTCAGCCACATCTGAAAAAAAGTTTTGGTTTTTGGACTATTTTGGATTTTGGCATTCGGATAAAGGAGGCTCAGCTTGCGTGTGGATGACGCTTGCTTGGCCATATGTGAATTTTGTAGGATTTTAAGTTGTTGCAGAGTGGAAGTGGGTAAAGGCGAAGGTGGCTAAAATATGTGCCCCCCTTCGTTCCCTCCCCATAAATAATGAAGTGGAACTAATTATCCAAAAAATTAAACATTGCATGCAAATTTGTTAACCCCAAGAGGTGTGCATGAGGGCTGGTTTTGAATAATTGGTAGCTTACAGACCTGTGAGCCAGTGTGATGTAGTGGTTTCAACATTAAGACTACAACTCTGGAGACCAGAGTTCGAATTCCGGCTTGGCCATGAAATCCAGTGGGTGGCTTTGGCCAAGTCACACTCTCTCAGCCTCCTCAGGGGAAGGCAATAGCAAACCTCCTCTGCAGAAATCTTGCAAAGAAAATCCCATAAGTCAGAAATGATTTGAAAGCACACAGCTTGCAAATCAATCTAATCCTGCCTTGCTCCCCCAGCTGTTTTGGACTACAGCTCCCAGAACTTTAGTCCTCCAAGGGTTTTGGACTTTGCCTCCCAAAACTTTGGTCTTCTAGGTGTTTTGGACTCCCAACTCCCAGAACTTTAGTCCTCCAGGTGTTTTGGACTTTGATTCCCAAAACGTTGGCCTTCTAGGTGTTGTGGACTTCACCTCCCAAAACCTTGGTCTTCTAGGTGTGGACTCCAACTCCCAAAACCTTTAGTCCTCCAGGTATTTTGGACTCCAAATCCCAGAACTTTAGTCCTCCAGGTATTTTGGACTCCAACTCCCAGAACTTTGGTCTTCTAGGTGTTTTGGACTCCAACTCCCAGAACTTAAAGTCCTCCAGGTGTTTTGGACTCCAATTCCCAAAATGTTGGCCTTCTAGGTGTTTTGGACTCCAACTCCCAGAACTTTAGTCCTCCAGGTGTTTTGGACTCCAACTCCCAGTACTTTAGTCCTCCAGGTGTTTTGGACTCCAACTCCCAGAACTTTGCTCCTCCAGGTATTTTGGACTCCAACTCCCAGAAGCCCTACCCAGTGTGGCCAACAGCCAGGAATTCTGGGAGCTGAAGTCCAAAACATCTGGAGGATCAAAGTTTGGGGAACCAGTGGACCACCTAAACCTTGCTATTCCATCCCCAAGGCTTTTCGCCTCTATTATTTTGGTTGCCAGGACCAGGATGAAAAGGTCAGAAACAGAACCGGTTTTGAGAAGAAGTGTTAAGAGAAGCCATGCTGAAATAAATACGTTGAAAGTGTTTCTGTTTAAAAAAGGAAGTGGTTTGAAGAGTCGAAGAGGGCCATGATGCCGTTTCGAGATAAGAAGCAACCATCGAGAAGAGGATGATGGAATCAACAGTCATAGTGCAGTCGGCGTCCCATATTTTTATCCATGGCTTGTTTATCCATGGATTCAAGCATCCACGGCTTCAAAATATATTTTAAAAATACAAATTACTAAAGCAAATCTTGATTTTTGCTATTTTATATAAGAGATACCATTTTAATACACCATTGAATTTAATGGGATTTGAGCTTCCACAGATTTTGGGACGTCCTCAAACAAAATCCGAGTGGATACCAAAGGCCCACTGTGGTTAGGAATAATAATAATAATAATAATAATAATAATAATAATAACCATAAGTTCTGTGTAAGAATAGCAGATTTAATGTTACTTAAAGCATAGGTTTAAATAGAAGATGGTTAAAAACTGCAAAATCGTAAAACGTATAATATGTATGGATATTATATTGCAAAGCTTATGTTTTATCTTTATTTTTTATTTTAAAAAACCCTCAATAAATAAAATGTAAATAATAATAATAATAATAATAATAATAATCCTACTTTTCACCCCAATCTGGGACTCAAGGCAGCTTGCAAAAGTTCAAACAAATCCAGCTAAAACATGACACCGTACAAAAGTTTTAAATAAACCAGCCATAAGATCAAAACCACCATTAAAAAAGAAAACTACAAGACCATTTTGATTTATTATGCATTTCTTTCATTTGTATGCCACCTTTCTCCCAAAGTAGGACCCAAGGCAGTTCCCAGAAAAAAGTCACTCAAAAACCAGAACAATAAAATGTTCTCAAATGATTAAAATCATCGCATAAATAAATATATGCAATTATTTCAAAGAGATACAGGTCGAGTCTCTCTTATCTGAAATGCTTGGGGCCAAAAGTGTTTTGGATTTTTGGAGTTTTTAAATTATTGTTTTGGGATACCTGTACTGTATTGCCTAAGTGAAATGTCTTGGAGATGGGACCCAAAGTCTAAATGCAAAATTTGTTTATTTTTCATATACGCCTTATGCACATAGGACAAAATTTTTAAAATAATTTAAAAATAATTTTGTGCATGAAACACAGTTTGTGTTCCCTGAACCAGCAAAAAGCAAAGGTGTCATTTGTCCAAAACGCACTGCAGAAATAATCCAGTTTGAGACCATTTGATCTGCCCTGGCTCAATGCTAGGGAATCCTGGGAATTGTAGTTTATTCTGGCACCAGAGCTCTCAGACAGAGAAAGACTAAATGTCTCACAAAATCCCTGTTCCCAGGATTCCCTAGCATTGAGCCAGGGCAGTTAAAGCGGTCTCAAACTGGATTATTTCTGCAGTGTGTTTTGGACAAATGCATCCAGTGGTTCCCAGCCTTGGGTCTTCCAGATGTTTTGGACTTCAGCTCCCATTATTCCTGACTGTTGGCTAAGTTATCTGGGGCTTCTGGGATCTGAAGTCCAAAACACCTAGAAGACTAAAGGTTGGGAACCACTATAGGCCATAATTCCGTGACAGTTAAAGCAGTATCAAACTGCTTTAATTCTGCAGTGCAGATGCAACCTAGGTTGGTCCCCTTCTTGCTGTCAGCAAAGAACATTTCATTCAGGCATCTATTTTGGCTCTTCCTAAGAAAATGGCTTTGGCCAGGTATTTGCTATACTCCTTTGTTGCTTTTAATCTAATTCCGCATTAATATTATAATTGGTTGAGATGTATTTTCAAGTTCTTTCTTGAGGTCTGTTTTTACGCGTAACCTGTTCTTAATTTACTCCTGGATCTCATAGAGTCTTCATTTTGGGAAGAAAGTGGGAAATAAATCAAATTAAAGTCAAATAATTACATTATTCATACAATATAAAATCAATACAATATAAAAATAATGCAATATGCATTTAATACAATATACAGATGAATAGCGCCAGCGTGGCACAATGGTTTGAGTGTTGGACTAGGACTCTGGAGAACAGGGTTCGAATCCTGGCTCGCCCACAGAAACCCACTGGGTGACCTTGGGCAAGTCACACTCTCTCAGTCTCAGGACCAAGCAATGGCAAACCTCTGAAGAAACGTGCCAAGAAAGCGACACCAAACTACACATCCCAGAATCCCATAGCATGGAGAGCATGGCTGTTAAAGCGGTGTCAAACTGCATCGGTTCTGCAGTGCAGATGCAGTCCAGGTGACAACCAGACGACAGGCAAGTCGGTCTCTTGTAGCCTTGAAGTCCGAAATGACTCGAAGGCCCATGACGCACAACACAAACACGCCAATAAATATAAAAATAAAAGGCGCAGGGATGCTAAGAACGGAAGCTAACCAATCTTTCTTTGCTTTTTTGGCATCTTCTGCGGTTAAAAGTGTCTGCACAACCTCCCGGATCAGTTTTAAACCCATAAGTGCGGTTGGATGTGATTGTGGTATGAGTCCTCTCTATCTCTAAGTACCACTTAGTTCTTGCTTCCTGAGCCCTTTTGAAGCTAGCCATTTGGATAACAGAGAGTTTGCCTGGGAAAGAAGCCTTTAAAACCTTTGTCCTCTTGCTTGCTTGCATTGGCCCATCCATTGCACTTCTATTCCCGGTGCATTGCCTGCAAGCAGGCAGGTGAGAAAAGGAACTAAGTCTCCCAGTTTTAACAAAATGTTGGCTTCCTTCCTGGTCGCTTGGAAGAAAAACCCGCTCGCCGCAGGAGACCAAGTGGGCAGCTGTGTCTAAATCTTGCCAGGTGTCGCCTGGACTGCATCCGTACTGCAGAATTGATGCAGTTTGACACCACTTTAACAGTCAAGGCTCCGTGCTATGGAGTTCTGGGATTTGTAGTTTGAGAGCCTTCTCTGTTGCAGAGGGTGACCAGACACCCTTCTTCCTCTCCCCCCTCCATATTTAAATCTTTTGTCTAAGAGAAATTTCAAAGTGTGCTCCATTTCGAGCATGAATTTATATTTATATTCGTGTTTTTAGTTTTTATGGTGTAATGTCCTACATTTTGCGGTGCCTTGTCTGCCTCTGCGGTTAGGATATCTAATCACCCTACTCTTTATAGGGCTTTGGTGCCACCACAAACTACAAATCCCAGGATTCCTTGGGATGGAGCCGTGGCAGTTTAAAGCGGTGTCAAACTGCATTAATTCTGCAATGTGGCAGCAGTCTTGGAGCTGCTAAATTCAGGTGGAATCAGAAAATACCTTTTGGATTAGGATGAAAAATGAGGTCCAGGTTGTATCTCCCTTATCCAAAATGCTTGGGACCAGAAATGTTTTGGATTTTGGAATATTTGCATAATGCAAATTGGGGACGGGACCTGAGTCTAAACACAAAATTCATTTATGTTGCACATACACCTAATACACGTAATCTGAAGGTAATTTTTAAAATGCCATATTTGATAATTTTGTGCATGAAACAATTAAGCAAATAAGTAAATAACCCCAAAAAGTGAGCCCAAAAATCCAGGTAGAATGCATTGATTTGTATCTTAAGCCAGTTCGAGCAGATTGCATGAAATTGTTATTGTTAAATTACTAATTTAGTGTTGCATTATGGACTCTGGCTGGTACAATGCAAAGTCTTTTGGGGTGATTTGGTCTTCAGTGGCCCATTGAGAGCCATTAACAATACAAAAGACCCACTGGAGGACAGTAGGTCTTTTGTATTGTTAATGGATCTTTGCATTGTACCATCCAGAGTCTACAATGGAACAAGAAATTAATAATAACACTAAATTGTTGCTAGTGTTGGCTGTTGCTGGCATACAGGTATTCTGTACCCTGAGTAGGTGCAGAGCTGCAAAGTAAACTCTAAATCTGATAATAAAAGAGTCATATACACATATTCTTCATGAAAAGAATCAAACCCCTCTCAGATTATGCCTCTTGAGAGAAAGTAAGAGAAAGTAAGACAAGCCTATTATTTTCCCAGGGATCAGGTGAGGCTTGTGTCATGGTACCAGATGATGCTTGGACCCCCAAACCCCTAATTCCACTACATCTTTGGGTCCAATATTAAGAAAAAGGCAGAACGTACTGTAAATATTCATATATAAGTCTAGAAATTTTAGTCAAAAAATGGACTCCAAAAAACTGAGTCACCTTATCCACTGGTCAATGTAAGTACTGTACTTTCCCTCTTATATATCAAAAAGGAATGATTTGCAGATTTGATAATTCACGGATTTCATTACTAGGTTCTGCCTGAGAATGTCTTATTTCCTCCAGTGTGACTCTCCTGGAATTTGACCATAGAGTCCTGCTGGAGGACCTAGAAACTCCTAGAGAGAACACTTCTCTAGGCATTTGTAGGTCCTCCAGGATGATTCTGTGGTCAAATTCCCACATATGTTGACCATAGCGTTGCGCCAGGGATGCTTAGAGAGGTGTTCCCTCAGGTTGAAAAACCGAGTGGTTTCTTACTTGCGGTTTTCCCACTTTCCTGGGGGTCCTGATCCCTGGCGTAACCCCAGCGAATGCGGAGGCCCCACTGCCATCTCCGTGACAATTTTTCTGTCTCGAATTCAGAAGAGAGACTTGATGCCTAGATTGTTGACCCCCGTGTTCAACTGGATAGTAATGCCTGTGTTCTTGACCCCAACCCCGTCTCCCATTCTCTCCTTCCTTCCCTTCCAGCCTTGTATGGACTGTGCTTCTCACCCGCAGCCATGGGGAAGATGCTATCCAAGATCTTTGGCAACAAAGAGATGAGGATCCTGATGCTGGGCCTGGATGCTGCTGGGAAGACCACCATCCTCTACAAGCTCAAGTTGGGCCAGCCAGTGACCACCATCCCCACCGTGGGCTTCAACGTGGAGACGGTGACCTACAAGAACGTCAAGTTCAACGTCTGGGACGTTGGGGGTCAGGACAAGATCCGGCCCCTCTGGAGACACTACTACACCGGCACCCAAGGGTTGATTTTCGTGGTGGACTGCGCCGACCGCGACCGGATCGACGAAGGGCGGCAAGAGCTTCACCGCATCATCAACGACCGGGAGATGCGGGACGCCATCATTCTCGTCTTTGCCAACAAGCAGGACCTCCCCGACGCCATGAAACCCCACGAGATCCAAGAGAAACTGGGGCTCACTCGTATTAGGGACAGGAATTGGTACGTCCAGCCATCTTGCGCGACGTCGGGTGAAGGACTCTACGAAGGTTTAATGTGGCTTACTTCCAACTACAAATCATAATTCTAGGGCAATACAAAAATATATATATATATGTATATATACATATATATATATGTATATATATATTTCTATAATTTGCGTGCACACACAAAAAAAATCTAACCAATGAACCCTAGAGCATATATCCTCTTCTGTCAATTCCCCTTTCCTCCTCAATATTTTGTTTTTTTCTTTTGAAATCTCTAGCAGGAGTGGAACGTTCCAGTGGCAAAGGCTTGGCTGCGAGGCAAGCGATTCACCAGAGGTCTTTGGTTCCTCCTGAGACCTGTAGGATGCCTTTGGGATCTACCCAGATGGGGAGAAGTGGGGAAAAGATCTTGGCCCTGGCCCCATAGAAGGAGGCTGCTGGGGATGATGGCTGGGGCTGCCTTGACTCCTCCATCTCCTCCCCAGATCTGTGGTTCTCCAACCTGGGGTCCCTCTTTGGTGGCTTTGCCCTGAGAGGTGGCTTGGCTTGGAGGCAAATTCAGCGGAGGTGTTGGATTCGTAGGGGCATTTTGATTTGGAGATTTCCTCCTACCCCCACGTTAGATCTTTTCAGGGAGCCAAAAGTTGTTCTCCATTTGAGGCTGCCGTTGGTTCCAGGGACCGATGTAGATACTTCCCTGCCTTTTTCTTGCCTCCTGGGGAGATGGAGGAAACCATGGAGGAGGCATTGATTTCTCTTGCCACGTTCTGTGATGGCAAAAGTGAAATCGGCTGAAATGCCTGGCTTCTGCAGGCCTCCTCCTTTAACATTTTGGCTGGGAAGATCCCTCCTGTTGCTTGGCTTCCCTCCCTATTTCTTGACCTGCTCAACCTGCCTGCGTGGAGGAGGCAAGGATGTGCATGCCCTGGGCCTGGCCAAACCAGTTTCCCCAGTACAAGATGGGTGGAAAGGAAGAAACCGTCAATCAGAGAGCTAGCAAGCAACCTCGCCTTGCATCTTAAATAGGGATCTTGGCCTGCAAAGTAAGTTCTCCTAATAAATGGGTGGATGGAGACTTCTTTAAGAGAGGACCTTTTGGGGGCTGTCCCAGCGCCATTTGCCTTGCTCCTGTAATTTCCACCTCTTTCCCGGTTCTGGCAGGATTGTGAATTGAGAAGGGGTTGGTTCTGCTTTTGGCCGTGTCTAGATTCCTTTGTCTCTTTTCTGTTGTAAAATCTTGTTTTACTAAAGAAGGTCAATCTGTACCCGTTGTGCCCCTGCTTCTGTTAGCCATTGATTCCGACCCTCTCTGAACCACGCCAAATTTTTTGCCCTGTAGAAAAAGCCATCGGACAATATTAATTGTGTCTGTTTGTGGCTGGCACTTGGGCTCGGGTTCATTGGGTGGAGGCGCATCTCTCTCCCACCTTGGAAAGGAAGTCCTTTTGACTCAGAGGTGAGAACTGGGTAGTTTTCCAGATGCGGTGGGACTGCAGCTCCCATCAGCCCTAGCCAGCATAGCTAATGGTGAGAAATGCTGGCAGAGGTAATCTAGCAACATCTGGAGGGCTGCATAGTTCTCGCCCCTGTTCTACCTGATGAGGCGGAGGGTGTGTATGTGTGCGTGTGTGTTGGGTAACACACACACACACACACACACACAATTGTCAATTCAGTTCCCAACTGCAGATCTGGATATCTTCCAAGTGGTGGGTGTGGAGGTATATGTGTGTGTGTTTTTAAAAAATCTAATCTTATTCCTGAAGCTGATATAGTACATGATGTGTTATAGGGTGTGCGCCTGCTTCCCAGCACCATAGTCAGAGCAAAAACCCTAGCCAAGGGACCAATGAGTTAGCTTAAAAAACACAGCAGGGTCTGTGGCAACCATGCTACTCATAATGCTTCCCCCATTTTATTCTCCATGTTTGGGGTGGGTTTTTAAGCAGCGGAGATCTGTTTTGTCTAAGGCATTCCTCCCTCCGTCAGGCTGTATTACCCAGGAGGAGAAAATGGTCAGCTATCCCACTTTCCAAACTTTTGTTTAATTTGAAGATGCAAATGCTGTGAACCGCTTCTCCTTCTTCCGACACGCATGGATCTGCTCAGGGAATGCCTGCCTTTTCCCTCTCCCTTCCTGCCATTCTCAATGACTTGTTAAACTTCGTGAAACCTCCCTCCTGCTCTCTGAACCAAAGGCTTGATGAAAACTTCCCTCCCTTTAAGATCAAACCCAGTTAATTTTTATTTCCTTGAGAAAAATCTGCCACCCCCAACGGAAGTGGGAGGCTTTTATGCGTGTCACAGGGACATTGCAACATGGCAGGATTCTTAGCCAGGTGGCCGGGTGTCCTCTCTTCCCCCATTATAACAGAAACGGGGCTCTTGCCTGACCCAATCCATGCAAGGGGGTTCCCATCTGGTTCACTCAGTCCTCCCCTTTTCTTTCTCAAGATGCATAGTTCTCCCCACTCTGCAAATTGCAAACTGCACTCTTGTTATGCAAAGAAACGCCCCCCTCACACACACACACACACACACACCCCCAAAATGGAGACTTGGCATCCTCTCTTCTTTGAGAGGCTTCTGAACAAAATGTTTGTGTGAAAAATCACCAAGGAGTGATGGCTTTTCTTCCAGGGACTCCTAATGTGACCCATGATGGCATGCTGTCCCCTGTCCGGAAATGGCACGCTCTCTTTCCAGCCAAGTCCGGCCGCACAAGGCCCACTCCCTGGGTGTGATCGCTTTTTGAGAAAGCATGACTCACATCTCCCGCACAAAGTGTCTCCCCCTCCATCCATCCATCCATCCATCCGTCGATGCAAGGAGTGACTCTGCTCAGCCAGTTGAAGTCACACCGGCAGCAAACTTTTTCCTCCCCCACATGAGTGTGCTTCACAATCCTGACATCTGTATTTATCATCCCTTGCCTACATCCCCCCCCCCCCAATCTCTGCAGTAAAATTGTGCCTTTTGAAACACCCCAGGCTGTGAGGATGGGGAACCTTTGGTTTGCCTCGGAAGCTGACCTCAAAACCCCTCTGAAAAATGGTGGTAGCCTCTGGAATATATTGCTTCCCCATTAAAACGTTGTTTTTCAAGCGTGCAAAATCTGGGGGATTTTGAGACAGATCCTGTACTTTTGGAAAGTGGGACCAACTCTTCCCTTTGCTTAAGCCTCCTGTAGCTCAGCTCGTCCCAGCCTCCATGCCTGCTTTAGCTGGGGAAGATGGAACATATAGTCCCGCACAAGACTGTGGATGGCGGCACAGTGGAAATGTTTTTCAATGTGTTTCCCCTCCTTTCCCCAGACGTAGCTGCCTTTTTAAAAAGCACACAAAGAACAGCAAAACTGTTTTGAGTCCTTTTGTGTTTCTGCAGGGTGGAGCGGGGAGAATTCTTCAACCATTTCTCTAATATTTGAAAATCAGTTTTGTCCTTGGCCCGCTCAAGCGTGCACCCTTTTGGGCACCCTCCTCGCTGACATTCCCAAAGCTCTTGCCGTTTGGGAATCTGGCGATCGAAGCAAGAGGGAATTAGCATCAGGTGACCGCCATCTGCTTCGGCGTTTGTGATAATCCAATTTACACGGCACGAAAAGTGTGGGACACGGACCTTGCTTGGGAATGCATGCGATGCCAATTCCGACTTGGAGGACTGTGTTTGTCTGTCCTCCTCTGTTCTTTCTGATGGGCAAGTTTCTGGCACACCTCTTCCCTGTCATAACCGGTTTAGTTCAGAAATATTCCTTTGGGCTATTTTGTCCCAGGATTAGTTGGTTTACCTGCTGTTTAAAAAGGTAAGGAGAGGTGACTGTTTGCACCCCAGATCCTCAAGGGTTTGTGCGTGAAATGCCGAGGAAAGTTACCATCTGAAGCATGCAAATGCATGAGAATCTAACATGATGTACCACGTACCATGCAGTGTACCATGTACCCCTAGAATCTAGGGCCAAAAATGGTTACTGATCGGTCTGAATGGGCTACTTGACTTGGATGGGTCATGCCTTAATTTCTACCCCAAGATCTGGACTTCGCACTAGAATATGTGTTTTATGCACTTGGGTAGGACATGATATATTGGTGTAATATACACAGAGGCACTTATTTCGCCAGACCATACCCAGTTTGGTGTTCCCCCCCCCCCTCCTTCCTTCTCTTGTACAGTTGTTTCAGTCACATTAAAATCACACTCAGAAATGAGACAAGGGGGTGTTTCCCCCCCCCAAAAAAATTCTGGGACAGGGAATGATGTGTGTAAAAATAATGTGGGGGTTTTTTCCCTGTGCCTTCAATAAGGGCTGTCAAATTACTTAACGGAAGAACAAGGTACTTTTGTATACAACATTTGCAGCTGGCTAACTGGAATACACTGGTGTGTGTATTTTTTTTCTCTCTCTCTCTCGCTCTTTCTCTCCCCAAAATCTATATTTCTCCTCCCCCAAGAAAAAAAATGAGTGTGTTTATCGGATGCCGATCTGCATATGCAAATGTACTGTACGTTTAATGCTGGGATTTCTTTTGAATCTTTTCTTTTCAGGTGTTTTGGGGGGGGGGTTGCATTCAGACATTTCCTGTGGTTATGGGGGCCTGGGGCGGGAAGGGGAACCCCTTTTCATTGAAAAACAAGGGCTCATTTCTGCAAATTGTGTTTTGTTTTTTTAAAAAGACAAATAAATGATTTTTCTTTCTAGTCCTCATGAAAACGAAGTCTGTGTTTTTAGAAAGAAGAAGTTCTAAAAATGTCGAGAGGTGTGCACGCGTCGTAAATGCCTAAGAGCTGCTAGTCTTCCTACAGAAAAATTGTTCCATAAAAATCTTCCCTGCTGGTTACCTGGAGAGTCTTTTGGCTCTCCATAGGCGTACGGTTGCAAGGGCTCTTCTATTCTCTTTTGCGGCAGAGGCACAACTTTGTGTAACTTTCCATCCAGGATTGGCTTGCATAGCTCTTTTCCTTTCTTTTTTTCCCCCTTCCTCTTTCAAACATTCGCACACATCCCACAGGGACGTTTTGGATACCAGGCGGGCATTTGGCAGCTAGTGTTTGTCCTCTACCAGGAATAAAAACTCACCTTGCTGGTTTGGGATTCTGGGAGCCGTTGGCCAAAAAGGGATCCTTTTTCAGTCTTCTGGAAAAATGCCACTTGCTTCTCCTTGCCAAGCAATGTCATGGGTTTGCCAGTCAATGAAAGCATCCCAGCATATGAGGTGCAGTGCTTGGTTTTTAGAGCATGGGAGGAGAGCCCTGGAGGCTAATAATAATAATAATAATAATAATAATAATAATTTATATTTCCCGTCTCTCCCTATTAAACTCTACCGTTCCCATCATCTCCAATCAGTGGCCTTGCTGGCTGGGAATGATGGGTGTTGGAGTGCAACAATATTGGGAAGCCACGGGTCAAAGCCTAGATTTTGAGCCTTCGTCCCAGCAAAATGCTCTGCTGGGGAAGGATAATTCTTATTTAGGGGAGGCAAGGACCTTAGTTTTTGCCCCCCTGGGATGTCCACAATTCCCTGCTGGTTTCCTACCCAATCTCATTTTTAAAAATTGGTCATTTCTGATGGTAAAATCCAGATCATACCTCATTTAAGGCCGAGGAGGGAGGGATCGGGGTTGTTTTTCTCCCTCTGATTCATTCACATGTGACAGATGTGGGTTTTTTTCCACCATCTCTCTCGGGTTCCTCTTTCCTTAAGAGGTGAAACCCAGCGGTGACTTTGCTCCGATGGGCGAAAGAAACTGCCAGGAGGTGGACATGCTTCTGTCTGCCGCCGGTTTCATTTCCTTTTCCCCATCTTCTTTCCTGTTGAGAGCAGCACCGTGCATCCTTTCGCCAGAATTTGAATCGGGATCTCATGGATGTAAACCTCCACACCTCACTTTTGTAGCCCTTGAAACCACTTTGTTCTTGTTGTGTGCCTTCAGGTTGTTTCCGACTTAAGCTTGCCATAAGTTTGTTCAGAGGGGGTTTGCCATGGCCTTCCTCTGAGGCTGAGAGAGTGTGACTTGCCCAGGGTCACCTACCAACCACCAAAAACCCTCCACCCTCCCTTCCTGTGTACTTCTAGGGTTATTTTCATGCTTTTGGGGAGATTTTTTTTGGTGTGGCTTGGAGGCCTGAAAATCCCACCAAAGTTCTACCAAAAAAAAATTGCAGAAACAATCCAGTTTGAGACCCCTTTAACTGCCGTGTCTCAGTGCTGCAGAATTCTGGGACAAGTTTTGTGAGACATTCACTATCAGAGAGGTCTGGTGCCACAACAAACTACAAATCCCAGGATTCTGTAGTATTGAGCCATGGCAATTAAACTGGTGTCAAAGCAGATTGTTTCTGCAGTGGGGATGCAGCCTTAATGGTGAGCCGAATAAGGCTGATTGCACCAATTCAATGTAATCCAAACTGGAAAGGGTTTGGGGGTTTTTTCCCTCCATGACACTTTTATTTCCAGGGAACCACAGTGAATTGCAGACCATTCCAGAATAACAACATCCCAAGAGAAAGGCAAGGCAATGAATGAATGAATGAACAGATGAATGAATGAATGAATAAATGAATAAAATATTATCTTGAGGTGGTTTGTACAGGTGTGCCCATGAGATGAACAAAGGGAGGTAATGTAGAAAATGGAGCCAGCTTATTTTCTGCTGCTCCAGAGACTAAAATCTGAACATAGGCTGGATAGGCATCTGTTGGGTATGCTTCGATTGGGAGTTCCTGCATGGTAGGTGGTTGGACTGGATGGCCCTTGTGGTCTCTTCCAACTCTATGATTCTTTGTAAGTCTTTGAATGACAAGCAGGGATTCCACCTAAACATTAGGAAGAACCTATTTACTGTAAGAGCTGTTCGGCAGTGGAATAAGACAACCTCTCCATCTTGCAAGGTCTTTGGACAGAGGTTGGGTGCGTAATAATAATAATAATAATTTTTATTTTTATGCCACCTCTCTGCAGCGCAATCGAGGCGGTGTACAGCAGATTAAAACAGCATTACAAGTTAAAACAGTCAAACAATCCCTTCCCTAACCCACCCACCCCTTAGAAATATATTAAACTATAACAAGATTAAAATACAAAATAAAAGAAAACAATACAGTACAAATAAATAGCAGCTTAGCAACAAAAGAGCTGGAATCATTGTCATCTCCTTATACTTTTCTTTACGTATCTTGCAAGCGTGTTGTAGTTGTGTGTTGCTGCATGGCATGGGGTTGGATTGGATGGCCCTTGGGGGTCCCTTCCAACTTTAAGATTCTGTGAAAGGGAGGTAGGAAAAGGGATTATTATTATTATTATTATTATTATTTAAACAATTGCATTCTTTTATTACAGCGCGTGAGGAAAGCAGTCAAGGAGCCTTGGCTCACACCTAACACAATGGAGAGGTGACATTGGTGGAGTTGCACAATATGGGTGGGGAGAGTTGTGGTTCAAGGTGTGGCGCTGTGCCTGCTTTTGTACGGAGCAGGCTTGCCCCTTGTACCACAACTTTGCACACTGCGGCCGGGTGCGGCTGTGTCACCCGCAGGTGCGCAAGGGTGGGGTTGGAGGGCCATGCGCACTTTTGGCAACACCTGGGGCTTCAATACTTTGCATTAACTGTCTGGATTCCCGGACCTGATAGCTTTATGTAAAGGCAGAAATTCCACAGGTCTAACTTGTTTTCCTTTCTTTTGTTGTTGTTGTTGTTGTCGTCGTGTGCCTTCAAGTCGTTCCTGATTTATGGCGACCTTAAGGTTTCCTTGGCAAGATTTGTTCAGAGGAGGTTTGCCATTACCTTTCCCCGAGGCTGAGAGGGTGTGACTTGGCCAAGGTCACCCAGTGGGTTTCGTAGCCAAGTTGGGAATCGAACCTTGATCTTCGAATTGTAGTCCAGCATTCAAACTACCTAGCTACACATTCCAAAATTGCATAGCTTTGAGCCACAGCACATACAGCAGCATCAAACTGCATTAATTCTGCAGTGTAGAAGCAGCCACTGTTAGTTAGGGTTGCTGGGTGAAATGCGGAACAAGGCACGCAGTGATTTCCAAACTTTGGTCTTGCAAATGTTTTGGACTCCAGCTCCCAAAATCCCTCAATGCTGGCAAAGCTGGCTGGGGCTTCTGGGTGTTGAAGTCCAAACCAGCTGGAAGACCAAAAAGTTTGGGGATCACTGCAAAATGGTTGTGAAGAAGATGCAATTCCAGACATGGGTCATCTTGTGCGACAAATATATACACCATTATATATGTGATCTAATTGTTGGAAATTAGATTTCCGTATCTCACGACAAACAAAGCCTGTTGAAATTTCCTCTTTTATACAAGCATGAAATGCGCAGGAGCTGTGTCCTTTCTCTTACCTGGCGACCCTAATGTCTGTTATGCAAAATTGCAAAACCAGTCTCCTAGTCCTCAGCATCCCAGCGATGGGTTTGTAGGGCTGCTCAACCTCTCTCTCCTTATCTGTGTCAAACTCTGCATCCTTCTCCGGCTTTGCCCTGTGTGGTGTGTAGTTGTGTGTGTGTGTTTCCTAACCTCCTTTTGTGATGATGCCTTTTGAGCTTTTCAATGCCAGGCGTTCAGTGCCACCGCCGTCTCCTTCCCCCAAACCTTGCTTTTTTGTCTTGGATGCATTCCTCATCTGCGGAGGAGGCTCTTTGCCCAAACCAGCATGGGCCTCTTTTGCAGGCTCAAGGTCTCGGTGGAAAACTGAATCATACCCGTGGGAGAGAAGGCTGCGCTCTTTTTCAATAAAATTCACATTATAAACCTACGGAAGGGGTGCCTTTGACAGCTACCCTCCAGCCCAGCTGTCACATTTCTTGCTTTTAGTGCAATGGGAACAACGCACAAGGATTTGGCTCCAGGGACTCAAAAGGGAAGCAAGGTGCAAAGGATAGGTCTTCTTCAACCGTGCCACTTTTCAGAGCGTTGTGTTCCTTAGAGAGGGGGAAACGGCCGCTATGGGGGGCATTTATGCCCCTTGAAAAGCCTGGCGTAGGAGGAGAAGTATGGGCAGAGGTTGGCACACCTTGGCAATGCCTCTCCGATTGCCATTTTGCAATTCCACAGATGGGAGGAAAAGGCCTTGTGGCCGAGCTGCAAAGGCAGAGGAGGACCTTTTTGGGTCGGATCCAAACCAAATACGAAAAGGCAGCATGTGGGGGAGGAAAAAGGCCAGCCTCCGAAATTAAACTACTCTCCGACTTTTCAAAGAGGAGAACCGGGACGCATGCGGCCAAACAACATCAGAAAGTGGCCAAGGTGGCAGAAATTCAAAGATATAGCCGTGTTAGTCTGTAGAACCAGTATGTAGCGTGATCTTGTAGCACCTTTGAGACTCACTGAAAGAAAGAAGTTGGCAGCAGGAGCTTTCCTAGACTTCAGTCTACTTCCTCAGATGCATTTGAGTCCCAATTCTGGGAAAACCGTGGAATACTACTACTACTACTGATAGTAATAATAGAATTCAAAGATGTAGCTGTGCTAGTCTGGTAGGATCAGTATGTAGAGAGATCTTGTAGCACATCTGAGTCTAACTGAAATAAAGAAGTTGGCAGCATGAGCTTTTGTAGACTTCAGTCTACTTCCTCAGATGCATTTAGTCAGTTTAGTAAATGAATCTGAGGAAGTAGACTTTAGTCTATGAAAGATCATGCTGCCAACTTCTTTATCTCATTTAGTCTCAAAGGTGCTACAAGATCTCTCTACAAGATGGCAAAAAGTGATTCATGAGGAAGAACAAGACAGGCTGGGAGAAGTTGCAGCGGTTACTTTTGCCCAGGAAGGACAAGATTAAGGTCCCTGCTGTCTTCTTCCTCCATCTGAAGTTATTCAGGTTATTCAAGTTACTGTTCACAAAGAAGTTATTGACTTTGAATTTTGTAGCAATTGAAGTCGGCAGAGGATAAAAAGGGAAAGTGGGAGGAGGAGAGAGAAACCAGGATATTTCAAAAGCAGCTGGAAAAGTGGGAAGGCGGAGGATTAATAGGGACTGTCGCTGCCAAATCGGGACAGATGGAGGTATGAGCAAAGCCTCTGTACAGCGGTTATGATAGGAAATTGTTTTAAAAATTCTAGGAAGCTGCCTTTTCCTCTTCCTCTTGCACTGCTGAGACTATGCAAGAATGTTGAAGGGGACCTTTGCGAAAAGGAAGAAAATATGTGGAAGGGAAGAAGTGGGAGGTGGCGAAAGGATGGCGTATGTTTGCCATAGTTAAAAAGAGACAGGGTTGGCAAGAGGAAGGAAACGTGGGTGGGTGTGAGAGAGAAAACTACAGAGCAATTGTAGGTATATACACAGCATATGTCAAGCTAAGTATTGCCTACTCCACCATTCCCCTTTCCCAGATGAGCCGGACTGCAAATCCCATCACCTACAGCTAGCGGGGGGGGGTAACATATGAAAGGTTGGCTGTGGGATTTGTAGTCTGGCCCATCTGGTGTGTGTGTGTGTGTGTGTGTGTGTGTGTGTAGGGTTGCCATAAATCAGAAACGACTTGGAAGGTGCGCAACAACAAGCTTTGGGGCACATCGGTGGAGTTGGCAGCTCCATCGTCTCAACCCGGACTTGCAGTGCACAAGGAGATGTGTGCGAGAGCTGCCTTGCTGCACTATTTTTTAAGAGCAGTTGCCTCGAGGGGTGGAAAAGCAACCAAACTAGTTAGCCGGAGTTAATGTTCCACCAGCCATCAAAGCTTTCTTTGCCTGCTGCCCTCCCTGACATGAAGTTTGCTCAGTCGGCTAATCTTTGAACTTGGCAAGGGGCCTGAAGAGAAAGCATGGCCCCAGCGGTCAGGTCACGGCGGAAGGAGGGGATGATGGAGAGGACAGTGCACCTTTCCTTTCTCCTCCTCCTGCCCACCTGCTGAATTACAAGACCACCTTTGGACCAGTGGAATCCGTACATTTGAAATGTTGACCAAAAGGCAATTGCATTGCAGGCAGAAAAGTTTTGACCTCGGTTGCTCATGAGCAGGGCTTATAGAAATTATTATTATTATTATTATTATTATTATTATTATTTATACTATCTTTTCCTCCTTTGTGGCAAGGACATCTGGTCACTCAGTGCTAGCCTGACAGGGGATTCTGGGAGCTCCGATCTCTCAAAAATCACAGTCCCCAACCTCTGTTCTTTACCAGCCAAAGAACCAGGCTTTTAGAATGAAGACTGTATAATTTAATAGGACAATGTCCATCTCCCAAAGTATACCTTTGCATACGATTTTTAAAATCATGCTCATTGCATTCAAACTGAATCTATATTATTCTAACCAGTGGCAAGCCATGACCATCGAGAT
This sequence comes from Phrynosoma blainvillii, assembly GCA_026167975.1. Lineage (NCBI taxonomy): Eukaryota > Metazoa > Chordata > Lepidosauria > Squamata > Phrynosomatidae > Phrynosoma > Phrynosoma blainvillii. The sequence goes on from JANUYF010000008.1 coordinate 4,319,156, forward strand.
ATGCTCTTGTGCATTCATTACACCAGAACAGTTTGCTTTGTCCGCATGGAAATTATGGTCTCAGGCGTGATGCAAAAAGGGAGAGGAGATTCAGATGGGATTTTTTTGGGGGGGGGGTATGCATGTGTGTGTGTGTGCCAAGAGTAGTGGAAAGTTTGACGCAAGTCGCAATGTTCAACGCCAACAAGGTCAGTGGAGCATTTTTGCTGCTTCCTCCCCTTTTTAACCACAAAGTTGGAGAGAGTGCACTTTTCGTAGGCAGCCGGCGAAGACCAGCTCCTCCAAGGCGCAGCTGCAAAAGGCCTTTTTACTGGGATGGGATGCAAAGAAAGACAGCTGCTGAGGTTCCAGCTGTCTCCAAAGCATTGCCTTCCCCAGTTCTCCCCCAAATCTTGTTTTTCAGGTTGGAAGACATTTGCACAATCGGAGCATTGGACTAGGACTCTGGAGACCAGGTAGAATGCAAAGGTAGAGCTGTGTTAGTCTGTAGGATCTGTATGCAGAGACAGGGGTAGGCAACCTTTCCCCTTTAAGGGCCGAGGAACTTCAACTCCCAGAATCCCAGGAGCTATTGGCCAACATGGGACTATTGGGCAACATGGCTGAGGCTTCTGGGAACTGAAGTCCTTCGGCCCTTAAAGGCGAAAGGTTGCCTACCCCTGCGCACCTTTGAGACGAACTGAAAGAAAGAAGTTGGAAGCAGGAGCTTTCCTAGACTAAAGTCTACTTCCTCAGATGCATATTATTTATTTATTTATTATTATTATTATTCAAAGATATAGCTGTGTTAGTCTGTAGGATCAGTATGCAGAGAGATCTTGTTGCACCTTTGAGACTGAGATAAAGAAGTTGGCAGCATGAGATTTCCTAAACTGCAGTCTACTTCCTCAGATGCATTTAGTGGAGTGATACACAAAGGATTTTGCATTTGAATTGACATTCTCACATACCAATTATATATATATATATATATATATATATATATATATATATATGTGTCTGTCTGTCCCTGGTTTCCACTCCACTAAATGCATCTGAGGAAGTAGACTGAAGTCTACGAAAGTTCATGTTGCCAACTTCTTCATTTCATTTAGTCTCAAAGGTGCTACAAGATCTCTCTGGAAACCAGAGTTCAATTTCCAGTTCGGCCTTGAGACCCATTGAGTGACCATGGGCAAGTCACACACTCTCAGCTTCAGAGGATGGCAATGACAACCCCCCTCTGGAGTAACTTGTCAAGAAAACCCCATGATAGGATCGCCATCAGTTGGAAACAACTTGAAAGCATCACAGAAAGCATCACATCACAGAGGCTGGATGGCCATCTGTCAGGGGCGCTTTGGTTGTGAGTTCCTGCATGGCAGAAGAGGTTGGACTGGATGGCCCTTGGGGTCTCTTCCAACTCTGTTTCTATGAGTTTTCTCATTGCTAGGGCAATGAAAGCATTCTAATTTCCCAAGGTTCTGAAAAGTTATTTTGGAGATTGTGTTCAACACATTGAGCCAGAGTGGTGTTGAATTCTGGGAATTGTAGTTTTATTGTGGCACCAGAGCTCTCTGACAGAGGAGGCTAAATGTCTCACAAAATGACAGTTCCCAGAATTCCCTAGCACGCTAGCTGGGGCTTCTGGGAATTGAAGTTCGAAACAATGTGGAAGACCAAAGTTTGGGAATCACTGTCGTTTGTTGACCAAAGTTCTGGGCAGCTCCCATAATGCTTTGCAACAGACCAAAGTCTTTTGGGCTGCCTTGGCCAAACTTGAAGGAAACTCCCATAGTCCTTTGCAACTTAACCAGGGGTTACTTCTTAACCAGGTTCTGTCAAAGACACTTCCCATGAGCCTTTGCTTTTTATTGCCTTGATGTGGGTGGGACTTTCCTGGCTTTGAATGACAACCGGAAATGGGGCGGGAGAGTAAAAAAAAAATCATTTTATTTGAGAGCTCTGAGCTCTCATTGGTCTAAACTGAGGAGACGGGGAGGGATGATGTTGCCCAAGGTTTTGTGTCCAATAGTTTTCAGCGAGCAGTCTGATAGGCACGTAATCCAACCAATAAAATGGATTCAAGGAGACAAAGAAGCCCCCCCTCAGAGGAACAAATAAAAGACAAAGGCGTTCCGTTGAGATTTGGCCCAATCAGATTGAGCATTTTAATGATGGGCATTCCTAGCAGCCAATCAGAAAGCAGAGAAGAACAAACGTTTTCGGTAACCCAACGGTTTTCTGGAGAAGAAGGGGGGAGCTCCACAAGAGGCAATGCGGTGGGGCGGGACTCGGGAGAGAGACTTTGACTTCGCCCAATCAGTTTGAAGGAAGACATGATTGACGTTGCGGATGGCCAAAAGAAAAGCCCAAAAGAGTTTGATAAGCAGATCGAATAAGCGAATCAACCAGAAGGCGGGAGAGAAGCTGAGCCAATGGCGGCGGAGGGCGGGAGGCAGTTAGGCGAGGCACGGGCTCGAGCCAATGGGCGCCGCGTTGCTGCTGATTGACGGCAGGCGGACCCAATAGAAGGGTGCTGGAGGCGGGTGCGAGGGTGGGTGGGGGTAGTGTGGGCGCCATGTCGCGGCGGAGGTGGCGCGGTTCGCAGAGCGGAGAAGGCGGCGGCGGTTCGGGACGCGGAGGAGACATGGTGAAGATGCCGGGAGGCGGCGGGGGAGGCGGAGGAGGAGGCGGTTCGGGCCGTTATTATGGCGGAGGCCCTGAAGGCGGCCGCGCCCCAAAGCGCCAGAAGACGGAGAACGCCGAGCACGGGCCCGGAGGAGCGGCCGGCGGAGGCGGGGTGAGGAAGAGGAGGAGGAGGCGGCGGCGGCCTTGGGAAGGTGGGGAAAACCGGGCCCAGAAGAAGCCAAGGAAAAGAGGCGGAGCGAGGCCTGGCCAGGAGAGCGCCCCCCCGAAGTCCACATGGTGGAGATAGCGCAGTTCCATACCACTCTAAGCGCTGTATTTTCCATCTTACGGGGACCCTGGGATCTGTAGTTTAACAAGGGCGCCCCTGACCAGACTATAAATCCCATGATTCTTTTGTCGACTATACTTTACATGGATCTAGAGTAGAATTAATGTAGTTAAAAACCACCTTAAGCGCTGTAGTTCCATCTTGTGGGGACTCTGGGATCTGTAGTTTCACAAGGGCGCCCCTGACCAGACTATAAATCCCATGATTCTTTGTCAACTACATTTTGGGTGCATCTAGACGAGAATTAATGCAATTATGTGCCGCTTTAAGCATTGTAGTTCCATCTTGTGAGGAACCCTAGGATCTGTAGTTTTACAAGGGCTCCCTCACTAGACTATGGTCCAAAACACACTGCAGAAATAATCCAGTTCAAGACCAGTTTAACTACCCTGGCTCAATGGTAGGGCATCCTGGGAACTGAAGTTTTGTGAGACATTTCGTCTCCTCTGTCAGAGAGCACTGGTGCCACAATAAACTACAGCTCCCAGGATGCTTTAGCATTGAGCCAGGGCAGTTAAAGTCCCAAACTGGATTATTTTTGCAATGGGTTCTGGACCTATAAATCCCAGGATTGTTGTTAACTAAATTTTGGGTGCATCTAGATTAGAGTTAATGTAGTTGGGCACCGCTTTAAGTGCTGTACTTTCCATCTTGTGGGGATCCTGGGATCTGTAGTTCCAGAAGGGTGCCCTCACTAAACTATAAATCCCGGGTGTCTAGTCATAAACAGTTTAAAAAGGAGGGGGAAGACTCTTTGTCAGCAGTTTTGGGTGCATCTAGACTAGAATTATTACAGTCCGATACTGCTTTAAATGCTGTACTTTACATCTTGTGGGGACCCTGGGATCTGTTGTTTTCCGAGGGAGCCCTCACCAGACTATAAATCCTGGTATTCTTGTCAGCTGTGCTTTGGGTGCATCTAGACTAGAATTAGTGCGGTTCCACACCACTTTGAGCACTGTAGTTCCACCTTGTGGGGACCCCTGGGATCTGTAGTTTTACAAGGGCACTCTCTCCAGACTATAAATCTTGGGAGTCCATCCCAGTTTAGATGGAGGATGATGACACTTTGGGCATAAACAGTTTATTGACAGTGCTTTATAAATCATAATAATAATAGGAAGAAGAAGTAGTAGCAGTAGTTTAAAAGGGGGGAGACTGTCAGAGGTTTTGGGTGCATCAAACTGCATCTTCTGGGAACCTTGGGATTGGTAGATTTACAAGGACACTCACCAGACTATAAATCCCAGGAGTCTGTCCCTCTCTAGATGGAGTCCGAAGAGGAAACGATGGCTGTAAAAAGACTAAAAAAAAGTTTCTTTGAGGATTTGAGTGCGTTAATGCAGAATTAATGCAGTTCAACACCGCTTCAAGCGCTATGCGCATCCCTTCATATTTGCAGCTTTGACGTTTGCGGATTTGATTATTGACAGATTTTATTAATATGTTCTCTCTAGGAATCTCTAGGTCCTCCAGCACAACTCTATGTTCAACTTTAACCAAAAGTTGCACTGAAAGACCTAGAGATTCCTAGAGAGGACACTCCACTAGGCATTTGTAGTTCCTCCAGTGCAGTTCTAGGGTCAGTGTCTGGCAGATGTTGACCACAGAGTTGCCCTAAAAGCTTAATGAAAAATTGAAAAATCTACACCAAAGTATTAATGCAGTTCAACATCGCTTTAAGTGCCATCCTGTGGAACCTTGGGATTTGTATGTAGAGAGATCTGTAGCACCTTTGCGTCTAACTGAAAGAAAGAGAAGTTGGCAGCATGAGCTTTCATAGACTTCAGTCTACTTCCTCAGATGCATTTGGCCTTCGGATTTGTAGTTTTCGCCAGGTCTTTTAGCCTTTTAGAAAGTGGTGGCACCCTCGCCGAACTATAAATCCCAGAATTCTTTCCAGCTAGGCAGAGGATGAAGAGGAAATGGTGGGCATATAGAAGACCGTTTTTTAAAAAAGGGAGCTTCTTTTGTCAGAGGCCTTGGGTGCATCTACATTGTAGAATTAAGGTAATTTCACACCGGTTTAAGTGCTTTGGCTGTGGAATCCTAGGATTTGTAGTTTATACAAGGTTTTCAGCCCTCAGTTAACTGTAAATCCCAGGAATCCTGTCCAGCTAGGCAGAGGATAGAGAGGAAATTGTGGGCATTAAAAAGACTTAAAAAGGAGCTTCTTTTGACACTGTAGAATTAACGCAGTTTGACAAGGCTTTAAGTGCTGTAACTCCATGCTGTTGAATCCTGGGATTTGTAGTTTTCAAAGGTCTTCAGCCTTGTAAAAGGGGTGGTGGCCTAGCTGAACTATAAATCCCAGGGTTCTTTCCAGGTAGACAGGATGAAGAAGAAATGGCGGGCATAAAAAAGACTGTGTTTAAAAAGGAGCTCTTTTGTCAGAGGCTTTGGGTACATCCACACTGTAGAATTAATGCGGTCTGATACCACTTTTAAGTGTTGTAGCCCCATGCTGTGGAATCCTGGAATTTGTAGTTTTATAAGGCCTTTATAGCCTTCGCTGCCAAAAGAGCGCTGGCACTCTCCAAACTGCCAATCCCAGGGTTAGGCAGAGAGTGAAGAGGAAATGAAAAGACTGTAAAAAAGGAGCATCTTTGTCAGAGGCTTTGGGTGCATCTACATTGTAGAATTAATTCAATTTTGACACCGCTTTAAGGGCTGTAGCCATCTTGCGAGACCCTGGGATTTGTAGTTTTTACAAGGTCTCCACCCTTCTCTGCCAGGGAGCCATGGCCTTTAAAGCTGCATTATTTTTATATAGTGTAGATGCACTCGAATTCTCTCGAAGTTCAGCTTTTCTGACCATGGAGTTGGTCTACAGCTCCTGCCAGAGCCAGTGTGTGACAACTTCTACCGCCCTTAATGTTCTGTGCTGTCAAGAGGTGATGGGAGTTACAGTCCCCACATCATGGAGGGAAGGGGTTCTCCCATCTGTATTTAGCTTTCTAGTGCAAAGCAGCAGCAGGCCTCAGGCTTCGGAGTAGTATCGTAGAATTCTAGAGTTGGAAGAGACCCCAAGGGCCATCCAGTCCAATCCCATTCTGCCATGCAGGAATTCACAATCAAAGCACTCCTAAGAGATTTATTGTGAGCTCTCTGACAGAGAAGGCTCAATGTCTCAGAAAAAAAAATACAATTCCCATGATTCCCTAGCATTGAGCCAGGGCAGTTAAAGTGGACTCAATTTGCACTATTTCTAGCAGTCTGCAAAGGCCCTGTATTAACTTATTGAATTTGCTGCCACAGAATGTGGCCTGACGATAAACCATCAGTCAGATTTTTTCCTTATCAGCCATATTAAGTAAAGTAGAGCCTCCTTGTACAATAGGAGGAGGGCAGCTCTTAAGTAGCAGATGAGAAGGCCTAATTGTGATTAGGCTCGGGAAATAATGATGGCATAGATTTGGGGGAAATTATATGTGCCCTGATTGTGAATAGGAACCATGTTGCCCTTGGTAGCTGAAGAAGATTTAGTTTGAGAAACAGCCATTTAGCAGCATCAGGTCATATGAAAGTGAGCATTAATTTATTTGAAAATAACTCAAGGCTGCTTTCGGGAATTCAGGCTTTATTTATCTTAGCACTACCTTCTCCAATAGTCCTCAGAACAATCTGGTTACCCCTGCTTTCTTTGAGAAACAAAACTGGCACCTGCTCTTACATAACTAATAAAGAAAGTGTAGCTTAAGAGGTTTCTAAAATGGATTGGCTAGAGATAAGAAGGAGAGCCAAGTTAGTGCAGAAGAGTTCTCCTTCAAGTTCATTTGCTCAACTGTGTAAGCTTGGACTCTTTATTTTTCCCCACTGTAGAGTAAAGGCTTAAGCAGACTGCCAGAAATAGTGCACATTAAATTGAGGCACTGCCCTGGCTCAGTGCTAGGGAATCATGGGAACTGTATTTTTTTCTGGGACATTGAGCCTTCTCTGTCAGAGAGCTCTGGTGCCACAATAAATTACAGTTCCCATGATTCCCTAGCACTGAGCCAGGGCAGTGCCTCAATTTAATGTGCACTATTTCTGGCAGTCTGCTTAGGCCCAATGTGACATAAATTAAACTGTTCCAGACTTCTTCTGTAGCAGAAACCTACCCTGTGTGACAGAGGCTGTGCTGTGCTTAGGGCTACAGCAGGCCAGAAGAGCCAAGCAGTTTTCTTTGAATGGATTTTTTCCCATTTTTCCTCCCTGGTAGGAGAACTATGATGACCCCCACAAGCCGGCTGCTTCCCCTGTGGTCCACATCAGGGGTCTGATTGATGGTGTGGTGGAAGCTGATCTCGTGGAGGCCCTGCAGGAATTTGGTCCTATCAGGTTAGGAGTGGGCAGACGTGACATCTGGAGTGGGGGAGGCTGAATGTTTGTTCCTGCTGTGCATGTTGATTACTTGTGGTTCCTTCTCTTTCCCGTCCTGTTCCCCCTAATCCCCAGCTATGTGGTGGTGATGCCCAAAAAGAGGCAGGCCTTGGTGGAGTTTGAGGATATCTTGGGAGCCTGCAATGCTGTCAATTATGCAGCAGACAACCAGATTTACATCGCTGGCCATCCAGCCTTTGTCAACTATTCCACAAGCCAGAAGATATCACGACCTGGTGACTCAGATGATTCTAGGGGTGTCAACAACGTCCTGCTTTTCACCATCTTGAATCCTATCTACTCTATTACAACGGTGTGTAGTGGTGCTGCTTAAGTGTGTGATGCTGAATGAAAAGCACTTGCATATGTGGCAATCTTTGTTAGGCACCAGTGTTTACTTAAGGCACAGGACTGATAGCTACAGATAAACTGGTCTATGTATTGTTAGATAATGTTGTCTGTGCAAGTCCATCTGGTAATACAAAAAGATTTGTGTGGATGCTAGTATGGATGGAAGCAGTGGTTGAGTGCTTTTGTAGCTGTGTGGTTTTGCTTTGCTGAAACTAGAGATACAAATAATTTCATAAAACCAGAGTTACTGGAAGTTGATTTCAGGTGAGCAAAGCAAAGCAGCTTCATTTATATACTGCTTCATACCGTGCTATGGAGTGTCTATACGGTTTACAACTGTAAACTCATTGCTTACAGGTGAGGGCAGTTCTTCTGAAGATAAATCTGTTTTTTCCCCATCCTCTCTTGTTATCCGTTCACAGGATGTGCTGTATACCATCTGCAACCCGTGTGGACCAGTACAGCGGATTGTTATCTTCCGCAAGAATGGGGTCCAGGCAATGGTGGAATATCCTTTTTTCCTTCCTCTTCCTGATAGCTGAAAAAGTGATAGCAATTGAAAGTGGTAGCAATTAGTAGTGCAGGTTCCTTACAGTTTTGGCAAGACAATTTATATATGCTTTTAAGACTTTTTAAAAGTAGAGTACAGTGAAGGAAAGAAAGAAGATAACTGAGAGAAGGTGATTAGTATCCAATCTTGCTCTGAGTTGATATGATTTGTTATCTTGATTTGGGTCTTCAAGAAGCAGTTATTTTTCTTTGCTGTTTTTAAATATCTACCATGAAAAATACCTGCATCTATCAGATTGTGATCCAGGGCCAAGTAGAAGTGGCCAGGAAAACTGGCAGAATTCCTGATTTGGTCTTCACTTTGTCATTGTGGTGTGTAATGGTTGTAGGCAGGTGTCCTCACTGCTACCCTAATGGAATGGTGTCCACAGGAAGGAACAGGAGCCATCAGAGCTTTGAAGGAAAATGTTTTGTGAAAAACATGCTGTCTGAAGTTGGATGTAGGAGATGGGAATGAACAAAGAAGTGGGGAGCATTAACATTTAATAAAGGGTTGTTTCTGAAGGTTCTGATAAGGCTTCAGTTGCATCAAATTTTTAGGATGGCAGAAAGACTGTTATCAAGTCCTTTGAAGGCTTCCTTAACACTACAAACATTTGACTCTGTGCAGAGTGCACAAAGAGCAAAGGCTTCTTTGAATGGAGCAGACATATACTCAGGCTGCTGTACTCTGAAGATTGAATATGCAAAGGTGAGCAGTTTCCAAAGGTAAACAGTGTATTGTGCATGTCTGTCCATGGAAAGGATGTGTGTCTTTCCACCATAAATATGGAGTTGCCTACTGGCTTGATGAATCTGAAAGATTCCAAAAGTTTACCAGAACTAAAGTTACTTTGCCACCAAGCAAAACTAAGCAGGGTTTTGTCCCCAAGGTTCATATTTGTACAGTTGGCCGTCCGTTTTTTGTGGGGGATCTGTTCTGGAAACCACCCCCCCCCCATGGAGATTAGTGAATATTCAAGCACATAGGCTTGAATGGGACGGGCTCCATCATTCGCCCTATTAATTTAAATGGAGGTTGCTCCTCCGTGAATATATAAAACTGCGAACATGAAGTCCGCGAGAACAGAGGTACAACTCTATTCTCTGTCCCAGTGGTTTTGAGGTTGGTCACAAAATCGTATGGGAGTTTGCATCTGAAAATAATCGTTCTTTTCCCTCTGAACAAATAACCAACTGAAGTAATGATCTTGATACTGAAGTGCCTTCCTAACTGGCCAAGCAATAGCTACCTTAAGTCTGGTCATCACAGAGGATGACAGAAGAGTGGAAATGGTATGACTTTTTCTCCAGAGCTTGCTACTATCTTTGTCACCACTCTGTCACCAGTTTCCTGCCTATCAAATCACAATACAAAGAAGGGTTACTGCTTTTGATGGAATTAATCTGTGTAATATGTTGCCACAGCATTTAGAGATGGGCACATTGCCTGTTAGATGCTATAATAAAAAATACACTTACTAGATAACTCTTTGATTGCTTCTGGTTTCTTTAGCCTACCCGCCTGAATGTGTTCAAGAACGACCAGGACACATGGGACTACACCAACCCTAACCTCAGTGGACAAGGTAACCTTTATAGTCTGCTTTCAAGCCACACATAAATCCATGCCTTTACTATTGAATTGCACACTTCATAGATCTGATTTGTGTGATGTAATGCCATTTGCCTGCTGTCCAACTTTGTGCCAGATGTTACAAGCCTTGGAGGCTAATGCTGCAGTGCTTTGGCTTCTAATCTTTTCATGAGGCACTGTTTATAAGCACAGCCTAATAAAACACAAGACAGATGGGTACATAGAAAGAATTGGCAAGGGGATGAGATGGGAAACAGTTTTGGGTGTCAGTGGGTGGTGTGCCATTGTGGGCCTGGCATGGTTGTGCTGTGGTCTGTCTAATTTGCTTGTGGCAGTATTAGAAGACTGGAGTACATATGGGATTATGATACCTAGTTACAAAGTGACTCTTGAAGTCTGAGGTGTGGGTACTAGGGTGAAAAACAGGCCGCACTAAGAATGCCCTCCTAAAGGCAACACTGAATTGACTTCAGTAAGCTCTTAATCCTGGAAGCACACTTCAGAGAATGGTTGTTTCCATCCAGTTGAAAAACTGTGTTGTAAGCAGGGCTGTCAAATTGACTACTATCCCAGTCTTGATCCAGTTATCAGCTCTGTGATAGATACTCCTGCCATTCTGCTGGTGAGACCATGGGTTCCTTCCAGAAGACCAGTGCTGCTGCCCCACTGCAGAATTAATGCAGTTGTGGCTTTGAATGCCATGGCTCAATGTTATGAAATCCTGAGATTTGTAGTTTGTTTTGGCACCAGAGCTCTGACAGAGAAGGCAAAATCTCACAAAACTACAAATCTCAGAATTCTGTAGCATTGAGCCATGACAGTTACAGCAGTGATTGGGACGTCAATCACTAATGTTGAGGGGGGAGGGGAATCTGCTCCTTCTCAAGGGGCTCTTTTTGTGCAAGTAACACACAGAGATGTTTGAGGGAAGGGAACATGAGCCTTTCTTCCGGGGGACCCACAAATGTCATTAAGGGAAAGACAAGATGGTGAGCAAAGTAAATGTCAGATCAGCCTATCCCCTTCAACTTGATATTCTGGACTAGAGCTCCTCATATTGTCTAGGGCTGTTGGGACTTGTAGTCCAAAACATCTGGAATCTGCTGGGTTGGGGAAAGTGCTTTAGATGTTCTGGATCGACCCAAGGCTTAGCTAGAAGGCCTTGCCCTGGCTGGTCTTATTTCTGCAACTTGTGTACAAGAGTGATGCTGCCCTTCTGTGTGCTGTGAGATGGTGTTTATGTGATAGATATTCAAAGCTGCTTAAAGGGGGCTGTGTTTGTGAAGTAGATGTCTCCTTAAAACTTGACAGTTGAGTTGTCTTGTTCCCTGCCTGTAGAGGGATCGCCTAAGAGCTCCAGACAAGCAGTTGAGGGAGGCTGGTGGTGATCAAGGGGTTTGGCAGAGGTCACTTTTGACCCTACCCCTTCAGCGAAGCAAGCAATGGCATTACATGACTTGACATGGACATGACTCACTTTCTCCTCCAAGGTACATAACTAGAAGATGGGCAGATTGGCAGTGGCTAGTTGGCAGGGCTGCGCAGTTCAGTGAGCTGCCTCCTGGCTCTCCTGCCTTAAGGCTGGGCAAAGAGGAGGTGCATTGACCTGGCCTTTCCCCAGCTCTGAACAGTGCTTTTACACATGACCCTGGGGAAAACCGTATGCTCCTGCAGTGGAAATCCTGAAATTGCCTGTGATCTGCCTTCTGCTATACACTCTCTTAACACCACACAGTGTAGGAAAAAAAAGGCCAACCTTCCACTAGTTCTGCCTGGAGAAAACATGCAGCATCTTAAGCGTACCCGAAATGCAGCAGATTGAGCTCATTTTTAACATCAAGAACACAACACCGTGATCCAAGAAACATCTACAAGCACAGAGTGAGACAGAAAGAGAGAGAGAGAGAGAGACGCACCAGGCCACGACATTTCTTACAAATCCAAAACAAAACAAAACAAAACCTTGAACCCAAGAATGTAACACAGAAAAACTAGGAAAACACAGACCAGAGGGGTCTCAGACAAAAATGCACCAGCGCTCTTACCGGAGAATGGAGTAGATCCCAGAGACCCTCCAAGACATAGGACGCTCTCCATATCAACACGGTTTGGTTTGGGAGGGCAGCTTTATCACTCCTTTTTTCTCGCAGTCCTCGGCTGCCAACATTTTATCAGCAGCGCCAAGCGGAGACAGACAAAAAACAAAAACAAAAAAACACCAAGTACCCAGAGCCCCCAGCTCCCTAGAGACTGGGGGTGCTTTCCTGCTCCAAGGGGGCACTTGGGATCCAAGGCACATTCCATTTACAGAGGAGAGACATGCACACGGGAGACCTACACAGAGCCAGAAGCACCAAACCTGATAACAGCACATGACAAAAAACATCAGGAGATGCAACACGGAAGGGACACTCATTATTACACCTTTGTTATGTCCTATCTTTCTTGATACCCTCTGAAGACAAAAAAAAAAAAAACATCTGTGAGCTCTCTTTATTTAAACTATTATATATTTTTTTTTACTTAATTGTATCCATTTTGTGACTTTACTTGCATTTGACTCTGAAACCATGTAACGCAGGGTCGCAGTGTATGTTTGATGGGACGCCATCTTTCAGAACTGTGCTTACACTGTTGAAGCGTCCAATGGTAAGAGAAATGCAGAATATGTATGTGACAATGGACATTGTACTGTTAACTCCTGTAAGTAGCCCTTTTCAATCTTTGTAATGACTGTTGAAATAAACTGTGCAAAACACACTTCTTAATTTTTTTTTTGTTTGTAAGAACAAAAGTGAAATTGTATGGGTCGCTTAAATTCTTCTGCCTTGTATACACTTATGTGTTTTAACTTGATTGCGGTTTTTACTTTGCTTTATTTTCCTCAGTCTTGCTTAATCCTTTTAGCTCTGCCAGGATTATGGAGGGTGGCGTGGTCATCTTTTTCTTTTCTTTTCCTGTTGTTCTAAAACAGGGGTAGGCAACCTTTTCCCTTTAAAGGCCGAGGGACTTCAGCTCCCAGAAGTCTCAGCCATGTTGGCCAATAGTCCCATGTTGGCCAATAGCTTCTGGGATTCTGGGAGCTGAAGTTCCTCGGCCCTTAAAGGGGAAAGGTTGCCTACCCCTGTTCTAAAGGGAACTGTTAGGTGTTTAGTTAATCAGGAAATCATAGGATTACAGAGTTGCAGGGGCTATTTGTATGAACCCTGTGCAGTGCAGGAATACACAGCTAAAACACTCAGAAGAGGTGGCCATCCAATCTCTGTTTAAAGACCTTCAGAGAAGGAGTCCACCAGTTTTTTTGAGACTATTCTATCTGCTTCCCTTGGTATCTTCTTTTTCTCCTCTGCTTACTCCCTCTATCATCTGTGGAAACGGGTTTTAGAAATCAGGCAGCCTTATTCATATAATTTGGCATTATTGTTTTGCACAGAATTTACCTCTGATAGCCCGAAAGGACTGTTTTGAGAGATGATACTAGACCCAGATGTAAACCTTTAGGGAGTTGAGATTGGCCAAGTTAGGTGCATTGTGGCTGTTCAAAGAGCAGCTCACTCCAGAAAGCATGATGGGACTTCTCTATTTTTAGATTCATTTTAAGATCCAATTAGAAGGGCCCATTCCAAAACTTCCCCTCCCTCACACTCCCTTCATGCCCTTGGCAAGGAGGAATTGACCTTAGCCTCCTTCAAAGCCTTCCAGTGACTGGAGACAGCTCTTGTTCCAGGGGTGTTGGAAACAGTTCAGTATACTTACAAGGCGAATCTGTGACCTAAGCAAAGCCTCCTAGTCTCCTGTCCCACAAATTCAACTGCCAGGCTGTTCCTGTCAGTTCCTAATGGCTTCCTTCTTTTGTGACAGGTGAGCCAGGCGGTAACCCTAACAAGCGGCAGAGGCAGCCTCCTCTCCTTGGGGACCATCCTGCTGAATATGGTAAGCATATGGCATAAATGGTAACCAGGGTTTGGCAACTTTTGAAACCTGGTAGGCCTCATCTCAGGGTTCCTTCATTGCGTTTCCTCCCTAGGAGGACCTCATGGTGGCTACCATGGGCACTATCATGATGAAGGTTATGGCCCTCCACCGCCTCACTATGAAGGGAGACGGATGGGCCCACCAGTGGGGGGCCGCCACAGGGGACCAAGCCGCTACGGGCCTCAGTACGGACACCCACCTCCTCCACCCCCACCCCCGGAGTATGGCCCCCATGCTGACAGTCCAGTCCTGATGGTGTATGGCTTGGACCAGTCAAAGATGAACTGTGATCGGGTCTTCAATGTCTTCTGCCTTTATGGGAATGTGGAGAAGGTAAGCTACCTGAATATTTTCTCTTTCTCTATATTCCTAGTAGCCCAGAGAACACATATTGGGTAGATCTTAACAGATCACACAGGTGGCTGGCAATGTGGCAGTGGCATTCCACTTGCCAAGTCCAGAAACACTGAAAGAGGTCCAGTTTGTTCTTCACTGGAACTTATAAACCAATATGGTAGGTCTGTGCAAATTACTGGAAGGTTTGTCCTTCTTAATAATCAAGCTTTCCAGATGGAAAGAAAAGGGCCTATACAGAGCATCAACTCTGAACTCTTAAAATCTTAACTGTTGGCCTTAGCATTGAATTATACAGAACCTGAAAAACCTGGAACTTCAGTTCCACAAAATAAGTTTCCCTAAGTCTGTTTGTATGTCAGCTTCAGGGTTTGGGGGACCGATCTTTTAGGAAGATCAAATTCTCCCTATTTTGGGACACCAAACTCTTTTCATTGTTGCTTCTGCTTGTTCAGTTGTCCTTCTGATTCAAATCTGTACCACTAGCCAGAAGAAAACAAGCATAGATTGATGCTTTCTTTGCATTTCTGTCACTGCCTGCTCAGTTGGGAGAGGTTGGTGAACAGGCAGTGACAGCAAGGAGGATGAGTAAGGATACAATGCAATTTCAGTTTCTTTGCCCTGGAGTACTTGACAGGATATCTCACTTGATGCAAATGAGGAATCTGGTGAAAGTAGAAGGATTGCATTTCTTTCTGTGGGGATGTCTAAAAATAAAGGAAGAATTAAAATTCTGGGAATTGGGTCTTAACAAAACTGAAGTTGTCAGGAGTAAATTTAAATCTCAAGATCACAGTAAATCTACATTTCCAAGAGTGCTTAGCTATCTAAAAATGTACTTTGAAAAAAGTTTAGAATTAAAGAGGGCAAGTGGTTGCTAAATTGGGATCTCATTTCTCACAGCCAAAAAAAAAAGTGGCCTTGTGAGAACCAATGGCTCAATGTAAGGTGGGAGTGCGTTTGGCTAAAGGGACCTGTTGATATTCTGAAAAGGTATAAGCCGAACTGCTGTGCAAAGCTGGAGTTGTATTGTATATTTGGTGTGTTGGCTCTGAAAAAAATTCACCTTTCAAATGGGATTTGGGTTCCGTGAAGTTCAAAGGAGTTCGTATTTATAGGTCAAGTTCATGAAAAGCAAGCCTGGAGCAGCCATGGTGGAGATGGCAGATGGCTATGCTGTAGACCGAGCAATCACTCATCTCAACAACAATTTCATGTTTGATCAGAAGCTGAACGTATGGTGAGTGCTCATTGCCTTTACCCTAGGATCCATGCTGCTCAGCCTGCATGTGTTGTTCCTTATCAGAAGTTCATGCCTGCATTTGGGTTGCTTCTCTTCTTTTTTACTACAGTGTGTCCAAGCAACAGGCCATAATGCCAGGCCAGTCGTATGGTCTTGAGGACGGTTCATGCAGTTATAAGGACTTCAGTGGTTCTCGGAACAACCGGTTTTCAACTCCAGAACAGGCAGCCAAGAACAGGATCCAGCATCCCAGTAACGTCCTCCATTTCTTCAATGCTCCTTTGGAGGTGACTGAAGATAATTTCTATGAGGTAAGAGGTCTGATTTTTTTGTCTATTCCAGGATCTGACATTCCAGTATTTAGGGGCTCAGGGAGCAGAAGTGGTTTGGCATTGAGCAGAGGGTGACAAAGGGCTAGAAAAATGCAGACTGTAACCCAACAGCAGCTTGTCTGTCATAAACAATGTAATGAAGCTTGAGCTGGAAAGAATGGAGTTCTCTCCTAGCTGATCTTGTACTATCTGTGTGTGCGTCTGCCTACAGCATACAAAGTGAAGAGCAGCTACTTCCAGAATCCCTTACTGAGTATGTGTGAACAACAAAACAGAGCAAAGGGCATAGTGGATAATTGTGCAAATGTCAGAAAGCATATGTGGTTAGTCTTGTGGCTTCATACTTAAACTATTTCAAACATTATTATTTTCTCTCCTGTCAGATTTGTGATGAACTTGGGGTGAAGAGACCAGCTTCAGTCAAGGTGTTTTCGGGGAAAAGTAAGTATATGCTGCAGTTAACTGTCTGATGCAGCAAGCCTTTTAATTGGGATGGATTTTTATCCATTAGTGGGCTTTTAAAATTGTTTGTTTAATTGTTTGCAACTTTTGTATTCTGCACTGTTTTAAATATGTTGTGATTTAACTCATGGTGAGTTTTGGGCCCCATATTGGGGAAAGGGCAGGATATAAATAAAATAAACGTTTGGGTCCTCAAATTATGCCATCAGAAAAACAAAACAAAAAACAAGGCAGAACATGAATTCATTCTGCAAATCAGTCTGCCTGCTTATTAACATCAACAATGTGCCCTCAAACTGTATTCCTCTATGCTGTGAGAGCAATAGCAGCCTTCCCAGTCCACTTCTCTCCAGTTGTGTCATTCCCATCACCCCCAGCTGCATGTGCATGGTCAAAAAACTGTTGGCTGGGGAAAGTGGGAGTTCCAGCCTTAGCCACCTGCAGGCCCCTAAATTCAGGAAGATTGGATGGTGCTTTCTTCCCCTTGGACTTCCAAGTTGTGATGGGAATGGCATTCTCACCTACAAATAGCCAGTGACCCAGTCCTAAACAACTATCTGGGATGCCCCAAGTATATCTTCCCTGTTAATGTGTCTGCAGGTGAAAGGAGCTCCTCTGGCTTGTTAGAGTGGGAAACCAAAGGTGATGCTCTGGAGACTCTGGCGTTCCTCAACCATTATCAGATGAAAAATCCAAGTAAGCTTTCTTACACTTGTGTGTCAGTTTTTACTCATTGTGTAGGTATTATACTGAGCAGTGGGAGATGTTTCAGAATCTATTCAGAGGTTGGGGGCAGTATATTCTTATTGTATACTCATCCCTCTATATTCACTGGGGTTAGGGGCACAGGACCCCCATGAATGCGAAAAAACTGTCAGATGTTGACCATAGAATTGTGCTGGAGGAGCTGCAAATGCCTAGTGGAGTGTCCTCTCTAGGAGACTCTAGGTCCTTCAGTGTGACTTTTGGTTGAAGTTGGCTATAACGTTGCTCTGGAGGACCTAGATATTCCTAGAGAGAACATATTAATTAATTAATTCTGTGAATAGTCAAAGCCGCAAAGTCAAAACTGCAAAGGTGGAGGGACGAGTATATTGGGGACAGCTGGGATTGGGTTTACCTGCTGCTGTCTGCCTTCCTCCTTCCAAACATTACTGCACACACATCTAGAGGTCACCAGGTTGGAAACGGCTGCCTTAAATACTGACAGATTTCTGTCACCTTGGATATTGTTTTGGGAGTATCTCTGTTTAAGAGAAGTCCTGCCCCCTGAATCACTCTTGCCCAGTATCTCCGAGTAAATGCAGAATGGGAAAGGCAAGGCAGTTCAGGCCTTTGTTTGGGTGAGTGTACTATAAACTAGTGTCACGTACTGCAGTTTAGCCTGATTGGTTTGTGAGTTTGAAGTGAAATGAACCTGGAAATGCAAATTAAAAAATCCGTCCTTTTGGAGAGTTGGTATCATCAAAAATATTTGTTGTGTCGAGGACTAACAGGCCCTGTCAGACTAGACTATAGTGGATTAAAGTTTGTGAAGGCTTCAGATTTGGAAGTTTTTAGAGATTCCTTTCGTTGGGTTCCTCCTCTGTTAAATGGAATATATATCCTGCCTTTATAGGGCTTATGATGCTGGTATTGCACAAGAATAAATAAAAGTTAGGGAATGCTAATCAATGTGTTTCTTTCTCCCAGATGGGCCGTATCCGTATACACTGAAACTCTGCTTTTCAACTGCTCAGCATGCCTCGTAAGTTCTGTGGGTGTTTGCCAAGGAAGACTTCTCCGTTAACTCTGTTTGTGTGTGTGCGTGCGTGTTTTGTTTTTCTTTTCTTTTTTTAATGCAAAACGCCCCTTCTTTTGTTCCTTTTTTAACAAATAAAAGTGTAAGTAGAAGCTGCCAGCAGCTGTATGCCCACTGGGAAGAAGCCAAATCCTGGGGCACTTGACGACATCTGATTTTAAAAGTATTGTACATGTGACTTGTTTTTCTCCCATTAATACTATGTGCTGCCTGTGCTACTTGGCACACCTTAATAAAGCAGTTTGGAAAGTAAACTGGTCATAAACGTTGCTGTGGTGGTGCTTTTGCAAAGGTCGCTAGAGGTTTTGGTTGAGGAAGGGTGTGTTGCTGAGACCACATTTGTTGTTAACTGCCCTTGAGTTGATCTCGACTTATGGCGACCCTATGGATGAGACATCTCCAAGAAGACCCTCTGTCCTCCCCTGCTCTGCTTAATTCCTGCAACCCTTAATTCCCAAAGTGACCTCCTTAATAATAGAGTCCCTCCATCTGGCATGTGGCCTTCCCTCTTCCTACTTCCCTCCACCTTTCCCAGAATTATTGTCTTTTCCAAAGAGTCCTCTTTTCTCATGATGTGTCCAAAGTACGACAGCCTCAGTTTGGTCATTTTGCCTTCTTCCAGGGAGGTTACCGGTTCTGCTCTAGGACCCACTTGTTTGTCCTTTTGGCTGTCCATGGAATCCTCAGCACTCTTCTCCAGTCCCACATTCTCTCAAATGCAATGATTTTCTTCCTATCATCTTTCTTAACTGTCCAGCTCTCACGTCCATCCATGGTCATAGGGAATACGATGGCTTGTATGATTTTGACTTTTGTGCTGAGTTGTATATCTCTGCATTTTAGAATCTTTTCTGGTTCTTTCATAGCTACCCGCCCCATTCTTAATCTTCTTCCAATTTCTTGACTGCAGTTTCTATCAATGTTTGATCCCAGGTATGGGAATTCTTTTCCTGTTTATTTTTCTTCATTGTCAAGGTTGGACTTGTGAAGGTCCTCGGTGGTCATTATTTTTGTTTTCTTTATGTTCAACATTAAGCCTGCCTTTGCACTTTCTTTGATTTTCTTTAGTAGGTGTTCTATTGGAGACCACTTGCTCCTGAATTGGCAGGAACAGTCCCAGTCGATATTCTGTCCTCTCACTTTTTCACCTGCTTTTAAAATATCCCAGTTTCTTTTTCTTCCTGCCATTTCCCCCTTTTTTTCTTGGCTTGCTCCAGTCCTTGCAAACTGGATTCAAATTGGAAAAATAATTTGCACTTCATCCATTCAGCAAGGAGGAGAGGAGAGAAGGTGGAATTTTGCCATTCCCTGTAGACCAAGGCATAGGCAAACTGCTGCAGCCTTTCCTAGCTTGTCTGTTCTTCCCCATTAACAACTTTTGCCCTCTTGACCACACACTGATGTTGCTTGGCCACACATTTTCATCTGGTTTTCACCTGTGAAATGTCGGAGGGTTATGTGAGGGATGTCTTGGATGCTCAGTCCTCTCTCTATGGATTCTGAGAGAGGCTGGAAACCTTAAGAGAAGCTGAGACTAATGTGGGGTGGGTGCCATTTCTGAAGTTTAAAGTCTTTCTTCCACACTACACGGTTACAGCACTTTGATACCACTTTAACTGCCCTGGCTCTGTGCTATGGAATTCTGGGAATTGTAGTTTTGTGACATTTAGCCTATGTCAGAGCTTGGGTGCCTCAACAAACTATAAATCCCAGGATTTCCTAGGATGGAGCCATGGTAGTTAAAGCAGTATTAGACTGTATTATTTCTTCAGTGGGGATGCAGAATGTTCCAGTGGGTTTCCGTGGCTGATTGGGGAATCAAACCCTCAAACCACTACACCAGCTGGCTCTGAATAATACCTCAGGAAACTACATACCCCAGGATTCCACAAGATTGGTTTCAAGCTGCTTTCTTTCTGCACTGGATACAGTACTAGATGTCCATGTTGAGAAGCAAACTTTGGACTCCTCCAGATGTTTAGGACTTCAGCTCCCAGAACTCCTGATAGTTGGCCAAGCTGGCTGGGGGCTTCTGGGAGTTGAAGTCCAAAAACACCTGGGTAACCCCAGTTGGTTCCCAAACTTCGGTCCTCCTCCTGTTTTGGACTTCAATTCCCAGAAGCCTCTGCCATCTTGGCCACTGGTCAGGGATTCTGGGACTTGAAATCCAAAACACTTGAGAGTTTGGGAATCACCGCACGCTCTAGCTCATTGGTTCCCAAATTATCTTACTTATTTATATTTACATTCATCCAAACTTCAGTCCTCTGGGTGTTTTGGATTTCAACTCCCAGAAGCCCCAGGCAGCTTGGCCCACAGTTAGGAATTCTGGGAGCTGAAGTCCGAGACATCTGTGATCAGTTTGGGAATCACGGATACAGCCTTCGAGGACAGCCGCGAGCGCTGATTGGCGCGTTACGTTGCGGGCCCGCCCCCTTTCCCTTCCTTCTGGTCTGGGGAAGCCATCTTTGTTGAGGGCCTGTCATGTGACCCGGGCGGTCAGGTGAGTGAAAGGGGCGGGGTTTCTCCCTCGGCGTCTCCTTCCCACCTGCGCCTTCAGTCCTGAGGAGAGCGGCCATGGCGAAGGTCGGGGGCGTCTTTGTAAGGGGCCTGCTCCAGAAAAGTGAGTTGGGGGCGGCCTTCTCCTCTGCCTTTCGCCTCCTGGCTCCAGGAATTGGGGGAAGGCCCCTTGGGACTGCGACTCCCAGCATCCCCAGCTGGGTGGGGGGAGTAAACACCTCTCTCTCTCTCTCTCTCTCTCTATATATATATATATATATGCTCTATGTGTGTGCGCGCGCCACAGCACCCCAAAGCAGAGAGAGAGAGAGAGAGAGACAAACTTTTTAAAATCTTGAGTTGGGGAAGGGGGTCCCTTTGGACTGCAACTCCCAGCATCCCCCAGTAGGGTTGGGAGGAAAATAAAGAGGTCTTTATAGATATATAATTTTTTAAAAAATCTTGAAGTGGGGAAAGGTCCCTTTGGACTGCAACTCCCAACATCCCCCAGAAGGGTTGGGGAAAATAAACAGATGTGTGCGTGCGTGCGTGCGTATACATACATATATATATATATATATATATACGCACACTTTTAAAATATTGAATAGGGAAAGAGGTCCCTTTGGACTACAAATCCCAGCATTCCCCAGAAGGGTTGGGGAAAATAAACAGGTATATATATATATATATACACACACACACACACACACACACACACACTTTTAACAATATTGAATAGGGAAAGGGGTCCCTTTGGACTGCAATTCCCAGCATCCCCCAGAAGGGTTGGGGAAAATAGTATATGTATATATATGTGTGTGTGTGTGTGTGTATACACGCACGCACACTTTTAAAATCTTGAATTGGGGAAAGGTTGGGGGGAATAAGCAGGTTTTATATATATACTTTTTAAAATCTTGAATTGGTGGAAGGTTCCTTTGGACTGCAACTCCCAGCATTCCCCCAGCAAGATTGGGGGAGATAAGCAGGTTTTTAATTTGTTTTATATAAACTTTTTTAAAAAAAAATATTGAGTTGGGGAAAGGTCCCTTTGGGCTTCAACTCCCAGTATCCCCCAGAAGGGTTGGAGGAAATAAGAAGTCTTTTAAATACATAATAAACTTTTTAAAGCGTTGCCTTAACATCCCCTCTGTTCACCATTTCATAATAATATTTAGAAAAAGTTCCTTGTTTGGACTACAAATCCCAGAATCCTTCAGCCAGTGGCCATGTTACCTGGGGGATTTTGGGACTTGTGGTAACATTCCAAGTTCTGCTCCTTCATGGAGAGTTGTCTCTCTCTCTTTCTCTCCTTTATTTTTATTTTTATTGAAAGCATCTTAAAACACAAACAATGACAGCTTGTGGCATGCAAAATAAATGGTTGATGCATAGATGCAATTATTATTATTATTTATTTATTTATTTATTTATTTATTTATTTATTTTACATCCCACTTTTCCCCCAGAACTGGGACCCTGCTTTTAAAATAGCACACAACATGAAAAGAACAAAAAGCGATACA